>JAJPUD010003914.1:206517-221720 GCA_023553655.1 Myrmecobius fasciatus
TGCCACTGATCGACTGCTCTATTTCTTAGCCAGTACCAAACGGTTTTGATGACCGCTGCTTTATAATATAGTTTTAGATCTGGTACAGCAAGGCCACCTTCATCTGCCTTTTTTTTCATTAATCCCCTTGAAATCCTTGACCTTTTGTTCTTCCAAATGAACTTTGCTACTATTTTTTCTAGATCTGTAAAATAATTTCTTGGGAGTTTGATTGGTATGGCACTAAATAAGTAGATTAGTTTGGGTAGTATTGTCATTTTTATTATGTTTGCTCTGCCTACCCATGAGCACTTAATATTTTTCCAATTGATTAGGTCTGATTTTATTTGTGTGGAAAGTGTTTTGTAATTTAGTTCGTATAGTTTCTGATTTTCCCTTGGCAGATAGATTCCCAAATATTTTATCCTATCATCTGCTATTTGGAATGGAATTTTTTTTGCATCTCTTGCTGCTGAACTTTGTTGGTAATATATAAAAATGCTGATGATTTATGTGGATTAATTTTGAATCCTGCCACCTTGCTAAAGTTGTGAATTGTTTCTAGTAGGCTTAAAGGACTGGTGGGGAAATCTCAAGAATGAACTGTTAAGGACAATTTATAACCTCTAAAATTAATTTTGCAATTGGGAATGTTTTGGTGAAAGGGGAGATTAATTGTGCTTAGAGGAATTTCAACAATATTGGTGTTGAATCTGTTATTTATATTTCCAGAAAAATTTATAAGGACTCCTCGACTGGAGAAAGCAGAATTAACATTTTTTAGGATGAAGAAATTATCAATGTTAATTCTGATAGGATTCTTTAATTTAAAATTAGGATGTGAGTTTTAAGTGGTTGTATTGAGTCATTTTAAAATTGTTCCCATTGTTTAGGGAGATTCTGAGAACAGTGGTCTATGTCTTTGTCCTTTTGAACATGGTTAATATCTGAACATATTTTGATATAGATTGGTTATTGAGCATATCACAGTAAAATGATTTGAGTAATGTTGAATTTAAAACTCATCTACTTAGATATGAAGATAAGCTGTGAACTTTCTAGGATGAATCTCTTATTGTTATCAATGTAAGTAGGTAGAGAATATTTATTTAGGATATGTGATCCTTGTAAGCTAAATTCACCTGAAGTTTTGATTAATGAGACTTGATATTTGAGATAAAATCTCTTGAGACAATGGCTAATATTATTTGGAGTTTTGAATTCAAATATGATTGTCTGATGGATCACTAAGCTAGTAATCCACCACCTGAAAGAAATATGCCGCAAGCTACTTGGAGGAATATGATCCTGAATTGTTACAGATGGAGGTTAGTATCTGGGCAAGAGTTGGGAGGACAACCTTGGCCTCTGCTTAAGATGGGATCTTCTGATACACCTTCCCAGTGGTGTTCCCTTGAATAAGAACATACCTGATCATTGCTGAGTCTGGCTATAAGGTGCAGTTGTTAAACTGAGCTAAGGATGCTTTATCCTGTCATGTATATGTTCTCAGGCTGAGGCCTGAAAGACCAGTTTTTGCTTATAACCATATCCCTGCTTTTTTTTATATTATAACATATTTCCCCCAAATAATTGGAGAAAAGATCAAGAAGGCATTCTGGTGTATTTAATCTTCTGCTTTGAAATTTGTATTTTATATTTCTTTCTGCATTGGTTAATGTGTAATCAAAATTATCTATGTTGCATTTCATAATGTTCCCTATCTCTTGTTTGGTCATAAACCCTTCCCTTCTCCATAGATTTGACAGGTAAACTATTATTCTTTGCTTTCCTTATTTTCTCAGCCCTTTCTGAAGCCACACTGGCCTTCAGGTTAATGACCATCTTCCAGGTGAATAATCAGCCTATTAGAAAGAATTCTGGCCAGAATCTTGCTAGCAGTGACATCCATTCCCTAATCCATGATCATTACAAGACAATCAGTTTCTTTTACCTCTATAGAGACTGACAACAATGGAGGGAGGCATCTCTGAATTCCTTGGGGATAACTTCTTGCCATATAATGCTAAAAACTTCAGTCAGATTTTGTATGAGTATTAGACCTTTGAGCTTCTAAATCTCAGCTCGGCACCAGGAGCTTTGCCACATGAAAGGACTCTAATGGCATTCAAAACTTCTCCTTCAGTTGAAGTTTCAGTTAGATAGTGATTAATTTCACCCTGAGGTAAATGGTCAGTGGCTTCAGCATTGATTGATTATGGTTTATTGAGAACACCATGGAAGTGTTCAGCCCATCTTTCTAGGGCCCTGTCATTGTGACTCCACCAGGACTAAGTAGTTGAAATGCACCGTAGGTCTTTAGCATATAAATAACCTTCAAAGAACCATCAAAAGTGTTTTGGATTGTTATTATCATCATAAAATTGGATTTCATCTGCCTTTTTACTGAGTCAAGAATACAACAACTCTCTAAGCTTTGCAGATACTTTATTTATGATGGAATTAAATGTTACTTTTCTAGAAATGGATGAATTTTTCTTCTACTATACCCTGTGGAGGTTTTTATTTAGTAGTTTCTGAATTTCCCCATCCTTTTCATAAACCAGTCTTGAAGTTCTGAACCTGATGAGCAAATGCAGTGCTGTATACCTAATCTCTGCCCACTCCTTTTCTGTTCCACCATTACTAACTGTGTGCCGACTCAAATTTCCCTCCAAGTTGACAACAAATTGTTACTGATCAGAGAAGCATTAGTTGTTTGACATTAACTTTTCTGATAATCATTTTACCTTGGGGTCCCCACTTTTATTGAATACAAATATTTAGCTTGGAGAGCATGTCTATGATCGTTCCAGTACTCTCTGCCATACGTTGCCTTTGCCATTCTCAATCCTGCTTGTCTCTTCTACTTAAAATCATATAATCTATTAAATGTCAACATTTACTGAGAGGGTGCTTCCATGCACTTAAGTGAACAAAATATGGGGTTGATGATGAGAAGATCATGAGATGCACAAGTTTTCAATAGTATATGATCTTTGCTGTTGCTGTTTCTAACTCCATTTCTCCCTAGGACTCCCTGCCATTGATCTTCTCTTTCTCTATTGTATGCAAGTAAGCATCTAGAGATAAAAACTATTCCCTAAGTACTGCTTTGGCTGCATCCCACAAAGTTTTGGCATGTTGTTTCATCATTGTAATACCTTATATTCTTATTTGTCTCAGTTCTCTATGTATTGGAGCAGTGAAGCCTATATCAGAAACACTGCCAATAAAAACTGTTTCCTATCTTTCTGGTTTTCCTTTGACCTTGGTTGCATTAGTTTTATTTGTGCAAGATCTTTTTAATGTAATATAATCAAACCTGTTACATTCCAAGCCTCTCGGGGCCCTATAGTTTAAAAGTTGTCATGCATCTGAACCCAGTCTCTGGGCTTGGTCTCTTCCTGGATATATCTGAGCTCCTGAACCAGCTTCTCATCAGCTACTTTTCCTGTTCTGGACTTAGGAGATTTGGACCATCTGTAGTAAGAAATGGTTTATGGGCCATCTTTGACCCAGGAAAGGGTCTGAATGACTTTTCCATTGCCCTAAAGATTTCCATCAGACTGCAATCAAAAAGGATTCTCCCACAGAACTGGCCCCTGAGAGTTCCCACAACTCAGGCCTTTCCTCAGGAACAGCTTTACATTATTGCTATATGCAGGAGAAGGTACAAAAAGAGACAGGGAGAAACAGCTCCCCTTACCCCAACTCAGGTGGGGAGCTTTTGTACCTTAGAGTTGCTCAGGGAACTGTTCTTCTAGGCTCCTCAGGGCTCCAAGGCAGGATAACTTGTGTGAAGCCCTAACTCTGAGCACTTCAAGCCTTACTCAAGAGAAGACTGAAACCCCAAGCAAAGGAAAGCATTACCAAGCTTAGAACACTTCTGCCATCCTCTGTGTAGACAAGTAGATAGACTTGGGTTTTGGAATATGGATGGCTCAAATATCACCTTGAATCCTTAGTAGTGCCTCAGTTTCCTCATATGTAATTTTTTGAGGAAGGGATTGCATTCAGGGATATCCAAGGACTTTCCAGCTCTACGTCTCTGATCCCAGGACTCTCCATCCAAGAGAAGTGGACTAAGATTGTTTATATGGGGAGAATAGTAAAATTCCCTAAGATTCAGAATGATTCCAGACTTTTTTTCTGGTCTGGCTCTTAGCACAGAACACTGGACATCCTAGAAGCACTCAATAAATGCCTAGAGAGGCAGAGAGGCCATGTGTGTGCTCCATAGCAGGTGGGTTCTGAGGCAGGGGAAGTAGCTGGGATATTGAAGTTTCACTGATCCCCTGCCTGAGTCTTGGGAGGTTTTTGTTCAAGAATATATCACTGTGGGTGGTTCTATATCACTCTGCCCACAGTAATAAACTGCAAAGTCCTCAGCCTCCATACTATGATGGTGAGAGTGAAATCTGTCCCAGACCCACTGCCACTGAACCAGGCAGGGATTCCAGGTTTCAGGTTGGTAGCCCAAAAGGTGAGGAGTGTGGGGGGCTGACCAGGCTTCTTTTGGTACCAATTTAAATTATCATCATCACAATCTGTAATACTCTCACTAGCCTTGCAGTTCTTAGTGACTCTATCTCTTGGAGATGCAGACAAGGAGACTGGAGACTGTCAGCACAACATTGCCATTGGAAACTTAAAAACAAAAAAATAGAATAAAATAAAAAATACATGGATTTCTCAGTCAAATATTACTTAATTATGGAAGAATCTAAAGACACAAAGCCCCAAATCTAATTAATTGGCTATAAAAGTGAGACACTATCCTGCCTGTTTGAGAGAGACAATTTAGTTTCTGTAAAACAGGCCTCACCTCTGCCTTTAAGCCCCTATCAGCCAGTGCTGGGTCTGACTCTAACTCATCTAGAGGAAGAGTTACAACAGGTTTGACACTTAACATTTTCTCTCCTGGAAACCGATCCCACACTTTGGTCTGTCTTACCCTCAGCCCAGAGCACCCGTAGCCAGAGGAGATGGGATAGCTGAACACCTGCAGGCAGAGACCTCTGAGCTCAAAGTGAGACAGATGGAGGCACAAAGATACTTATATTTAAAGCAGTAGCTGTGAAAGGTCCCTTGGGTTTTTCTATGCAAAAGAAGCCTTAGGTCACAGGTCTCAGCTAAGGGCCTGCAGATGCCATGCTTGGACAAGCTGAGGGAGAGGAATCACGTGTTGTGAGATTCCCCCTTTTATTTATTTGATATTATGACTTCGACAGCAGTGTCAGCTCTGTGTCCCTTCAGGAAGACTGGATTTCTGAAGTCACTAGAGAGAACTCTAAGCCCAGATGCTTGAGGTACTGTTAAAGGAGATAGCAAGTCAGAGTTTGTGAGATTTGTGTTTTGTTTCTAATTCTGTCTCACTCCTTCTTCCCTGAATGGAGAAGGAATGATAGGAGGTCTCTAGTTGAGCCTGGGAGTTCTCAGAGGAGTTCCTAAGACATCCATTCTGGGGACCTCTTACTAAAGTGACTGTTTCCCTGGGTGAAACAATGGGTATGTCTCTCCCTGACTCCACCTTCCATCCTCAGACATGAGGTTAGCACTGATGATTTATTGTTGGAGTGAATTTGTTCAGCAGAACTGAGAATTTTCTGTTGAGGAGATGAGAGATGGTTGGGATAAATAACATAGTCCAATCCACAGGTATCTTTTCTGCTGGTCCTAATTGAGGGTTGTTGTCTTTTTTTTTTTTTAAAGAGCTGGAGAAAGCCTCTGAGGAAGCCATAACTTTGCAGCTGAGTCAGGAAGCAGAGTGTTCAAGACTCCTGGGAGATATTATTCTAGCTGAATCAATGCTCTTAGCTGAGCAACATCCAGCAGAGACTATGGGAACAATAGGGAGAAAGTAGAGGGATGAGTAGCATCAAGAACAGGTCAGTGTTCCTGTATCATTGGAAGTGTGAGTACTAGGTTTGCAGTCAGAAAGAGCTGAATTTGAATGTAGCCTTAGATAACTTACTCGTTATATGATCCTGAGGTGAATCATTTTCCTTCTCTCTGTTTCAGTGTCCTCCACTATGAAATAGGAATAATAGTAATAATACTACCTGCCTCCAATGGTTGTAGGAAAGATAGAATGAGATAATATTTGTAAAGTACACAGACCATTCTACCTCCTGTTGCTGGTCATTTATTTTTCAAATAAGGAATATACACCTTCCTATCATTTCTTAGAATCCTTTCTTTTAAGGTTTATCTCAGATACTACCTTCAACTGAAGTATTTCTCATTCATCCTAGCATTGAATTCCCTCCTCATCCCATTATTTATTTGTATTTGCCTAACCATGTACACATTTTTCCCATTTAAAATATAAGTTCCTGCCAAGTATTTTAACATAATTATCATGTAGTGGATATCCTGCCATCTAGGGGAGGGGTGGGGAGTTGGGGGGAAATTTTGTAACAGAAAACTATGTAAGGGTTAATGTTGAAGAATTACCCACACATATGCTATGCAAATAAAATAAAATTTTCAAAAAAAAATAAATAAAATACAAGTTCCTTGAGGGTAGCCAAACAATCAACAAGCATTTATTTAGTGCCTCTGATGTGTTTGCCATTGTGTTGTGTTGGGGAAATTAAAAGAGACAATGTATCTTTGCCTGCAAGATGCTCACATTCTAATGCTGGAGGGGAATGACATGTAAAGAAAATTAAGTTATTTAGATACATTTGTATCTCTATCTGTCCATATATTTATCTACTACATATCTTGTTGTTACATAGTACATATATAGGGACACTCTATATACATATATATACAATGTTAATTTATGATAAATGTCATAATTAAATATATAATATGCACATTTGTGTGTATAACAAAATCTATAAACATTTAATATAGTATACATGCATACATATGTCCATATGCATTTTACATATGTGAATATGTACATTCACATATACATATATACACATTTATATCTGCAAAAAATACTGAGGGAGAGAGAGGAGAAAACACAGAAAACAAATCAAGTTCTGGAAAAAAATTAGAAAAAGGTTTATTAAGTCATTTGACAGAGAGAAGAGTGAAAAAAAGAAGTGACCCACTCCACCCAGTATCTGAAAATTTTCTATTATATGAGTTTAAACAAAGAAACAAGAAAAGTATCTGATTGGCCAACATCAAGGCCAATTCCAGATAAGACACATGGGTTTATTGAGATGTATTAAGGGAGAAAACTCTTTATATTAATCCTCAGATCTGGAAGAACAGATTCAGGGCTGGTGAAACACAGAGAAAGGAAAGATAGAAAGCTGTGATCAGAGAAAGAAATATCAGATTCATGAACATGGAAGTGGAACATTTGTGGACAATGTCAAAGTCCAGATTAGGTCCATCTCTGGGTGTAGCTGAGGTCAAGACAGGTTAAAGAGGATTTATGAAATACTTACATTATACTATTATTACTTAACTAAACACTGAGCTGAGTGCTGTAGGTCATGAGAATTAATAGATTGAGGAAATGGAAGGTTGGGCTAATTGAGGGTATATCACTATGTATATTGAATCTTCTAATATGTGGGCAGTGATTATTTAATTCTCCTTTCCTGTCTTTATCTCCAGGAACTGCTTGGCTGGTGCTTAATAAATGCTTGCTGCTTGATTCAATGAAATGGTAAATGAGTATGGGGACAATTATGAATAGGATAGAAACTAAGTCATAAGATGCCTTATGGCATCCAGGTCTGAAGACCCAGTTCTACCTCACATTCGTAGTCCTGGCCTGGGGAGTAGTCCCCAAGCTCAACACACAGAATGTTCACTCTTTTCCTTCCTCTTCACTTTCTTTCTTCATCTTGTTCCAGAACAGACAACACTCATTTTTACAAATGTAATCGATAAATGGCCTTTCAGTGTTTAGTTCCTTGGCCTGAACCTGCTCTTTTTGGCATTTTCCAGCCCGGATACTCTGTGACCAATCCTTTCCTTACTAAATGGAGTCTGTGATTAGTATTCTTCAGAACAACTTCTGATGTTGCCTGTATAAGATAGTCCCTCCCAGAGTCCAAAGTCTTATTTGAGTTTTCTAAATGAGACATCCAAAGCCTGGGCATGGAGGGTAAAGGAGAGGGGATGGGCAGGTTAGAGAAGAGAAGGTTGAGGGATATACCTCTGTTCTTAAGAAAGGGAATAAATTTGAAATATTTCTCTATGTGTATATATTCTTGCATGCATGTATTGTTGACATACTCAGTGTTCCATACTTTGTGAGGGGTAGATTTGGGAGTAGAGTGATTCCAGTTTTCAGGCTTCCAGTTTTAGAAAGACTCCAGGTACCTCTTAATTCTCTTTGAAGAGCATTCCCTGAAGAGAGAGAGAGAATCTAGGAAGGAGCCAATATGGAGAGGAGGTAACATCTCCATTATGTTGTTATCCCCAGCATCCTGCACTGGAGATGTTGGGGAATTCCCTTTTGAGGATATATGTGTTGGCTTCTTATTCCAGTGGAGATAGTGAAACCATAGAGAATAAAGGAAAAATATGTCACATCTTTTGGCTAAAGGGATAATTTAAATAACCAGAGTTGCTCAACATCATCAGTCTCACTTTCTCTTCAAAAGTCATCAGCCTGAGAGGCCAATAAAAATAGAGAAAGAAAAAAAGTCAAGATGACATAGGTCAGGAACAGGACTTTCTCTTGGATCTCTTACTCTCAAGTCACCTCTCTGTCCATTATTCCATGTTGCCATATTTTTATCATCTAAATATTAATACCCTTTATAGATATGGAATTTATCAACATCATCATTATCATGTATATGATCCATGTCTCTACCCTATCTTAAGAGAGTAAATGGGCACACAGAGAGAAGAGTGAAGATTAGATATCATTTGGCCTATTTTGGAGAAGACAGGCCTGAGCCATATCATGACACCTGGGGAAAGCCCTGGCTAAGTTTCAGCCATAATATGTATTAGCTGTGTGATTTTTTTCAGACTAATAAACTTCTCCTAGTTGGCAAAATGATGCAACCAACTCCTTATATTTCATGTAACCCCACTATTGGATTGAGTACATGAGTCACAAGGATACACAGTTTTTGAATGTTATAAGGACAGGTCCCAAGATACCAACGAGCAGAACCTAGGAAGTGAGACTTTCCCCTCTTTTCTTCAATGACAAAGGCTGTCCAGAAAGCCTAGTTGTGAAACACATCTCTTGGTCCTAAAGGAAATGGACAGGACTTCAAACTTTCATAGCATGAATAGATCCCTTGGGGCAGAGAACAGAGGCAGAAATACCCAGCAGAGATGGCAGTGAATGGGTATGTGCTGATAACTGCAGTCTTAGGAATACTTGAAGGCCTGGTGGGAGATACACTATAATCCCCACAGCTGTACACATTAGTTTCACTTAGTCAATAAGATTATTGTCTTCCCAAAAGGAAGAAATAATATGTTCCTGATTAGGGGATGGGTAGGTGGGTGAAAGCAATCATTTTTCCTCTTGGCCATTGGGGAAAAACTAATTTAATTCATATCACTGAAAAACAGACCTGAAACAAAAGTCTTCTCAATTGGACTGAGGTTCCTAACAAAACAAGCCCTTCATGTGAGGACAAAAATATCAAGTGTTCTGAAAATGTCAGCATTTCCATGTTGGAATTTCTCCTTGGTTTCCTGTGGAAGGATGGGATGTGCTGTACTACCTCCCCTTTGCCTTGGCTGTGCAGACAGGATTTGTGACTGACAAACCTGAGACAGAAAGAAGGGGACCTGGCAGACCAGAAAAGGGAAGCTCTGGAAGATGTGAGCCAACCCAGAGATCAGGGGCTGCTCTGCCCTGGGGAGCTCAGAAGAGGAACCTGATACCCCAAGCTGAGTCCATTGAATAGCCTGCAAAGGTTTTTCTTCAAGTCTGAAGCACTGTGGACAGGATAGCTCTTATACTGCTGATGGTGAGAGTGAAATCTGTCCCAGACCCATTGCCATTGAACCTGGCAGGAACCCCAGATGCCAAGCTGTTAGCAAAGGAGATAAGGAGCCTGGGGGCTTGACCAGATTTCTGCTGGTACCAATGTAAGATGCTCCTACCATTAGTATTTGTTACACTCTCACTGGCTTTGCAACTGATGGTGACTCTCTGTCCTGGAGATCTGGACAAGGGACCTGGAGACTGCGTCAGTACAATGGCTCCTTGGGAATCTAGGATACCTACAAAATCAGAGGAAGACATAAATGTGTGAGTATGAAATTTAAAGAATGTAAATGAGAGAATTTTGTGGAAACCATGGAAATCTGAAGTGATAAATTAGTAGTTTTATTTGCTATCAACTTGAGAAAAACTATCTTTCCCATAAACTTCACAAAGTTGTTCATCAGGGTCCTGATCATATGTATCAGCCCTCATCTGCTTGTATGGTGCCACAGCTTATTCACCGGCTAGATCAAGGAGTTATCAGGTTTTCATCCCTGAAAATCTGGAATCTCCCAAGCCCTTTCACTGCCCTCCTGGGTCTTACCCTGAGCCCAGAGCACCAGGAGCCAGAGCAGCTGCCATGGGGAGCTCATCCTGCCCTTCAGAGACTTGTGCAAAGAGCACTCAGAGCTCTGAGGGGGCAAGAAGGAAGGAGGAAGCTTTTTGACCGGCCCAGGGCTCCCTGCAGCTCCCTTGGGGATCTAGATGACAAAGAGCCCCAGGTCTGGGAGGATCCTCCCCTTAGGGACTCTGTGAGCCAGACTGAGTGACTCTGGTTGAGCCTGGTCCTGGGGGAGGAGCCCCCCTCTGTTATATCCTCAAATAGGGGATCTCAAAGACAAAGGCAAGATCATATTTAGTGACTCATAGTAATGATTCTAGCTGGGTGTAGATAAATTGAGGGCATCCTCTCTCTGGCCCAGAACTAGATTCCCAGTACCTAGGAGAGCGCTCTCAATCCTGGGAAAGTGACAGAGATGGCAGGATCTCACAGCTTGTAGGCCCTAGCGGTTATAATATAAAAAAAGAAACTAGAGGAGAAAAAGGGATTCTACTGGAAGAAGAGAAAAGTGGAGGTAAAATGGGGTAAATTACATCTCATAAATAGGCAAAAAAGACCTGTTATAATTGAGGGAAAGAAGATAAGATGATGAGTATTGTGTGAATTTTACTCTCATCAGACTTGGCTCAAAGAGAGAATATAAGACGTATTTAGCTTCACAGAAAAACTTGTCTCGCCTTAAAGGAAGTAGAAGGAGAAAGGGGAGAGAAAGTGGGGAGACTAATAGAAAGGAGAACAGAAGTAGATGGGGAAAGATATAAGACAGGGGGAAGGATTGTAAAAAGGGAAGGCTTTATGAGGAAAGTAATAGAAGCAAAATGCTGGGGAGGAGGGAAAGGAGAAAAGAAAAAAGAAAAGTATAACTGGAGGAAAACAAGATGGCAGGAAATACAGTTAGTCATTTTAACTGTGAATGTGAATGAGATGAAGTCTCCCATAAAACAAAAGCGGATAGCAGACTACATTAAAAGCCAGAATCCTACAATATGTTGTTTGCAAGAAACACATTTAAAGCAGAGTGATACATTCAGAGTAAATGTAAAAGGCTGGAGCAGAATATATTATGTTTCTTCAGCTGAAATAAAAAAAAAGGTAGGGGTATCGATCCTGATTTCAAATCAAGCAAGAGCAAAAATAAATCTAATAAAAAGAGATAAGGAAGAAAACTATATGTGCTAAAGGGTACCATAGATAATGAAGTAATGTTTCAAGTTTTAAATTCAAGATATTGTGAATATTATTGTGTTCCTACATTTTCTTGTACTTTAATTTCTGGGAAGGTATTTATATAAGAAATACAGTTAATAAGAGGACAAAATTGAGTCATTTGAAAAATTAAATCTACTTAAAATGGAATTTTAAAATTTTAAATTTAAAAATTGCTGTGAAATTAGCAATTAAGTGTTTAAAGGCTATTTCCATCATGTGAAACTCGATAGAACATCTAATTGGAGCATCTAAATTTTAAAGGGAAAAACAAGTTACTTTGAGAAAAAAGAAAAATAAAGTAGGAAATAGACTTCTAAAAATCTCCTTATTTGTAAACCTCCCAAGTTTCTTGAGATCATATGCTTGAGCAAGGTGATAACATGCAATTCTTGAAATGACTTTCTGACTTTTGTAAGGTACCTAGGTACCTAGGTAATGGGTTGGTTTATTGAAGACCTAGGATACCCTTTTTCACTTCTTGTGAAATAAAGGGAGAAGAATGAAAACGTTTGTTTATAATAAAAGACCAATGAAGACTATACAAAATGTTTTTTTTAGAAATTATGAAATGTTTTAAGCTGCAAACATTTAGGATCCATTGAGTACTTAGTAAAATATGACCTGGCTAGATAGCTGGAATGATACATCAGAATCTTGTAATTTTTCAAGGTCATATGAGAAATTCTCATAATATACATGTAAAACTCAAAATATCCTGGCTTATTGTAAGTACTATATTCCATTAATTCTTTGATTGAATGTAATTATTCCAAACTGGATATTTCTAAGCTGAGTTTTAAATGTCCTTGCTACAAAATGTTAAAAGTTGTTAAAATGAATAGTTTTCTTGCTGGGAAAACTGGAAAATATTAAGGCAGAAACTAGGCCTTGACCAACACTTAACACCCTATACTAAGATAATGTTGATCTGAATTCATTATCTACACATAATGCATGATACCATATGCATATAAGCAGAACAAGGGATAGTCCACCTCTTCGATCTATGAAGAAGAGAGGGTCAAAGAAAAACTAGAAAACAATATAAAATGCAAAATGGATAATTTTTATTATATTAAATTAAAAATGCAATCAAGATTAGAAGGAAAGCAGAAAGCTGGGGTGAAATTTTTATAGCCAGTGTTTCCGATAAAGATCTCATTTCTAAAATATATAGAGAGGATTGACTCAAATTTATAAGAATACAAGCCACTCCCCAATTGGAAAATGGTCAAAGGATATGAACTGACAATTTTCAGATTGAGATATTAAAACCATTTTTACTCATATGAAAAAATGCTCTAAATTACCATGGATTACAGAAATTCAAGTTAAGAGAATTCTGAGGTACCACTTCACATTTGCCAAATTAGCTAAGATGACAAGGAAAGATAATGATGATTGTTAAAAGGGATGTGGGAAGGAACTGGAAATTGAGTGGATGCTCATCAGTTGAGGAATGACTGAATAAGTTATGGTGTATGAATGTAATGGAATATTATTGTTCTTTAAGAAATGATGAGCAAACTAATTTCAGAAGAGCCCAGAAAGTCTTACATGAACATTAATGCTAAGTGAAGTGAGTAGAACCCAGAGAACATTGTTCACGCAACAAAATTATGTAATGATCAACTGTGACATATTTAGTACTTTTCAACAATGAGGTGATTCAAGGCAATTGAAAAAAATTTATGAAAGAAAGAGACATCTGCATCCGGAGAGAGAACTATGGAGATTAAATGTGGAGTAAAGCATTATATTTTCCCTTTTTGGTGTTTATTTGTTTGCTGTTTAATTGTGTGTGTGTGTGTTTTCTTTTCCCTTTTGATCTGATTTTTGTTTTGCAGCATAACAAATATGGAAATATTTTTAGAAAAATCACACATGTTTAACCTCTATCAACTTGCTTGCTGTCTCCTCGTGCCTAGAGGAGAAAACAGGGGAGAGGGAGGGAGAAAAATCAGGAACACAACGTTTTGCAAAGGTGATGTTAAAAACTTTCTTTGCATGTATTTGAAAAATTAAAAAGCTAGTACAAAAATACAGCTTTTTGCTCAGTTAAAAGTAAAATGAATGATTTTCTATATAAGTTAATTTGGAAATGAATTTATCTGAATTGTCATCTGACTAATACAAAATTGGCTCATTTCATGTTTTAAATTCAGAATATTGTGAATGTCATTATTGTGCTCCTACATTTCCTTGTATTGTAATTTCTGGGAAAATAATATATAAGAAATCTTATTACAAGGAGAGAAAAACGTGTAACTGGAAAATTAAAATCCTTGCGTGGAAAGACTTAACTGAACTGATATTGAGTGAAGTGAGCCAAACCAGGAGAACACTACACAATAACAGGAAATGTGAGGATCAACTGTGATGGTCTTGGCTCTTCTCAACAATGTGGTGATCCAAGACAATTCTAAAAGACTTGGGATGTAAAATGTCATCTGCATCCTAAGAGGGAACTATGGAGACATTTCTTTGATTGCTTTTTTGTTTTTTGTGGGGGAGTTTTCCCTTTTGCTCTTATTTTTCTTGCTTAACATGACAAATATGGAAATATGTTTAAAAGGACTGCACACATTTAACATATGTAGAATTTTTTGTTCTCTTGAAAAAGGGAAAGGAAAGGGAGGGAGAGAAGGAGAAAAAAATTTAGAACACAAGGTCTTCCAAAAATTAATGCTGGAAAATGTAAATCCTTTTGAAACGTCATACTGTAGAACTGTCCTGAAATTAGCATTTAAATTTTAGAAGCTATTTTCATAAGGCTAAACTTGATAGAGCATCTAATTAGAACATCTAAAATTTTAAAAGGGGAAAATAATAGTTACTTTGAGAAAAATTGAGTGATGTGAAAATCTGCTTATTTATAAGCTTTCCAAGTTTCTTAAGAATACCTGCTTGAGCAAGGTCATAATATATGATCAAGTCTATGAAAGAACTTGATGAATTTTGCAGAATTCAAAGGTAATGGATAAGCTTATTATGTACATAGGACATCCTCTTTCATTCCTTATAAAATGAAGAAGAAAGAATTTAAAATTTTGCTTATAATATAGTAGTAATTTAAGTGATGATTTGTGATATGAAAATTGTGAATTTATACCTGAAATGGTTTATATTAAAATTATAAATTAAACCAACTAAATCTTAGCAGACCCAAGTCTTAGAGATTTACTTGTGCTTAAAATGTTTATATACAATATCTTGAGGGATGAAAGTCTATTGGTCAGTGAAGTCTGCAGATGATTGTCAGTGTATCCTGAGGAATTCTTTTTGAGAAAATAATTATACAGCCATTATTTATGTGAAATTAAAGTATGTATCTGTTTTATTCCTGTCTAATGATTTCTTTTTACACCAGAATGAGTCTGAACTAAAGAAGCAGAATGAGCAAGAAAAAAAAAGTTAAGTGATTTGGGGATTCCTGGTATCCTTTTCATGGCAAAAACATGAGAGTAATAAGAATTGTATTTAGGACTCAGTTCTAATTAGTAAAAC
>JAJPUD010003915.1:0-49147 GCA_023553655.1 Myrmecobius fasciatus
AAATAGGGCTAGCTTTTTGGAGTTGGGGGTAAAAGAGAGCCTGTAACTGAAGAACTCTAGTTATAAAGCCAGATTCTACCTTTTCTCTATCACAGTGGGTTTATCCATAATATAAAATCACTTAATTGCTGCTTTGGAAGATTAGCTTTTCTTTCACAAGATTAAAATAACACTTCCATGAAAAGGAAATGGTAATGGCACCCTCTGGTGGTCAAGATAAGAATGATTGACATAAAACCACCAGTTCAAGTGATGCATGCTTTTTTATTTGGAAAACAGGCATACTTCTTGATTCACTTTTTGTGGAATAAACTTAATGCTTAAATTTTCAGGACAGCTGGCTATGCTTAGATATCCAAATATGAAGCAGTGATAGGAACAGAGTTGCTCTTTTACATAAAGTTTTTACATTTCAATTCTTAACATGCAAAGTTTAATTTGGGCTAAACAGACTTTGTGTGTGAAGTGATATTTATTTTAGAAAATTGGTAAACAGTTTAATGTAATCAGTTACAATCTCAAAGTATCTAATATCCTTTTGTTCAAGTCCTGAAGAACTCAAGTACTGGGTTTTTTTTTTTACAAATTATGTAACAAGTTCTTTATGGTACTTAATTTTCTTCTTGATAGTTCTGAGACTAACCCAGGAAACAACTTTTACTCCCTCAGCAGAGGACCTGTTTGATTTCTCTCACAGTTATCTATTAGTTCTATGAAAAATTAATTGCTCATTTTCCTCTGTTTGCATTTCAAAACTCATCGTAGGATTTACTTTGGGCAAATCTAGCAGCTGGATGGTTCTGGAACTAGTTGCAAATTTCCAGCTTTTTCATACTATTTTTTTTCAAATATATGAATAACTTAGTAAACTACTTCCTTTCCAGGTCTTGCATTTTATTAAAATGCTTCTTTAAAAAACAATTTTACGCTGTACACATTCAGATAAAGAATTGATGGACTCTGAATGCAGATTAGAGCATACTTTTTTCACTTTATTTTTTGTGTGCGACTTTTTTCCTTTTGGGGTGTTTCTTCTTTCACAACTTGACTAATATAGAAATGTGTTTCACATAATTGCACATATGTGATCTTTATCAAAGTGCTTAACATTTTAGGAAGAGGTGGGGGGGAGGGAAAAAAATTTGGAAACTCAATCTTGTTAAAATGAATGCTAAAAATCATCTTTACATTTAATTGAGGGAAAAATAAAATACTTAAATAAAAAACAATTTCAAACTCCTTTACAATGGACTTTTGGGAACATTAATTTAAAAGTTTATAAACTACTTTATTTCAAAATAAAGACATGAACCAATCTTTTCCCAAATAGCAAGATGGGAAATTTCTGATAAAACTGTCCTAAATGAACAATACCGAAGGGAAAGATTCCTCCTCCAAAAATTACAGATATAAAAATGTTTATATTTATGGTAATAAATTATCTTCCCAATTCTAAATTCATTGAATTAACAATTATTTATATTCTTCAAATTGGTCTTAAAGTTTATGTTCTTAGAGTGATCAAAACAATAGCCTTGAGCAATCTTTTAATTACTACTTTAAAATTCTAAATAGTTTACTGATTTAATAACTCACAAAATTTCAAGACATTCATCCTTACTGTGTAAATTGTCACAATTTGAATTTTGCTTTTTCAGTGATATCAAAAATCTTTTCCATACTGTCTAGTTGTATTAAGTAGGCCAAGTTAGCAAAGTATGTCAAATTAAATTGGCAAGTAACACTTTAGAAATAAAGATTTGCTGTATTCAACATTTTTTAAAAATCAGTATTATTGGAACTTGCACTCAAAAACAATTCTTTAGGCCATAATGCTTCAAAGCTAGAAAAGAATAATTAAATGAAAAGACCATATCATTTTACAAATCACACAGAGATAAATCCAGAACTTTAAGAGCAATTTCTTTTAAAGAGGTCAAAAAATATGACTTAACAAACTTGGAAGGATTTCCCAGTAATCATTTTTGAAAAGCAAATGACTCTCTTGTAATCTAACAAGCCCCCTAAGGGAGGAAGATGATGTCTCTGAGCAAGCTGGGAACTGGCATCATATTTTCCAAGTTCCTTTGAAGTTTGTCTCTCTCTCTCTCTCTTTTTTTTTTTGCGTGAGTTCAAGTGCTAACATGCTTTTGGCCAGTTAACTCGAAGCAATAACTTTTTCCATTAATTTTTCACTGGGTTTGGAATAGTCCCAAGGTCGCCTATTCTCAGCCAATCCATAAAGTTTCCTCAGGGCCACCCGAGCAGCTTCTTCTTCTGCAACAAGCACTGTTTCACCAGGTCCTTCTGCAATCAGTTTCTTTTCACTAGAAAGTAAAAACAACCATTAAATGTCAGTGCGCAGGCAATAGACAGATCTTCTCAATGCCATCTGGAAATGGTCCAGGAGCTTGTTTTAACATTTTGGTAACTATATTTCAATATAATTGATTGGTTGTCTCTGTAATCTACATGTTTAAAAAACATTATTTTGAGGTATCCATAAGCTTTACCAAATTGTCAATGGGATACATGACAAAAAAAAAAGGTAAAATAAAACCACACTGGAGGGGACTTTGATTTGTTAATCTAATCTCGATCCTTTTAGATTGGGTAGCTCAGTGATACAATGATAAAGTCTCAAGGAAGATTCATCAGATACGAGTGGTATGAACCCTGAGCACATCACTTAACCCTGTTTGCCTAAGTTTCCTCATGTGTAAAAAAGCCAGAGAAGACAATGCCAAACACCCTGGCAAGAAAAGCCCAAATAGGATCACAAGGGTCAGTCAGGACTGAAACAACTTAAGAGCTACACCACCTTTAGCCTGTAATGGATTCTGCATTAGCTTTAGTATAAAAATGCTTTTTCTAAGACTTCATTATCACTGGACTAGGCTTTGCTGCTGGTTTCTATTCAGATCCATTACAGTTAAAGAACTGTTATAAAACTTGCTTTCTAGTATTAAAATAATTGTACTAATTTAGCAACACTGCTTTAATTTGTGTTGTGGCCAAGATTAATGGACATTCAAATTTAAACAAAACTGGACACAGCTAGATGGTGCAGAGGATAGAGCACTGGCCCTGTAATCAGGAGGACCTGAGTTAAAATCCTACTTCAGACACTTAACACTTCCTAGCTGTGTGACCCTGGGCAAGTCACTTAACCCCAAGTGCCTGAAAATTTAAACCAAACTGAAACAAAGCCATGTGAAAGAGCGAGGGAGCCCTAGAGCATGGTAAGTAAATACATAAATTTCAAGAATCTGTAATTTCATTTAAATAGGCAGGCACCATCTCCATGGATGCAGATCACAACCCTCTACAATTTAGTAACAGGTTTTCTAGAATCGCTGTGGCTGAAAAGCTGAGTAAGCCTCCTGTAACTTAGCTAAGCTAGTCCCCTGGACAACAAACATACTACTACCAGGACCTAACTGAAGCCTATAAGGCTTGGTAGGACACAGTATCATCTTTGAGAACCTACAAGAAAATTTCTGTGTCATAACTGAGAATCAGAGTGAGACCTTAATAGATTAACAATGTATTTAAGGTTTAAAAAAAAAATATGTCTTTTTTTAAAAAACTGAACATTCTCATAAAATTTGATGATGGTTTTATCAGTGTATAAATTGATTTTTCAAAGTGTAAAAAAACCCCATAAAAACTTCCCAGATTTGAAATGAATGCTGAGAGTAGTCCTCCCTTCTGTAGCTCAATCACAGCCAAGAGGAAATCAATGTTTAAACCCAGGTGCGTCTCAGTTACAACAGCTGAGTAGCAAGAGCAGAGTGGGGTCAATTAATACAACAAATATATCTCAGACCTGAAATTTTTTGGACAATCTCTTAGGTTATCATATGCCTTACAAAACTCAGCACACTCTGTAGTAAAATTAATAGATGCTACCAATAAAATAACACAGATCACATATCTGAAGCCAGGTGACATACAGATTACAAAGTGATATCTACCAAAAAAGTAGAATCTGAGAAGCTGTCTTTCTCTGGAATAAACACAATAAATATCCTTCAATAGAATTTTGTTAAAATTTGCAAACAATACCATAAAATAAGATGCAAATTTTACTAACCAGTACAAACCAACAAAAAACAGTGGTAACACTGTGCTGCTTCCAGACTGCCTGGTAATTCTAGGTTCAGGAGCAGAAATATTCCTTTTTGTCAACTCATCAACTAGTAGTCCCATGGGATTTACAACGTTCCACATCTCAAAAAGTTCTTTTCCAGTCATCTGTGTAATTAAGAAGTCCTGGAAATAAAGATAACATTATAAATATTAGGTAGAAGGGAAGAAAAGCTATTCATAATTCTAATGATGCTTCCATGTGGTTCCTCCTGCATGATCCAGATCATACTTCTTTAAAAACAAAGTTCCCATAGAATAAAAGGAAATCCAACTCCCAAATGATTGCCTATTTCATCCCATATTCCTTACAAAACATTAGAGCAATAAAAAATGTGAATAGTCTAAGTTCAATTTAATAACAGCATTTACTATAAATTAAAATAACTCTGAAGTACCATCTCACAGCTCTCAGAATGCTAAGATAACAGGAAAAGATAATGATGTATGTTGGAGGGGAGGTGGAAAAACTGGGACACAATGCATTGTTGGAAGAATTATGAATTGAACCAGCCATTCTGGAAAACAATTTAGAACTATCCCCAGATATAACTATGGTTATCAAACTGTACATATCCTTTGATCCAACAGTGTCTCTACTGGGTCTATCCCAAAGACATCATAAAAGGGGAAAGGACTCACATGTGCAAAAGTTTATGGCAGTTCTTTTTGTAGTGGCAAAGAACTGGAAATTGAGTGGATGCCCATCAACTGGAGAATGACTGAATAAGTTATGGTATATGAATGTTATAAAATATTATTGTTTTATAAGAAACGATCAGCAGAATTATTTCAAAAAGGCCTGGAGAGATTTTCAATGAAATGTTGCTGAGTGAAGTGAATAGAACCAAGAGAACATTGTACACAGTTGACAGACTTAGCTCTTCTCTGAACACAATAATCCAAGACAATACCAATAGACCTGGGACAGAAAATGCCATCTACATTCAGAGAAAGAACTATGGAAACTGAATGCAGATCAAAGCATACTATTTTTATCCTTTTTGGGGGAATTTGATTATTCTTTCTTGAGGTTTTTCCCCTTTTGCTTTGATTTTCGTTTCACAAAATGACTAGTATGGAACTATGTTTAAAATGATTGTACATGTATATAACTTATATTAGATTGCTTTCTGTCTTTAGGGAGGGAGGAGGTAAAGGAGTAAGGGAGAAAAAAATTTGGATCTCAAAATCTTACAAAAATGAATGCTGAAAACTATCTTTACATGTAATTGAAAGACACATTATTATTTAAATTTTTAAAAAAGAAAAAAATTAAAACTCTTTACATACTTTATCTTTCTTTGATTATTACAACCACCTTTGACACAGGTGTCCTCACTTTACAAATGAGAAAGATGAGGCCCAAATATGTTGACTGACTCCTCTGAAACACAAATAAAGCACCAGAGGTCAGCTTCAAACACAGATTTCTACAGACATCAAGTCTGACCTGTGTTGTCCCTTGTTAGAATCTGAGCTATATTATATAAAAAGATAAAATATTTCCTAGATTTATTAATCCTCTAATTATTTCCTTTATATATAAAATTGCAAAAGGGAATTTCACCAGCTTTTATTTACCTTTTAAGGATGATCAAAATAGCTGACTCAAAAAATAATCACCTTACCAAGGACTTGATTTAAAAAAAAAAACACCCAATTCTGAAGTTTCACAAACAAGGGTGAATAATCCAAGAATGCCAATGTTCATTCTTTTAGTATCTATTTAAATTTATCTATTTAAAACAGATTTAAATTTAAATTTAAAAAATTTATGTATTTTTAAAAAAAGGGAACATGCTAACACCTATGGACTATAGTAACTAGCAAAACATTTACTTAATAGTTAAAGCAATTTATTCAACCAGACATGCTGTTTAAATAATCACACTTATATATGACAAGAAGATGGTGGGAATGAAAACATAGCAGTTTAATGAACAAGTATTTGAACTGGGCAGAAAAACATCCACATCCAAGTTAGTATTGTTAAAGGTCAAACTTCCCTAACTCTTGGTTTCCTCACCTCACAAATGGATATAAAAAAGATCTTTAACAACTACAACCTCCTATGGTTGTTGTAAGGTTTAAATCCCATAAAACAAAGTGCTCTGCAAACTTTAGAACAATAAACAAGCACTTATTAAGTGCCTGTCTACCCTCTATCATGCACTGTACTAGATGTAGGGAGAAGCTAACTGAGACTCCTGCACCCATCCAGGGGAGTAGCAGATGGGAGCTATGGATGTAGAACCAACAAGACTTAATATATATAGTTGCAGAAACAAGGGAATGGAACAAGGTCGTGAACTTACAGGGAAGTTCAGAATAGGGTTTAGGGGAGAAGATAATGAGTTCTACTTTAGACAGGTTTTGTGGACTGTCCTGTTTCGAACATCTAATATCTAATACTCTGGTCCTGGAGTTCAGGAGATGCCAGGGCTGGGCAAACAGATCAGAGAGTCACCTGCTAAGTAAATGCCGTTTGTTATTATATGTAGATATGCTTCGTAAATATTTGTAATAATTTATTATTATCTAAATAACAACACTGAGTTAATGGCAAATTCCTATTGCAGCATATCTCCAAAGATTCCTATGAATCCAAATTGTGTTGTGTTGTTGCTGTTTGTTTAAATCAAATATCATTTAAATGAGTGGGTCAATGAAAAGAGGTTGGTAATATTCAGATACTGATATTGTGCATAATTTACAATGGCAGAGGGGAGATAGGTGGCGCCATAGTGCATCAGGCCTGGGATCATGAGTTCCAATTTGACCTCAGACACTTACTACCTGTGTGACCCTGGACAAGTCACTTAACCCTATTTGCCTCAGTTTCCTCATCTGTAAAAGGAAATGGCAAAACATTCCAGGATCTTTGCTAAAAAAAAATTCCATATGGGGTTATGAAGAGTTAGACATGACTGAAATGACTCAACATCACCACAATTTCCAACTAATAAATATTTACCAAATTGAACGGGGCTTGTGCTTATTTGGCAGATAGTCCTAAAGAGAGCTAATCATGGCTCATGAGTCTGCCTACCATTTTAAGAGAAACAAAAAAAGAGAAAAATATAAAACAAATCCATTGCTCTTGATTTTTCTTGCTGTTTATACCTGGTTTTGGGAATAGTCTTTTAAAATCATCCAAATATCTTCACAAACAATAAATTATGAGTAATGTGTGATTTGAAAATGTAGCTGTTTAAATAAACTTAAACTCAAAAGCATGAGTAATGTATAATTACATACCCTGACAAAAAGTGATGTCTTCAAAGGCCCACTGCTTTGCAGCAACGCTCCTATTACTGCAAAGAAAGTCTGTTGGAGTACAGTCTGGGGGACTGGAAATTCTGCACTTAGAGTTAATTGCTCCACTGCCAAGTTTCTGGCTACATGACACACAATGTCCTCACTGGTAAGAAAATCCACAATTGCTTGTGTGCCTTCTGAGGGCAGACTTGGGTATGCATCTCCAAGGAGCTGTGTGAGACATGTCTGTGAAAAGGCTCTCCCTTGTTCTGAGAGTTCTCGATTATCTCTAAGGTTGAGAGCCACAGCTTCTTTGCCTACTCCCAGTTTCTGTCGCCTGGCTTCCTCACTTTCAATGTAACATCTGTTAACAAAAGCAGTTTTGAGAAGGTCTAAAGAAAAGTCTTCATGTAGTCGATGACAGAACGCCTGAATTTCTGCATGATAGTCCCAGTTGGGCTTCTCTGAACTGAAAATGCAAAAAAGAATAAAGTAAGAAAATAAACGCTGAAAAGGTAAAACGATGAAGTTTACCTCAAAAGCATAATTTTCCTTTTATAAAATGTCCTTACTTCTCCAATTACGAGAAACAACTAGAAAAATTACTATTCCTACTTCTAGGTCCTTTTTCTCAAAACATGAATCAGACTGAATAATGGTTATGATTTTTAGAAATTTAGATGACTAAATTTTCTTTAAAAGGTAGCTACAATCTGGGAACTCCTGAATGGTAAGACATTATATTAATTTAGAAGATCTAGATTTTACCAAGAATCTCCATCTCCCCCAATCCATGAAGTTTTCAAAGTATGCCATTTTCCCCCATCCACAATGTATTTTTCTGGCTCACCTAGCACCGTGACAATCCCATCATGTAACTCCTCTGACTCAGCTACTTTTACCTGTTAAATGAAGGTCAGGCCAAATGAAAGGTCTTTGCCAGGTTTCTAAGATTTTCCCCAAACAAGCCTCCTGGCCTAGTCTTTAGGGCTCCTAGAGGGACATTCCCAGGCCTGGAATGCTTAAGTTAGAGGAGGTGACAGCAAGAAAAATGGAAAGAGAATAGCACTCAATGACTCCAGAATGAAATTTGGTACCTCAAGTCTTGCATAATTTATCTCTTCCTTGCCTTCTTGACCTCCATCTCACCCTTCTCTCCCTACACTGGCCTCAGCACCCTCTATTGGGAAGGCTCTCCAATTCATTCACCTCTATATCCCCCAAAGATCCCTCATTAGTCTGTCCCTCCCTCACAGAGGTGCACCTGCTCCTAACTCCTATCGATGCCCTATGAGATGATCTCCCAATAGTCTATATACTGACCTCCTAGGCACACATTGGGTTGGCATGGTCCTGAGAGTTTGCCTTTGTGTCCCCAACACCTAAAGTGGTACCTGGCACATAAAAGGAAAGATCTGACCTATTATGTGCCTTCATTTTACAAATATTACCTTATTGGACCTTGATACCAACCTATCAGGGATGTGCTATTACTCCACAGATGAAGAAACTGAGGAAAGTACTGAGCAGCTAAGTGACTTGCTCAGAGTCACACAGCTGGTATCTAAAAAGTGCTTAATAAATGCTTGACTCACCTCACTGATCATAAGACAATTTTTATTATTAATGATTATTTGGCCAGGAGAAAAAAAAAGAAAAAAAAATACTGCTTTTAACCTTAGGTGGGAATGAATATGCTTTTTACCTTTTTATTTTCCAAAATACATGCAAAGATAGTTTTCAACATTCACCCTTGCAAAACCGTGTGCTACCAATTTTTCTAACTCCCCCCATAAGTAATCCAATATAGGTTAAACATGGGCAAAAAATATGCTTTTTAGTCAACATTATACTTTATTTCGTAATTTATTTTAATAAATTTTAATGGATTTAAGAGAATTCTATGCTGGAATAAGCAGGGGATTTGGGAAACTTTAATACTAGCTCAATCAATAGACATTCATTAAGCACTATTTGTGTCAGGAGTCTCCCTAATTGATGAAGACAAGAAAGAAGCAAAGAAAGTCCCTGGCTTCAAGGAGCTTCCATCCTAGCTTCCATCAGACATGAACAACTGCGTGACCTCGGTCGCAGGACCTGGCTTCCTGGAAACGAAGTAGGGAGACCCGAGTTCAAATGCAGTCTCAGACCCTTACTAGGTATTCGATTCTGGGAGTCACTTGACTGCTGCTTTCCTCAGTTTCATCAACTACAAAGTAGGCTCACAGCACCCCTCCCAGGGCTGTTGTGGGGATCCCGTGAATTAATGCTGTAAAATGCTTGGCAAAGTCCTAGACCACAGCTGACACTTAATAAATGCTTCTTCCCTTCTACGTTTTCTTCCTCCTTTCCCCCTTTAGCCAAGTCCCTTTTTCTCTCAGGGCCTCAGTTTCCTCATCTGTCAAAATAAGAGTCAAACCCGGATGACCTCTAATATCATTTCTACTTGACTAAGGGAAAGTGACGAGTCTGAGATTAACTGCAGAGGTCCTCCAGCCACGGTAAATTGGGAAGATGCGAGGTGGGTATGAGTAAGGCCGCGGGTCCTTCTTCCCGTTAGCCCCACAACCGCGCATGCGCACAGGCGGACGCACACGCGATAACATTGCCGGGGCCCCGAACCTACCGGCGCACGGGAGGCGGGGGGCACCGGAGCTGCCGCCGTCGTTCTATCTCTTTCTGCAAGCGAAGCGCAGCACGGAACCCACCCTTGATGCCCCGGCTCGGCAGGACGGGCTCCGGAGCGGCTGAAGCTCGCAGGAAACCGCGGGGCCCCCGGACAAGCAGCCGTACCAGTCCAGACGCCATGATGTACCAGCGTGGGCGGAAGGAGGGAAGAAGAAAAGGAAGGAAGTAGTGCTGATCGGTGCCACGTTAATACTACTCCCCGCTTCCTGAACTAGGGGAGGAGCCTCCGCTAAAGGCGTTACGGGAGGTGGGGCCACACTTCAGGGAGTGCGACGGGATGCCCTGCAGGTGGGACCTAACTTGTAAGGGGCGGAGGTAAACAATCCTTGGGGCGGGGAGGGGGAGAAGAGAGCCTGGGAGGCGGGGCCAAGCTCTGGAAGGGGAGTGGGGGCGGGCAAAGATCCAGAGGGCGGGGCTAAGACTGAGGGCCCCGCTCCTTGGGGGCGGGAAGAGGCGGGGCAGCCTCTCGTGAGCGGGACCTCGTTCTCCTTTCTTTCCTCCCTCTGCTGGCTGTTTTGCTTGATGTCGCCCGGGGATAGAGCTGCATGATGACCAGTCCCGGGGCAGGAAACTGCCCACTGCCTTGTGATATATAAACTGTGCCATGTTCCCAATTAAAGTGCTTCTACTCCTTCTGGACAAAGCACTTGTCAGCTCTCCCAGCATCACCTATCCATTGTGCAACCTTTGTTCAGCTTGTGAAAAATATTTTGAACCTAACCCTAAATAACAGATCTGAAATAACTGCTAGCATTGATAGCGAGCTTTAAGGTTTGCAAACCTTATTTTTAATCTTATTTTTTAAATATAAAATTATATAGAATTATGTTTTATGTATATTATATATAATACATATAATGTATATGTAAATTTTTAAAAATAAAAAATTCATTTTGTCCTCAACAACCTTAGAAATGAATGCTATCATTTTCACCTTTTTACAGATGAAGAAACTAAAGCTGTCAGATTGAATGACTTGTCTAGTGACACAGCTGTTAAACATCCTGAGGTGCATTTGAACAAAGGGCTTTCCTACTGCAAATCCAGTGCTATACCTAATGCACCACCTTATATAAAATGCTGCTGCTTTTTAAAAAAATTCTTTTTAAAAATTTTTTTGTAAACTTATTTTTCAAAACACATGCATAGTTTTTAACATTCACTCTTGCAAAACCTTGTATTCCAAATTTTTTTATCCCTCCCTTCCCCCATCCTCCTGAAGGAATGTAATCCAATGTTAAATATGCAATTCTTTTTTTTTTTTTTTTTTTTTTTTTTTTGCTTTTTGCTGAGGCAATTGGGGTTAAGTGACTTGCCCTGGGTCACATAACTAGGACATGTTAACTGTCTGAGAACAGATTTCCACTCAGGTTGTCCAGTGCTCTATCCACTTCACCACCTAGCTGCCCCTAAACATGCAGTTCTTATATACATATTTCCACATTTACCATGCTGCACAAGAAAGACCAAAAAGGAAAAAAAAATGAGAAAGAAAACAAAATTCCAGCAAACAACAACAAAGTAAAAATACTATGTTGACATCCACATTCAGTTCTCATAGTTCTCTCTCTGGGTGCAGATGGCTCTCTCCAACACAAGACCATTGGAACTGGCCTAAATCACCTTGATGCTGCTTATTTCAATAGAATGCTGACCATTCATACAGAAGGTATACTACCAAATTCCTTCTATGATACCGATATGGTGCTGATAGCTAAATCAAGTAGGGAGAAAACAGAGAAAGAAAACTATAGACCAATTTCCCCAATGAATATTGATGCAAAAATTTTAAATAAGATATTATCAATGAGATTACAGAAAGTCATCCTCAGGATAGTACACTATGACCAAGTAGGATTTATACCAGGAATGCAGGGCTGGTTCAATATTAGGAAAACTATCAGCATAATCAATTACATTAATAGCCAAACTAACAAAAACCATATGATTATCTCAATAGATGCAGAAAAAGCATTTGATAAAATCCAACACTCATTCCTATTAAAAACACTAGAGAGTATAGGAATAAATGGGCTTTTCCTTAAAATGATTAGTAGCATCTACTTAAAACCATCAGCAAGCATCCTATGTAATGAGGACAAACTAGAACCATTCCCAATAAGATTAGGAGTGAAACAAGGATGCCCACTGTCACCATTACTATTTAATATTATATTAGAAATGTTAGCTTTGGCAATGAGAAGAAAAAGAAATAAAAGGAATTAGAGTAGGTAATGAAGAAACCAAATTATCACTCTTTGCAGATGACATGATGATATAAGTAGAGAACCCTAAAGACTCAACTAAAAAACTACTAGAAACAATTCACAACTTTAGCAAAGTTGCAGGGTTCAAAATTAATCCACATAAATCATCAGCATTTTTATATATTACCAACAAAGTTCAGCAGCAAGAGATACAAAAAGAAATTACATTCAAAATAACGGATGATATTATAAAATATTTGGGAATCTATCTGCCAAGGAAAAGTCAGAAACTATACGAACTAAACTACAAAACACTTTCCACACAAATAAAATCAGACCTAGTCAATTGGAAAAACATTAAGTGCTCATGGGTAGGCCGAGCAAATATAATAAAAATGACAATACTACCCAAACTAATCTACTTATTTAGTGCCATACCAATCAAACTGCCAAGAAATTATTTTACTGATCTAGAAAAAATAGTAGCAAAGTTCATTTGGAAGAACAAAAGGTCAAGGATTTCAAGGGGATTAATGAAAAAAAAAAGGCACATGAAGGTGGCCTTGCTGATCTAAAACTATATTATAAAGCAGCAGTCATCAAAACCATTTGGTACTGGCTAAGAAATAGAGCAGGCGATCAGTGGCATAGGATAGATTATCAGGATAATCTAGGCAATAACTTTAACAATTTAGTGTTTGATAAACCCAAAGACCCCAGCTTCTGGGATAAGTACTCACTATTCAGCAAAAACTGCTGGGAAAATTGGCAACTAGTGTGAAGGAAATTAGGGCTTCACCCATACCTAACACCACATACCAAGATAAGATCAAATTGGGTTCATGATCTAGATATAAAGAGTGATATTGTAAGCAAATTAAAGGAACACAGGATAGTTTACCTCTCAGACCTGTGGAGATGGAATAAATTTATGTCCAAAGATCTGGAACTCTTAACTGAACACCAGATAGATAATTTTGATTATATTAAGTTAAAAAGTTTCTGTACAAACAAAACTAATGCAGACAAGATTAGGAGGGAAGCAATAAATTGGGAAATCATCTTTACATTTAATGGTTCTGATAAAGGCCTCATTTTTAAAATATATAGAGAATTGTCTCATGTTTATAAGAATTCAAGCCACTCTTCAATAGATAAGTGGTCAAGGGATATGAACAGACAATTTTCAGATGATGAAATTAAAACCATCTCTAGTCATATGAAAAGGTGCTCCAAATCACTATTGATCAGAGAAATGCAAATTAAGACAACTCTGAGGTACCACTACACACCTGTCAGATTGGCTAAAATGATAGGAAAAGATAATAATGAATGTTGGAGGGGATGTGGGAAAGCTGGGACACTAATACATTGTTGGTGGAACTGTGAAGGGATCCAACCATTTTGGAGAGCAATTTGGAACTCTACCCAAAAAGTTATCAAACTGTGCATACCCTTTGACCCAACAGCATTTCTTTTTTTTTTTTTTTTTAACATTTTTTCAGTTTTATTAGAAAAGCAGGCAATGCAAAATGCTTTAAATACTTCCAAGCATGACTTGACAAATTATTACTTGTACTTCTTTCCACACTAAGTTACATAAAGAGAACAGTTTGCAAAATATTGTGGGCTATTTAAACTGAGCCACTAAAATAAAGACTATTAATGGATCTTAAAATTGGAATAATATTTCTTATAGATAATTTTTTATTTATATAGAATAACCAGTATAATTTTGGAAGGAAGGGGGTCTGGACCATTGCATATCATCTTCTCTCCATTTACAAGGTTTCTATCTATTGACCTGTTTATTTGCACTCTCAATGATTCCCTCATTGTTGGGAACTAATAACTATCAATCAACAAGTATTTATTTAAGCCTACTTTAAGTCCTTGTGCCAAAAATCAGGCACAAAAAGGCAAAAATGAAATAGTTCTTAACCATTGTAGAACTTAGATTCTTTTGGGGGAGATAATATGTACACATATAAGGATATAAAAAATTGACAATAATATAAGCTTTAATAGCTTGATACTATCCTAAGACATTTGGGACCCTATACTTTTTTTTTTAAGCTTTTTATTTGTATAACATATGTATGGGTAGTTCCCCAACCTTGATCTTTACAAAGCTTTCCAATACAAATTTTACCCCCAGTCCCCTCCCCTCCCCTAGATGGCAGGAAGTCCACTACATGTTAATAATGTTGAAATGCTTGAGAAGTTATGCAAGAAAAATCCTATCTACAAGAAAAAAAAAATCAGAGAAAGGCAACACAATGCAAGCAAATGTCAATAGAGATCATGAAAATGTTACGTTGTGGTCCATATTTCATGTCCCTCTTTCTGGGTGTATATGGTTTTCTTCAGTGAACAACTGGAACTGGTTTGAGACAATTCTTTATTGCAGAGAGCCATGTCCATCAGAATTGATCATCATGTAATACTGTTGTTGCTGTGCATGATGATCTCCTGGTTCTGCTCATTTCACTCAGCATCAGTTCATGCAAGTCCCTCCAGGCCTCTCTGAAATCGTCCTGCTGACCCAACAGCATTTCTATTGGGCTTATATCCCAAAGAGATCTTAAAGGAAGGAAAGGGCCCCACATGTGCACGAATGTTTGTGGCAGCCCTTTTTGTAGTGGCTAGAAACTGGAAACTGAATGGATGCCCATCAATTGGAGAGTGGCTGAATAAAGTATGGTATATGAATGTCATGGAATATTATTGCTCTGTAAGAAACGACCAGCAGGACGATTTCAGAGAGGCCTGGAGAGACTTGCATGAACTGATGCTGAGTGAAACGAGCAGAACCAGGAGATCATTATACACGGCAACAACAGTATTACATGATGATCAATTCTGATGGACATGGCTCTCTTCAACAATGAAATGTCTCACACCAGTTCCAATTGTTCAGTGAAGAAAGCCATATACATCCAGAGAGAGGGATATGAAATGTGGACCACAACATATCATTTTCATGCTCTCTATTGAGGTTTGCTTGCATTGGGTTTCCTTTCTCAGATATTTTTTGTTCATGTAGATATGATTGTTCTTGCACAGCAAGATAAGTATGGAAACATGTATACATATATTCGACTTGTCAAGTATTTTAATATAATTAACATGTAGTGGACTTTCTACCATCTAGGGGAGGGGAGGGGACGGAGGGGAAAATTTGTAACGGAAGGCTTTGTGAGGGTCATTGTTGAGGAACTACCCATACATATGTTATGCAAATTAAAAGCCTTAATAATAATAATAAAAAAAAAGAATGCTGACCATTCTTTTTGGGGTTTTCCTCTCATGTCTGACTGTTGTTTCAGTTTTCTTTTCAGGATCATCTTTCATGCCTTGTTTGATATATATGGATCAAGCCAAGGCTCTGTCCTAGACCTTATACTCTAGCTATATACTCTTCCTTAGAGATCTCATCAGCTCCTATAGGTCAGTTATTGTCTCTGTGCAGATAATTCCAGATCCACACATTCATATCTTTTTTCTTCTTCATAACTTCTGTTACCAACTGCTTTTTTGGATATCTCCACTGGAAAGTCAGTCAATTAATTTCAGTCAATAAGCAGGAGGGGGATGGAGATTGAGGAGTAAGATAATGAGTTTGATTTTGGATATATATATCTACTGGACAAGGCAGTTGGAGATACAAGATTGAAGCTCAGGAGAGACGTTGGGGCAGGTAGATGTGGGAATCATCAGCATAGAGATAATAATTAAATCAATGAGAACTGATGAGGTATCTCCAATTAAACATATGGAAATTTTTTTCCTAAAATCTGTCCCACTTCGTGGCATATATGAGGTGCTAAATAAAGGCTTCTTGTTTCTTTTCTAACTACTCTATTTTTGTTGGGCTTTTGCATAATATCATAGATTTAATGTTAGAAGGGACCTTAAAGGCCAAATAATTTACCATCTTACTTTACAGATGTGGAAACTGAGGCACAGTGCAGTTAAGTGACTTGCCCTCTAATAACTTCACCAGTAAGATTCTGAAGCAGAACTTGAACACAGGGCTTCCTGTTTTTAACTCCATTGCTAATTCTACAGTATCATGCTGCCTTTTAACTCTTCCACTTATTTGAATTAGTTACTCTTCTTTGTCATTGTTATTAATTTGAGTATTAGGAGAATACATGGAGACAAATGAAGAAGGAAATCTTTGGTTATCAGCCTTTGAATTCTGTCCTGACTTTAGGAACATGCAAACAGCCACCATATTAGCAGACAAGCTGCTAACAAGTTCTATTTCTCTCTGTGTAGCTGAAGCCACCCCTGGTAACAGCATAGTAACTGACAGGACCAACTGCTTCTACAGCCAGTGTTTTGTGTAGGAAAGAACACCCTTGGGAACCTCCCTTGACAACCTTTGTCCTGTCCTTAGGGCCAACCAAGATCACAGTGACTCCTGAAATATACTAAGAGGACCATTTCATCCTATCAAAAACAACCTTTAAAAATCTTTTTAAAGAAATAAACACAGGATAAGGAGAATATGTGAACCAATAAATCATGTTTTGGCTTGGAAGTATATTAACTATTTGTAACCTTTATCACTTATGCCTTTTTGAAAATCCACAGAGATCTGAATATAAATTTAATTTGGACTATGGGAACTGAATGTGGATCTCAACATAGTATTTTCATTTTTTGTTGTTTGCTTGCATTTTGTTTTCTTTCTCATTATTTTTCCTTTTTGATTTTTCTTGTGCAACATGGTAAATGTAGAAATATGTATAGAAGAATTGCATATGTTTATGCACATCTTTTATGTATAAGGTTCTGGAGATACAAAAACAAAAAACAAAACTATTCTTCTCCAAGTGAAACATTATTTTAATAATAATAACTAGCATTAATAGCTCTTTAAACTTTGCAGAATGCTTGTTGTTTTATTTCATCTGACACAACACTTCTCTGATGTAGGTGCTGTTGCTGTAATTTATAGACAAGGACACTGAGTCTGATTTTGTGCCACCCAGTTACCTCTAAACCCCAAATGTTCCCAGATAAGTATCCACAAGGCAGTTTTTAATAGGTGGAACACTCGTTCCTGAGGGATAAAGGAAATTGTACAGAAGAGGTGGCACCTGAACTGGATTTTAAGCAATTTTACAAGTGTCTACTACGGTTCGAAGCCCAGGAAGGAAGCTTGGAGGATGGAGGGATGAGAAAGAAAAAGAGTTCTAAACATGGAAGATGAGCTCCTGAGAAGCCAGTGAGGCAAGAGATCAACTGAAGGAACAGCCACCTCCTGTTTGAGCTTGGAATTTGGCTGGAAAATAGAGATTGTAAAGAATCATTGAAGTGCAACCACAAGGATCTGAAGTTACTGAATCAAATCCTTTCATTTTACAGACAGATAAACTCAGCTTAAGTGGCTTGGCCAAGATAAGCAGGAATTCAAACCACATTTCTCAGGCTTCAGAGACAGCATTCATCTTACTGTTTGTTCTAAGGAGCACTAGGGAGCCACTGAAAGTTTTTGAGATGAGGGGTGGCATATGCCATAGGAAAAGTATTTGGGCAGCAGTGGAAAATAAATTAGGGAAGGGAGAGCTTGGAAGTAGGTGTTTTTTACATATTCAAGAGAAAGATGATATGGGATTGAGATAAGGTGGTTGCCAGAATTTGTGTAAATACAATTAACAACAATTAGCAAATGGGAGTGGATTAGGGAGTGGAAGAGTCAAAGGTATTGAATGTGTATGAGTCGCTAGGTAGATGACTGCTTTTCATAGAAATAGGGAAGTTTCTTTGGGAGAAGAAAATTTAGAGGAAAAAAAGAATTTCAGTTTTGGATATTCTGACTTTGAGATGTTAACAGGACATAAGGGCAGAGATGACTCTGAGCAGTAGAGATGAGAGACCAATATTCAAGATAGAAACGGGGGCTGGAATACATGATTTGGCAGATATCTTTGGATAATAACTGAATTCTTGGAATGGATGGGTGGGATATGGATGTTAGGGCCCAAAAAGTCGGGGACCCTAATAAGAAGTTGTCTTGACTTGAGGATAAGAAGGTATTGTGTGCAGTTCCCTTGACAAACATGAGACCCCTTGACTTGATGAGATTACTGACAATGGCTCAGATAAAAGAGCAATTCAAAGTGATCTAAAAAACAGGCTTGCCTGGAGGTGTGCTCTGTTATCAGGATGTGAGCTCCACTATCTTTCTGACTTCCTCATGTCAACACAAAGTTAATTGCTAAAAGTTGGGTGGGCAAGGGGGATAAAAGGAAGGACTACAGATGGTGGAGCAGGCTGGCTGAGGAAAGCGCCTCAATAAAAAGCAACTTGATTTCATCTTCTTCTGGCTTGTGACTCTCCTTGGGGAACACCGGGTCATGTCCTGATGCCCACCGAGGCTCGGGAGGAGGTAAGACCGGTTGCTCTCAGGTATAATACCTGGCATATGGATGATATTTCAGCAAAGTAGACTGCAAAAGTGAGACAGATAGGAGGAAATCCAGGAATAACAGCAGAGAGGGAAAGTGAGATCAGGAATTTAAAAATTCATAAGGTTTAGCAGTTAAGAAACCAATGGTCAGCTCCTGTGAAAGAATTCAATTGTAGGATCAGAAGCCAGATTATAAGGGTTTCAGAAGTGAGTTATTTGGAAGTAGAGACAAAATGTGTAGACAATTCTTGCTAGTAATTTGTTGGCAAAAATCAGAAGTGATTTCTAGGTAAAGAATTTATGGTGAAGTGAGCTATTTTGTTTTTTAAGGAAGCCTTAGAGTACGTGAGAAAGAAAAGTGGCCCTGCCATCAGGGGATCTCCAGTGTTCAGCTTCTCTTAGCTTGGGCAAGTCCTCTCTGTGGTTTGATTTTCTCATTTGTATAATACATGGCTGGACTTCTTGGTTTCTAAGGACTCTTCCAACTCTAGAGCTAAGATCCTACAATCCTGAGGCCTGGTGTGGTCTATGCCTGTTTATAAGCAGTAGAAAAGACTCCATCCAGACTGAAGTTTGTAGGAAGAAGGATCTCTAGAGCACAGGAGGAGATGGAATTGAGGACAAATCTTGGCAAAGGAGGAAGGCCATCTCTTTCTCAGTAATTAGAAGAAAGGATGAGTGATGATGAAGATGGGTTTTGAAATACTGAATAAAAAAGATAATAGATCTAGAAGGGGGCCTTAGATCATGCTTACAAATGAGGGAATTGAGGGCCAAAGAGTTTAAGTGAATTGTTCAAAGTTACGCAAGTGAAAAGAAACGGAGTCAAGATTTGAACTCACATCCTGTGACTCCAAGTTTTGTGGTCTTTCCACTGTATCATGCTTTTGAAGGCATCCAGTTCAGATGGCCTTAATTTTCTCAGGAAAGGAGGAAATGATGTCATCTGCTGGTTTGGGGCTGATGTTAGTATAAGGAGAGAGAAAAATATTTGAAATAGCAGTCAGAGGGAATGTGATAAAGTCAATCAGGGAAGAGTAAAAAGATTCCTTAATATCTACAGGGCCTCATTTGAACTGATTAATAATGGTCCAGATAATTAAAAACCTGAATTTGTAGTGGACCAGGCAATGTGGTCTGGTGACTTCCTCTAGTAGTATCCAGCAGCTCATAGGGAGGAGCAGGAAGTGTCCAGTGGGAAAGATGGCCCAGTATTCACCATTGTTCTAGGAAGTCAAAGAGAGAGGCAGAAGATTGGTCTGGTTAAATTTAGGGTCGAGACAGTAAAAGAAGGAAATGTGCCAGAATTTGAGCGAGAGGCAGCAAAATATAAGGTTGGTTATATTGGGGGAAATTAAAAGATCAAAGAGAAAAAGGGCCACTTTGAGGGAGGAAGGGCGTAATTTGAAAAATGGTTTCCAACAATGGAAGGAAACTGGATCAGTTCAACTCTTTTTTGACTCTCTTCTCTGCCAAGAAGAATGATCTTTGGCTTTGGAAGGTTAGAGCAAAAAAATGCATAATGGGGAGTTGATTATCAAGACAAATCTAGAAACAAAAGAGAATGTGTGATTGCCCATGATTCAAATCACCAAGTCTATATAAAAAGACATCCTTGGGGGATGTAAGAGTAGGTAGCTGTGACTGTTGAGCTACTGCCGTGATCCTTGGTGGTTCCTGTTTATTTATTTCTGAAATAGACGTTGCTTTAATAAAAATCATGCCTTTCCATTTGCTTGGTATTTGTAACAATTTATGGCAAACTTTGAGTCTTGCCATCTCTGCACAAAAAAAGAGACTTAGTTTAATTGCTTCTCTTACAGATATTCTACTTTCTGGATTGTTTCTTTATAAAATGAATTGTTGATTGTGATGGTTGTTTAATTCCATCACTGTCATTTCCTACTGCCTCCCCCACTTTAGTCAGGTCTGAAAATGTGTACCTCCTTCTAGATATATTATCTGCCCCCGTTTGTCGGTGTGGCCAATATCAGCCTTTTCTCACATCCTGTGATATATATTCCTTCCAATTGTATCCTGCTTATGTAGGACTTGAGTTCATATGTCTCCAATTTTCTCAGTAAAAGGGGAGGTGATGTTATTTGCTGGGTTCAGTCTGATGTTAAGGTCATTTTGCTTGGTGGTAAGCTCTAAAAAAGTGCCATCCTGTAAGTGGGCAAGGGACTACATAGAATGGGAAAGATGCCTAGTGCCCTAGTGAGATAATATCCTGGTGCCCCAAGTGGGAATCAAGGAGCCAAGGCAGGGCTTTTTTCCTTAAATAAAGAAATGAATCAGGAGTGCTGGGCCTTGGGGGAGGGGGGAGGGAGATTTTTATCAGATTTGGATGGGAGAGGTCAGTGGTCAGTGGGGGAAAAAAAGCCACGTTGATGAAGTTTGCAAACAGCAACAATAAAGAAAAACCAAAATAGAAAACAGGGCAGGAATAAATTTCAGATAATAAAGTTTTGAAACCTTTGGAGTTTTTTAAAGTTCTAAGGAGATCGTTTCTGAAATGATTTTTTTGGAGGGAAAAATGTATTGAAAAAGTCAATTAACACCATTTAGAAGCATCTTTCAAGGAGAAATTCTGACTCAGGGGTCTAGTATTTGACCTGGGTACATATAGTTCAGGGAACTTGAAGTGAAATAAAAAACTACTCTAAGTTAAACTATTGTCTAGAAGAGAATGATGTCTTCCTTTTTCCGTGGTGTGATTTAATGTTTCTCCAGCATCTGCCAAGTCCTGCTGAGAAGGACCTTTTCCAAAAAAGGAAATCACTTTAAATTCTGTTTTTGCTGTTTGGTTCACAGATTTTAACACTCTTTTCTCACTATGCAAATAGACAAGTTGAAGAGTTGTCCTTACTGAAAGAAGTTTACCAAGGTCTTGGAGAATTATTTCCACATTGCATTCTTCAAAAATTTACAATTAAAAGACTAGACACCATGCCCCATTAGAAATACTACTTGTGATTTGGAACTATGCCCAAAGGGCTATAAAACTCTGCATAACCTTTGAACCAGCAATACCATTGCTAGATCTATATCTCAAAGACTATATTTTTTTAAAGGGAAAAGGACCTATTTGTACCAAAATAATTATAGCAGCTCTTTTTTGTGGTAGCTAAGAAATGGAAACTAAACAGGTGCTCTTAAACTGGAGAATGGATAAGCTGTGATTATAAGATTATAATGGAATATTATGCTATATGATAATTGTGGAAATATGTATAGAATAATTACACATGTTCAATATATATTGGATTGCTGTCTAGAAAAGAGAGTAGGGGAATGAAGGGAGAAAAAATTTGGAGCATAAAGTTTTGCAAGGATGCATGTTGAAAATTACACATATGTTTTGAAAATAAAAAGCTTTAATAAAAAAAAAGGAATATTATGCTATAAGAAGTGATAAGCAAATTCTGGAAAGTCTTATATGAACTGATGCAAAGTGAAGTGAACAAGACCAGGAGAGTGGTATACATAGTAAAACCAATACAGTACAATGAAGAATTATGAATGAATTAGCTATTTTCAACAATCCAATAATAAATATTTACAACAATCCAAGACAATTCCAGAGGACTCATGATGAAGCATACTATTCACCTCCAGAGAATTGATGTTTGAATAGAGACTAAAGCATGCCTTATTTATTTTCATTCTTTTTCTTTTATTTGAGCCTTCTTGGATACAATGACTAATATGGAAATGTTTTACATAATTGCACATGTATAATCTATATCTTATTGCTTACTGTCTCAGAGAGGGTGAAGGGAGCAAAAGAAGGAAGGATAAAATTTGTAATTCAGAACTTAAAAACAAACATTAAAAATTATTTTTAACATAATTGAAAGAAAAATAGAAAGGTCTATAAATAAATAATTACAGCTTGTGTATAGTTTTCAAAATCATTCTGTTAGTAAAAAATAAATGAATTTCTACATAAAATAATCATGTAGTATTTTTTAAAGCATTGCAAAATCTATTAGATAACATAATCTTATGATACAAATATCAGGAACTTTATTTTTAACAATATGAGATCTGAAGGAGGGAAATTACAGGAAGATTAGAACAGAAACTTCAGATTCTTACTCACCAATATAACCTGTGATCCATAAGAATGTTCTTTGTGAAAAAACAAAAAAAGCAAATTGAACCATAACATACAGGAATTCTTATGTAGCATACATATTAATCACTTATTTTGTGGAGCAGGGAAGCATTTATATTATCTTCAGTTATTGGGAAGGTTGTCTAATAATTTTGTAATTTCATATTTGAAGCAGTTTGGTGTTATATAAAGGGTTGAATTTGGAGTCAGACAACCTTTGTTATCCCATCTCTGTAGTTGAGGACTTGAGTTCAAATCAGCTTTCACACATTCTCCCAGGATAAAAATGACCATCTTTTGGGGCTTTTTTAATCTTTAAAATGAGGGGATTGTTATTAGATGACCATTACATTCATTACATTTCTAACAGTATATGAATTTCCTTCTCATTTTCTTAATTGTAAAAAGTGAGAGTTGAACTCCACATCTGATAAAATATGAATTCTTCCTGTATAAGATCTTTGAGGACAAATGTTTCTATTTTTGTCTTTGCCTCGGAAAGAACAAGCAATTAATATGCTATTGACAATCAAGATTGAGGCCTAATAATTTCTTGCAATTCTAACTTTCTATAATTCTGAAGTATCACCAAAGAGTAAATTGGCCCCAAAACATTTTTCTCCCTCTGTTTATCCACAATTAGAATTCTTCTAAATCTAGGTTCAGAGGGAGAGCCAGAGAGAGGAACAAAGACAATTACAGGGAAAAAAAAAAAACCAAAAAACCAAATCCTCTCCAATCCGCTGTCCCCAAATCCATTTATCCATTCAGAGGATAAATAATAATTCTGGAAACTGAAGTGTGTTTACTGTGAACTTAATGGTTAACTACATACCCAGATGTTACAAAAGCAGAATAAACTGAAGTTGTTTTTGCAAGAGAACATTGTAAATCAAGTTAAATAACCAAACAGTAAATGAACCAACACTAAGATTTCTTGTATAGAACAATGCAAAAGGATATCTAGGGGTTAATTGTCTAATGCAAGGCCTTCCTAGTTACAAATATGAAATATCAAATACAAAAAACCATAAATGTTTTAACTTAATTTTACTATAAACTTCACAATCATAAACACAAACCTGTATTTATATTTATTTTAACAATAATTCAATTTTAATTATCTTCAATTCCTACTTCTCCCCTTTCCTCTCCCCACTGTAAAGGCAAGAAAAATAAAACCCCCCAACAAATATGTAATTATGCAAAACAAAGTTCTATATTAGCCTTGGACAGAAATATAAAAGGGGAAGAAAAGAGCAAAAAAGGCACTTCAATGTGTATTCTGAGCCCATCAGTTTTCTATCTGGAAATAGATAGCATATTTCATCATAAATCCTTTGGAATTATTATTGGTCATTGTGTTAAATTAGTAAGTCTTGCAAAATTGATTTTCTTTGCAACATTGCTATTACTGTATAATTTGTTCTCCTGATTCTGCTTACTTCATTTTATGTAATTTCATATAAGACTTCCCAAGTTTTTCTGAAACCATCTCCTTTTCTGAAACCAGTTTATTTATTTATTTATTTATTTTATTAAAGCTTTTTTTTTTTTACAAAACATATGCATGGATAATTTTTCAAAATGATCCTTGCAAAGCCTTCTGTTCCAAATATCCCCTTCTTCTTCCCACCTCCTCCCCTAGATAACAGGTAGTCCAATACATGTTAAATATGTTAAAATATATGTTAAATCCAATATATGCATACATATTTATACAGCTATCTTGCACAAGAAAAATCAGATCATTGGGCTTATATCCCAAAGAGATCTTAGAGGAAGGAAAGGGCCACACATGTGCAAGAATGTTTGTGGCAGCCCTTTTTGTAGTGGCTAGAAACTGGAAACTGAAGGGATGCCCATCAATTGGAGAGTGGCTGAATAAATTATGGTATATGAATGTTATGGAATATTATTGCTCTGAGAGAAACGACCAGCAGGATGATTTCAGAGAGGCCTGGAGGGACTTAATGCTGAGTGAAATGAGCAGAACCAGGAGATCATTATACACGGCAACAACAATATTACATGATGATCAATTCTGATGGACATGGCTCTCTTCAACAATGAAAAGTCTCAAACCAGTTCCAATTGTTCAGTGAAGAAAGCCATATACACCCAGAGAGAGGGATATGAAAATTGGACCACAACATATTTCCATGATCTCTTATCGATATTTGCTTGCATTGGGTTTCCTTTCTCATATATTTTTTGTTCATGTAGATACGATTGTTCCTACACAGCAAGATGAGTATGGAAATATATATACATATATTTGACTTGTCAAGTATTTTAATATAATTAACATGTAGTAGACTTCCTGCCATCTAGGGGAGGAAAGGGGAGGGGACTGAGGGGAAAAATTGTAATGGAAAGCTTTGTAAGGATCAGTGTTGAGGAACTACCCATACATATGTTATGCAAATAAAAAGCTTTAAGAAAAAAAAAAGAAAAAAAGAAAAATCAGATCAAGAAGGAAAAAAAACCTGAGAAAACAAAATGTAAGCAAACAGCAGAAAGAGTGAGAATCCTATGTTGTGGTCCACACTCAGTTCCCACAGTCCTCTCTCTGGGTGTAGATGGCTCTCTACTGAACAATTGGAACTGGTTTGAATCATCTCATTGTTGAAGAGACCCATGTCCATCAGAATTGATCATCATCATGTATAATGATCTCCTGGTTCTGCTCATTTCGCTCAGCATCAGCTCATGCAAGTCTCTCCAGGCTTCTCTGAAATCGTCCTGTTGGTCGTTTCTTACAGAGCAATAATATTCCATAACATTCATATACCATAATTTATTCAGCCACTCTCCAATTGATGGACATACATTCAGTCCAGTTTCTTGCCACTACAAAAAGGGCTGCCACAAACATTTTTGCACATGTGGATCCCTTTCCCTCCTTTAAGATCTCTTTGGAATATAAACCCAGTAGAAACAGTGCTGGGTCAAAGGGTATGCAGTTTGATAACTTTTGGGCATAGTTCCAAATTGCTCTCAGAATGGTTGGATCTATTCACAGTTCCACCAACAATGTATCAGTGTCCCAGTTTTCCCACATCCCCTCCAACATTAGTTATTATCCTTTCCTGTCATCTTAGCCAATCTGACAAGTGTGTAGTGGTATCTGAGTTGTCTTGATATCACTATTTCTAAAATCATGAAACCATTTTGAGCCTATACAGTGTGAGATGCTGTTTTATGTGTGCTAGCTTGCTTTCCAGTTTTTCCAAATCTGTTTGTTGAATAATGAATTCTTGCCTTACTTAATAGCTAGGATCTTTGGATTTATCAAGCAGTAACTTAGCTTATTTGCTTCTGTATATTGTGTATACAATCTGTTTTACTGATCAACTTCTCTATTACTCTGTGCCAAAACACAAACTTTTCAATAAGCAAAGAACAAAAAGAGCTTTGAATATGAAATTGTGAGCTTGATCCATATTTTTAATGGCATGTTAACTTTAATAAGCTGGTAATGATATCATCTATTCTGAGGGCCCTTCTGAATTTGTAGTATTTTTAAAAAATGTTTTATTGATTTTTTTTGAATACTTATCACTACCTAGTAACACTCATCACACACCTCTGCAACCCCCATTAAGTGCTTCCTTGATAAATATTAGCTTTTGGAAGATGCTAAATTGAGGTGGATGGGGTTTAGGGCAAACACTTATTTTCAAATTTTATCATATTAAGTATGACAATGTAATAGGTAGTAACAAAGTTGCCTAGTTTGTGCCCTTTCTGAACTATTTTTAAGTCTTAAAACCATTTTTTTTGTATTATCCAGTAACTCCTCTTTTCTAGCTATAAGATCTCCTTTAAAAATATTGGTTTTTATTAGATTGTCTATAACAAAACAGAAAAGGAAAATGACAAATGCTAGAAGAGATGTGGAGAAGTAATGCACTGGTGTGGAATTGTACAGTGATTCTGGAGAACAATTTGGAACTATGTCCAAAGGATTGTAAAACTGTAACCCTTTAACCCAGCAATACTTCAGAGAGACCAAAGGCCTATGTAGAAGGAGCTCTTTTTCTAGTGTCAAAGATTTGGAAATTAAGGGCATACCCATCAGTTGGGAAATAGCTGAACAAGTTTGTGAGGGTGATTGTGATGGCATTCTCTTATGCTGTAAGAAATGAAAAAGAGAATGATTTCAGAAAAAAAAAAAACAAAAAACGGAAAACATGAACTGATTGGAAGTGAAGTGAATGGAACAAAGATAACACTGTGTACAGTAACATTATTCTCATAATCATCAACTGTGGAAGATTCTTATCAATAATTCAAGATAATTCCAAAGGGCATATAATGAAAAATTCTACCTCCAAAGAACTGATGTACTGAGGGCAAAATGAAGCAAATTTTTTTCATTTTCATTATTTTTCTTGATTTTTTTTAACAGTATGGCTAATATGGAAATATATTTTGCATAACTTTAAAGGAAAGAAAAATACTGGTTTTTCAAAGATGGGAAAAAAGAGAAAAGATGATAGCTCTGAACATTGTAATATTTATTATATAGGCTTTCTAAAAATGGAAATTCATTGCTTTATATTTTGAATCCTTTCATGTTCTGCTGTGCACAGGGCAATTTTTTCCCCCTGTTCCTATTTTGCTTTTAAGTTTTAAGTAAATAAAGGAAAAAAAAAAAACACTAGTTTGAGAAGTTTGGGGAAACTTTAAAAGGGTATGTTAAATGTAATAAATGAGTTATAAAATTGCTCTACTTGTGCCTCCTTCTGAATTATTAAGAGCATTGCATACTTATTATCAAGTAATTCAGCCCCTCCTCTAATTACAAGGTCTCCTTTTGATAAATACTCGTTTTCTTGACGTAGATTGGGGAAAATATTCGGCTTGTTACTTTAAAAGGGCATGGATAAGGTAGTAACAAAGTTGCCCTACTTGGAGTGCTCGAATTTTTGTTTTATGTATTAATTTTTCGGAGTGTGGAGGGCACACCCAGTAATTGATTAGCCATTGCCACGATCCCCCCAGGCATGGAGTTTTCTGAATATTCTGCCTGGGTCCCCAGCACTTCTGGTTCAGCCTCCTTTAGTCTGAGGCGCGGCTTCCCCACACAATACGGCCGGGGTGCGGCGGCGCTATTAGCAGATATACTGCCTGAGGATCTCCGGCTGTCAGCTGACGGGCGGTAGGCTAGGAGAGAGGCGAGCTTGCCACCGTGACGCTCCCGTAGCTGCAGCCGCCGCCGCTGTGAAGATGGCGGCGGAAATTCACTCACGGCCTCAGAGCAGCCGCCCGGTCCTGCTCAACAAGATCGAGGGCCACCAGGACGCCGTCACTGCGGCGCTCCTCATCCCCAAGGAGGACGGCGTGATCACGGCCAGCGAGGACAGGTCGGGGAGCACGGGGCGGGGGGCGAGGAGCGCGGCGGGGCCGCCCGGCTCCCGGCTCCCGTTAGTTCTGAGTCCCCGGTCTGGGGCCGCACTCTCGGCGTCGAAGCGCTCGCCTCTTCCCCTCTTGTCTGCTTACGCCTCGTTTCTCCAACTTCTCCCTCTTAGGGCCCCGGAGCTGGGCCGGGCGCGTTCTTCCATCCCCTTCCAATTCTCTCGGGTACTTGCCCGCCGGCTGTGCCCTTCCTTAAAGTCGTCCTCTTTCCTTCTCCACTTGCTTCCAATTGCATCTTCTGCCTAGGCAATTCCCTCTCCTCCCAGGGCCCCCCAGCTGAATTTCTTACCCAAATTTATTCCGTTTTAAAGATAGATCATGATAATAACAATAGCGCGTTAGGTTTGTAAAGCGTTTTACATTAGCCTATTTATCTTGCTTGCAAAGTGCTTTATTTTATCCTATTGGATCCTCGCCACAATTCTAGCAGATTGATTAATGGATCCGAAGTAATTGCTCTTATTAATCCGCATTTTACAGATGAATCTATGGCAGAGGAGCTGCTTAGGTAATGAGGATCTGAGGCAAGATTTGTCTTCCTCATTCCAGCTTTATCCTCCTCTGTCCGTCACAGTATGCAGTTAACGAAGTGGCACCTTTTGCTCAAAAGTTTGAGAACTTCGCTTCTCATCCGCAAGTTTCCTCTAAAAAACTGAGGAGGATGTTGTGAAATGGCTTCTTGAAATCCTTTCCAGCTCGAGGGCCAAACTCTAAGAATTGTCATTGGCTTGGATCATTGTGTAATCGCGAGAAAGAAATTAAGGAGAAATAAAGAGATTGTAGGGAGATAATACATAGGTAAAGCTCTTTGCAAATCTTAAAAGAATAAGAAATGAGATGACATGTTAAGGAGAAGTAAGGAGTGATGAGATAATATAATTAAAGCTTTCTCCAAACCTTAAAAGAGCAATATAAATGCAAGCTGGTTTTAATATTTGTTTGATGAAGTTTTCGGATAGCCTACAGATGGTGTTAATTGAAAACAACAGCAACAGGCTAAATACTTCAAAAGTTTCTGAAAGATTAGGAAAAGTAGTAGTCCTCTCAAGACACTATTAACAAACCACAACTTTCCAAATCAGTAACTTGGGACCTGTTCTGGATCAAAAAAGTTAAAAGAATTAATTCTCTCAGGTCGTATTTAACTTCTTGTATTTGTGCTTTGTCTTAGCTTGATTATAAGCTAATTAGGGCAGTATGTTAACCTCAAAGCCCTGAACACAGTGAGAATTCACTGAGTTTTCCTTGATTGATTTGGAGGAGGTCTGTTTGGGGGGAGAAGGGACAGGAAGAGAAAGAAGATAAAAATGATAGATGATGTTGATGTCCAAATTGTAGGCCCCTTATTTAGATACAAGCTGTACTTTTACAATATTTGTTCATTGAAATGTCTTGTTCATCGTTACTGCTTGTGGGCAAATTTTTTAATATTTGATATTATTAGCTGGCTGCAATAGTGAAAAATGTTTTATGGTGATTGTTTAGTTGAAAGGGAGGGCAGGATATAATTTTCAGGAGCATTTTATATGAACAGTTGAGATAAGTGCTTATTTCTTACCCCAGCAATAACAGTGACCTCATGGATTCTAGTGTTTGAATTCTGATGTTCTCTCTTTTTAGATGGCCATCACTTTTTTGAGACTAAAGATGGTCTTTTAATGAACTCTCCACATTGGGGATTTGTAACTTGTATCTTGGTGCTCTCTTTCTTTTTAATCTCATTGTCATTGATTTTAGTGGTATTCTTGTTTCATTGACTAATGGTGACAATGGTGAACCACTCACTGACTTTGATCCTCCTTTTAAAACTGTAGAGAAGATAAATCTGACAGTAATTGATGTCTGTGCCTCTAAACTTTTTTGTCTTGGTCATTATTAATTTGCCTAGTCTTCCCATTTACTTTCTATTTTCTTCAAAACTAGCTGGCTTTTTTGGGTACAACTTCTGTTTCATTGCCCAGAAACCTAATTTCCTTATCATTTTTTAAACAAAAAGGACTTAAATTATTTGGGGAAAAGGTAAAATAATTGTGTTGAGCTTAAAGGCCTTGGACTCTGGAATTAAAATACTTAAAGTAAGAACTGGAAGGAACCTTAGGTCATCAGATAAAACACCCTCAATTTCCAGATGAGTAGGATGAGGCCTAGAGAGGTTCTTTTATCTAAAGTCACAAGTTTAGTAGTGGAAAAATTAGTATTTGAACTCATATCTGAATACTAGTGCAGTAGTCTTGTTTTTCCCTTTTTAAGAAGGAGAACTATTCCTGATCATTTGTTAACTTTTCATTAAGGCCCTATTATATATATATAAAGATGCTAACTAAGATTTGTAACCCCTTGTGAGTAGGTTATTCTTTTGAAGTTGTCTTTAAAGCTTATGCAATCAGTTTGTTTGGCATTTATCCTTGGGCATTCACCTGTTTCCTATTATGATCACAGGACTAATCAACTTAGCTAAAAGAAAAATACCTTTTTTTTTTTTTTCCCCAGTTCACCCTGAGCAGTGTTCATTCAAAGTGGATTATAGGAATTAAATTCTTTTATACTTGAGGGGATCACTGGTCATTATTACCTTGGAAAATGAGACTTAAGGGTCCATTTAGAAAATTCTAGGTATAATTAAGCTGATAAGATGGGTGGCTTCAGACAATGGAGTTACATAGGCTTTCATTTATATTTTGCCAGGGAAATGTGCTAAACACTTATTTTGTTTATTCTTTTAACATGTAACCACATAATAAGTGCCACTTATTCTCCCCCCACTGTCATTTACCTTTTTTTATCTTAGATTTTTTTTAAAAGCTAATTGAAAAGTTATGCATTTGACTATAAAAAATTACACAAGTAGTAATTGAATTTTAAATTAAGTTAGCAATAACTTTACTAGTTTAAGTATTTCTATATAACAATTAAGTAGTTGGGCTTAGAAATTTAATTGGCTGATAGATTTTTGTGGAAGATAGCAAACTAGACTGCTCCTGCAAAAGTTGAGAAGCCACAAAAATTTACTCCTTGAATAACTTTATTATTTTTTTTTTTTTAAGAATCTTTTTGTGTTATAATGAGAGCTGTTTCTGGAGCTCAAACATTGGATTCTAGTCCTGCTTCTGACACATTACCAATGTGTGACCTGTGGCAAGTCATTTACTCACCCATGTGATAGGTGCAAAAGACTGAATATATTAAGGTTTGGTGCATCCAAGCATATTGATTTATTAAGGAGTACATGCCAATTGCACAACAAACTGGGACATCTGGGCTAGTTTTCAAAAAAGACATGGATTGCTTGAGATGTGCACTTATAAGAAAACCCCTTTCAACAATCTTTGGCTCTGACTAGATTTCTGATCAGCATTTACCTGGGGCCTTAGTTAAAAGACCTCTAAATAGCAGGTAGAGATGGTTTAGTTTCCCAGCCATCTGGAGCTAAGTGAACATTATACTAAAGTTTTCTCCCAAGATAGAACTTGGATTAGACCCATGATTGAATAGAAAGGGAACTGAGCTAACTGTACTGGAGTCACGAGATGATCACTCAATTCCCACAATTAACCACTTCATTCATTGTCCTAATCCCCTCAATTCTCTTATCTCTTATTTTCGAAATGGATCCCTGGGACTGCATGTTGATTTAGAAACTCACAAATTAACAATATCTATATTGTGTTTTATTTTTATTTTATTAATGTTAAACTTTTCCCAATTACATTTTAATCTGGTTCCCGGGAGAATTTGACACCACTACTTTAGACAACTCCTTGAGACTTTAGTAATAAAGTTTACCCTCGTCTTCAGTTCTTTATATTAATGAAATTAACAGGGCCAGGATGAGATAAAATAGATTTCTGTTAATTAAAAAATTATAACAAGGACAGAGAAGGGGCAGTAGTATACGTGTGAAAATTATCATGGACTTTTTTATGAGGACTGTCAAAGATCTCACAAAAGCCAGAGTAATTGTAACTGTAAGTAATCAAATATAACATCAATAATACTGAAAGTAAAACAAACAAAAAATGAAGTAAGGATTCAGGTATTCATTTGAAATAAGTAGGTAAAGACTTTGTAAGGGATTATAAGGAAGTTTAGACTGTAAGGCTGTTACTTTGATTAAAAAGAAAAAACTTAAGATCAATATGCTGATAATGAAATCGATGTTGGGGTGTACAGTATGGGTCCAAATTGGTCTGTAGAAAAGCCAATTTTGTTTATCGGTACAGAAATAAAGATTCCATTTGGCTGCAAAATATAAGTGATTACTACATAGAGATAACCTTGAAAGTTTTGCAGTTAAAAAACCTCCAGTGGAAACAATGTTAAGTAAAGTTAAGAAAAATTGTAATCTTTAACAATGTGATGGTCTGGGAAACGTACAGATGACTTTGTTTTTAGTTTATAATCAGATCCTGATGATTGCTAATGTTTTTTGATTCTCTTGAAATTAATGAAAATTGTATTCGAATTTGATTTAGAAATCTACCAAAAAAAAAAAAATAGGAAAGCAGGAAACCTTTAAGAAAATGAGTTCATTTCACCTTTATTTACTTGTAGCCATTTTGTTTTTCCTTTCACTCCTTCATTTTAGTCAAGGCTCAAGATGATTCTGTTTCTTTTAGTTACAAGGATCTCTCATGAATTTCCCCTTTTCTCTGTCACTAGTTCCTAGTCACCCAAGCACCAAACCCTGTAGTCAGTCTCATATTTAGAATCTTGCCAGTTTTTCCTTAGAAATAGGTAATGATTTATTCCTTCTGTCATTACCATTACATTTAGGTCTTAAAATGTGTCCTGGATGACTCTAGCAATTTAGAAAATATCATGGAGTTTATAGTCTTTTCTCCATTCTAACCTAACCTTCTTGAATAAACTTGATTATATTTATCATGCCTCATTTTCATATACCTTCATTGAATTCCTGTTTCCTCCCATGTCTCCTCTTTTCCATCATCTTTTCAACAGCTTCTATAATCTCCCTCCTGTCTTTAGCCTTAGTTCAGATTATTCTCTAGCATAGTTCTGATGTGATGCTTCAGTCAGGGTAGTTTTGTCTTTCTCCTCAAATCTGCTGTGTTCATTCCTGTTTGTATGTTCCTTTTCTTAGTATGTTTATCTTTGCCAGGACTTCCTTTTTCCACCTATCCGGATCTTCTGGTCTTTCAAGGTCCATTCATATGTTAACATGTTTAGTTCTGCAAATACTTATTAAATCTACACTCTACAGATATCATTCCCTTGAATTCTCCCAAACTATTCAGCCCTCAATCCATCTCCCTCTCCTCTAGGGTTCTATAGCATTCAGTGCCTAAATCTTGGATTCTTAAGGTGTGGTCCACAGGTCCCTAAATCTGAGACTGTTTCAGGTGATTTGAAAGGTCAAAATTTTTCATAGTAATACTAAGATATTTTAATTTCTAATAGGACAAATATCAGCAGATATAATCTACAACAATAAAAGTTTTGTATATGAGATGGAGGTCTTCAGGATATTTAGTATTGGGATCCTTAGACCACAAAGTTAAAAACTTTTGGCCTATATCATATATTAATTCTCAGATTCACCTTTTCTCAGTTTTTAAATTTATGGTCTATCTATCTATACTGATTGAGCTTGTGTTGTCCTTTCTAGGGAGCTTGATCCTTTGCCACTATCCATGTTTCTTTCTTGACTGTCAAATGATTATTTAACCGGTATTTTGTTCCAATTAGTATTATTCAGTTTAATGTTATTTCATAGGGGTAATGATTATTTTAGTCATCTATTAATATTAGTCAGTTGCTGTTTTAGTCAACTTGTGTTTAGGAATAATTAGATATAGTTGGCTTCCTTTTAGTTAAACAAGTGAACTTATTTAAATAGTAGGTTACACAGTAACTTGCTTGACCACAGTTAACGAAAAAATCTCCCTTTATGCCTGATGAGTAAGTCTAGTGTGACTGAGATGTCCTAATAATAAGGAAAGTCCCTCAGCTTCTTTTTGTCTGTCTCTCTCCTTCTAGATGTCTTTCTCCCCTTCTCTCTCTCTCACCTTTCCTTCCCTTAACATGGGGAAATGATCTTGAGCACTTGGCCAGTGAATGATCCTTGCCTTGCCCATCAGCCCTGCCTGTTTTCCTCCACACGTAAGCCACTTTCTACCAGCCATTCTGAAGAGTCAAAGTGTAGCTATAGCCAATGAGATCCTGTATTTTACTCTGCATCAGCTGTATCATCTTGCCCAACGCATAAACTAAGGCCCTGGACAAAGGGACATCTCAGATCATGAGGGAGATCCGAGGGCCTATTCATTAAAGGGGGTCAGGTCCCTTGATTTTGCTGTGTATAGAGTATGGGGGGTAGTCCCTTTTTTTCTTTGATCTCTGGGGCATTAACAGTTATTCATCTATCTCTTTCCCTTACCTATATTAAAATTGTGAGCTTCATGAATCTGGATGTATTATAGCTATCTCCGATTCCCATTTCCTAATACAGTGCCTTGCAAATAGCAAGTGCTTATTAAATGTTGACATGGAATTGACTGCTAATAGTGAGGATACAGAAGCAGGAGGTGATCTTTTAAATTAAAAAAAAAAATTTCCGGTGGAAAACTAATTATCCAAGTTTCCTAGAGACATTACAGGAACCTGGGTCACTCAGTAATTGTTGCTGAGATCATTTAAGTATATTTAGCCTCAGAATAATTTAAAGCCAAATATGAGTGACTCACAATCTCAGACTGAGTGATTGAAAACCTACATACAATGAAATCAGTAACTTCATACTAACTTATTTTTCACCTTTTTGAACTACCTATTTTCTTCTCTTCAACAAAATATAACAAAATAGAAATTGAGTTGTTTCTTTATCTTCCATCAGTACATTTGAACTTCCTCTTTCAAAATGAGTTTCTATTATTTTTTAAGCATATAGAATCACTAGTGTTTTACTTGGTATCATAAATCAGGGAGAAAAATCTTGAAAGAAATTGGTGTTTTGTGAATTGCATTTGAATAGATGAGCACAGCAATTTCTGTCATTGTATAGCACTGTTTAAGATGACATGTTACAGAAACCATGAGACTGATGGGTTTGTATACAGCCTCCTCTGTGTCCCTGGGAGATAGTGACAGAGTGTGAAAGATTGTTCTTCCTGGCGTAAAAGAGAAAAAGTGATTTGAAACAGAACTAAAGATACTAATAAGAAACCTTATAGAGTAGCACTGAAATAAAAATATGTGCCCAAAGTTTGAAAGAAATAAGACATTGTTCCAGAGATAAATTATGTATTTACTATTTCCTTTCTGTTTAGAATTTGTAGGAAGATGTTGAGTGCATATGCTATTAGAAAAAGACTGAATTGTCTTATTTCATTATCTTATGATTTGTAGGAAAAGAAATAGTAGGACCCCAAAGAAGATAATCTCATAATTTTTCAAAACTATTTGTGAATCCTTTCAGTTTAACTTAAGCAGCTATCTATTAGTCATGACATGAAAAGCCTTGGGAAACAAAAGAAGACAACTCTTACTCTCAGCTTGGAGGCAATGACATGTCCTTTAGTAACTGTGCTACTACAGAGTTTCTGTATGTGCTGCTGTAGAAAGTGCTCTTCTGGGAGTCTGCAAAGCTGTGTCGCCTCCAGCTCCACTCTCTGGGATACTGGGCCTCAATCACCTGATGTGTAAAATGACAAGGTTGTATGCAAAGGATTCTCAAGCCTCTTCCAGCCCTCAATCTCTGACCCTTGAAATACCTTATAATTTGATGTTTTTCTTCATTATCTTCTCCCTAAATCTGCACAGATGAGAGTTTGAACAGATGGCTTCTGGGGTCTCTTAGTGAATGATAGTCATTCTGAAACTTACTCATCTAAACAAACAAAAGAGTGCAGCTGATTTAAATGGGAAGTAGTCCCCATTAGTACTTTCGTACTTTTAGCCTGTGGTCTCACTGATAAAAGAGTCAGCCTCCAATATTGGAGTCTGCAGTCCATCATTGCCTTCTCTTTCTCTTATTCTTGTTTTTCTATATATTCTCAGGGGTTTGTTGGAGGCTTTTCTATTTCTTAATGTTGAGAGGATACTTTTGGAGCATATGAACTGGTCATTATATTGATTACATTACTAGTCTTCTTTTCCTGTTATAGATTTTATTTTCTGAAAATAACTTTTTGGGTAATCATGTGATGGCTTACAGAGGTCTGCCATGTAACTCTCTACTGCCCTTTGGGTAACCTGAAGTCTTAATTTTTCAGTGGCATGGTTCATAGCCACGTTTCTTCCCTAGCTGTATGTTGGTATTACAAATATGACTTTTTGGGAAACAAGATTGAGGTCATTGAAAGCTGAAATTTTGCAATTATAGCCCTGCCCATTTTCTTCTTGTTCAATCCTGGACCAATCTCTAATGCTCGTCTTATAACACCTGTCCAAGTTGTATTATTGATGAATCTTGTATGAACCAGTTATTCATATAGTCAGTCAATCAGCAAACCTTTATTTTGCATTTTCTTTATTTGAAAGGCAGTGCTGTAAAATGGACAGACGGCTGGTCTTGGAGCCAAGAACACTTCTATTAGGTTTCTGCCTCTGTAGGACACTGGGCAGCACGTTTGACTTTTCTCTCAGTGTCCCAGGTAAGTGACACTGACTGTGGCGGACCAAGTGCTGACCACCACTGCTGATTGGTTGCTTCATCTGGAAGGTCCCTCCACCTGTGAAATCATGACTTCATTTCCTGTCTCTGTGCCTTACTATTTGCTAGGCAGGATGCTAAGTTGTGGGAATTGGAAAAAAGAAAAAAAATAGCTCATTACCTCAAGGAAATTCTAATGAAGAAAACAGCATGTGATATCATTATTTCTTTAGAGACATTCAAGACATATACAGAAGAAGTCCAGAGATGTAAAGGTCAAGTCCTCAGGGTATAATTTCTGGTCTTGGTAAGGCAGCTGTTGAGAAGATCTCTGACTAGTGTGCCTGTTTTGTGTTTGTTTACTTTTAATAGTCATAGAATCACGAAGCAGACCCATCTTTTTTAGTTATAAAGAATCTTGGATCATTTTAACAGCTACATGACAGTTTACTTACAAAACCTTTAAGGCAGCATTTTGCTCCACTGTATCCATTGCTTTTAAAAAAAAAAAAAAACAGTCAAAAAGCAGTAAATATGGTGTGTTCTTGTGTCTGTACTTCTCAGTCAGTTGTGAAATTAAATGGAATATGATTTGTAAAAACCTCCCTCCTTTTCAGATCTTCATCAAGTGTGCCCTCACTGTTGATACAGATTGTTCTTATAAAGATCTCATAGAGATAGGGAAATAGGCACATTTGGTATTTACTGGCTAAAAAATTACTTGTAATTTCTTTTTTATAAAGTAAGTTTTATTAATGTATGTTTATTGATGTATGACATCAGAGTTATTTCTGGATATCATTCTTACTTCCTTTGAGCACTATCTTATAACAAATGAAAAATAGTAAGAAAAGACAATTGACACAGTGATGATATCTGACCGTATTTGCTTTACCCCAGTATTCCCTTTCCATAGGCTTAGCTACCTTCCAGTGGAAGGAAAGATGACTTTTATTGTTTGTTGACTGGGACTAAGCTTAGCCATTACAATTATATTGAGGTCAGCCTCCTTTTAGTACTTTATTTTGTAATGCACATTATTTCAATCATTCTGTGTTGTGTTCTCATGATTCTTATTTTATTTGGCATTGGTTCATATACCCATGTTTCTCTGAATTCCACATATTTGCCATTGTTTACAATGCAAGAATATTCTATTATGTTTACACACTACAATATCTCAGCCATCTATATATGGGGGGCAGCTTTGTGTCTAACTTTCTTTGAAGTATGTATGTCCAGACATGAATCAAAGGGAACTGTATATAACTCATATTTCCAGAATGATTTGGCCAAGTAATTTACAGCATCACCAACAGTGGATTAGTATATCTATCTTCCCACAACTTCTGCAATATTAACTTTCTCTCCTTTGTCATCTGATATATCTTTGTCTTTTAGAGGCAGTTGATTAGGTTAAGCTTTCTCAGGAAATGATTATACTTTGTGCAAATATTCTTTTTATCCATTCCCCCCCCCCCCTTTAAAAATTATTTTGGCTTCCCTTGCTTCTGCTTACTCTGGTAGATATAAGTCAGGCTCTTCTCTGGGTAAAGTATTGTGTTAAAGCTCTGGAGATAATAAAGACAAAAAGTCTTTGTCCTTTATGAGCTTACCTTCTATCAGTGAGATACACATATGTACAAAAGTAACTACAAAATTATTTCAAAAGGAAGAGGACATAATTGGAGAAAAGGTTAATTAGGTCAAGTTGGAGTTGGCTGAATTGCATTCCATGTGTTTTTATTTTTATTCTTCTTTTTTAGTAACAATTTTGATATTTGTTCTACTAAGCAGTAGAACATACATTTGATTTAGATAGTACTTCCACATTGGTTGCATTCCCTCTTTGTTTAAATATAATCAGTTTCTCTTTCTTTTTTGTGTGTGATGCTGCTTCCTGCTTGTTAGTTATGGCCTTGGAGCTCTCTTTTTTGAAGAAAACATTCGCAGTATGTCAGTGTGAAGCCCATATATAGTGGGTTAGCATTTGTCCTCTTAATGCTTACTCCTTCAAATTTAGGGCAGCTGGATGAGGCAGTATATAGAGTGCTGCAGGTGAAGTTTGAATCTTGCCTCAGACACTAGCTGTGTGACCCCCAAGCAAGGTCTTTAACCTCTCAGTCTCAGTGTCCTTATCTGTAAAATGGAGAGAATAATAGTATCTGCCTCCCAGGTTGGTTTTGAGGATCATATGAAATAGCATATATAAATGCTTTGCAGTCCTTAAAATGCTACAGAAATTCTAGCTTTCATCATTATTGTATTCCATTATTTTGGGGTGTTTGCCTATGTGTGCCTATCTTTACATTAGGGAATGTTAAAATATATGTAGATCTAATCTGGAGGAATTTATTGAATTCATGGGATCATATGCTTTAGAACTGGAAGATACCTCAAATGATTTAGCCCAGCCATGTATTTTTATAGTCAAGAAACTAAGGGCCAGAACTGAAAAATCTTCCCAGATAGATTGGAGAATTTCTTTATTTCATCATTTATGATAAATGTTGGCTTATATGCTGCAATGATTTTCATTCTGATCTTTTTATTTATGTTCATCATAAGCAGCTAATAAGCAAATGGCCCATTTCACATGACATTTTTCTTGTTTTTGAATTCAGAACAATACTTGTTTTACCAATTTCTTTTTTTACTTTGCCATGGAAAAGCCATGATCTATTTTCCAAATGGTCAGGCCATCCTGACCTCTTGTTATTATGTACAAGACTCCATTTTTCATCTCTGTTCTTTTATCCTGCCAGGCCTCTATTTCTGAAGTGCTTTCCCTCTTCACCTTTGTCTCTCAGAAAAAAACTGGCTTCCTTGAAGACTCAGAAAGCATCTTCTGCTGGAGGCCTTTCTTTGTTGCTCCAGATCCTAGTTCCTTCTTCAGAAGGCTACCTTCCATCTGCTTCCTGTTTTTATGTGCCTGTTTATGTATAGGTGGCTTCTCATTAGAATGTATGCTTCTTAAAATTCACTATTTTTGTTTTGGGGGTTTTTTTTTGGAGGGGGAGGGGGATAGGGATGTCTTCACTGTTTAGCATAGTGCTTACCATATTTGTTGTCATTTTTCAGTTGTGTCCAACTCTTTGTGACTATTTGGGGTTTTCTAGGCAGAGATAGTGGAGCGCTTGTTTGCCATTCTTTCTTCAGCTCATTTTACAGAATGAGGGAGCAGAGGGAAACCTGGTTAAGTGACTTGCCCACAGTCACACAGCTACTAAATGTCTGAGGCCTGATTTGAATTGAGGAAGATGTCTTTTTTTTGTTGTTGTTGTTATTTTATTTTATTTTATTTTATTTTAAGAGGAAGATGAGTCTTTAGGAAGTCTCTATCCACTACTTCACCCAATTCCCCATTTGCTTAGCACTTAGTAAATAAATGCTTAATAAGTTCTTATTGATGGGGCAGCTAGGTTGCGCAGTGGATAGAGTACCAGCCCTGAAATCAGGAGTACCTGAGTTCAAATCTGGCCTCAGACACTTAACACTTCCTAGCTGTGTGACCCTGGGAAAGTCACTTAACCCAATTGCCTCAACCAAAAAAAAAAAAAAAAAAGTTCTTGTTGATATTTACAGTACTGATAGTTGATTAAAATGGTGTGGTAATTTTCTGTCTTTCTCCTTCCATCACTGTAGAGGCAAAAGGTTGTTTGGTGAATTCATTGGTTGCTGTGCCTAGTTCTTTAAGGCATAAATTTGTTTGCCTTTAACTAGGTTGCTCTTCAGTTAATAATCATATACATAATTTTAAGTTTAATTTTCTTTTTAAAAAACCTGGAAAATTAGCATCATCTTCATTTTATAAATGAGGAAACTGAGTAACAGGTTCAGAATTATAAAATGAATCACTAACATGTGGGGTGGGGATGGAGGAGTATTTCTGCTGCTTAGAATTAGGCGGAAAGGTAAGGTGGTTGTACAGTTACCAAGATTCATGCCTAATAATTCCTCACCATGAACCTTTTCTTCTATATACCTTTGGATGTTGGCTTCTTTGCACAAGGAGCAGAGTTGGGAAAAAATTGAAGTGTTGTTAATCATTGTTATTAAGTCAGTATATGTCCTTTGATTTTTGCTTGGTTGACAGTAAATACCTAATGTTACTGCTCAGTTGTACAATGATATCGTAGGATCAACATCCTAGTTATAAAGCATTCAGATGGAGCAGATGGTATTTCCTTGTTGAAAATTGTAGTTAGACTCAACTTCTAAATCTAGCACTGAAGTAGTACTGCTTTAATTAGAGATTACAGTGTATATTGGAGGAATAGTCAGGGGTTGTTTTGGCTTAGAATGCATGATAAGTAGAAGCCCAATTCTTTTTCAGCCACCTGGATCTATTTGCTTAAGGCATCTGAAATGATAAGGAATCTGGAGCTGTTACTCTGGATTTTCTAGAGTACAAGAAGGTGCTCATGAGATGGTACCTGGGAAAACCAAATGTGAGTACGGGAGCTTTCACAGTGAACTGCCTGCCTTTTAAAATACTTTTCCTTTTGAACTGTCTTCCTGTTTTTTGTTTTGTTTTGTTTTTCCTTTTCAGAATTCTTTCAAAGCAGAATTAAACACATTTGTTTTTAATAGAGGTCCAAAGGAATTTTTCAGCTTTCAAGGAATAAAAAAAGTGAAAAAGGGGTAGAGAGAAGAAAGAATTAAAGTGCTAGGGTATATAGATTTTTATCCTTAGGTGGAGCAGTGGGTCCAAGAGAATTTTGAAGCATCTTTTAGAAGGGCTCAGCAAGGGATTTCAAAGCGTATTGGGAGTCATATATTGGACAGAAGTTCTGATGGCCAACAGAGTCTAGTTGATCTTTTTTTCTGAACTCTCTTTTTGTGTGAACTCAGATAATATGGAGCCACATGTGTGACTTTTTAAAGGAAGGGATTCTAGTCTCCTTTCTGTTTGTCAGCATGGGATATTCTTCAAACCTCCTGCAGAAATGTCACATTAATAGGCTCATCTTTGGCAAAATATCTTCCAAAGAATCAAAACCTTAGTAGAATCACTATTTATAGTAAGGGACAGCACAAATCAGCAAAGTAAGAATACTGAATGAGATGCAAACAAAACTCATTGGTTTGTCTCCTAGATTTTGACTTAGTCTTGGGGGGGGGGGGAGAAGCAACCCAAAAACTGATTTAGCCCTATTTCACATCACCAGTTTCCCTGATTATCTGCAGCTTTATGGGATTCTCTAGGTTAGGAACCAACTGTACAGGAAATAGATCTGAAATTGGATCTTCTTTCCAACTTAGGGGAAAACAGCTTAGTCTTAATTTACCTCTTTACTTATCCGAGAGAGGTAATTTAGAACACAGTTGAGAACCAGAATGTAAACCCCGAAAAATCCAAAGCCAAATAAATGTCATCAGCCCAAGAATCCCTAAAGTGTATCTAAGGTTCCCTCTAAATTACATAGTAACTAAGAAAAACACACATTTAGTATTTCTCTTTTTTATTAACATATCAACTCATGAAAATCAGAAACTACATTTTCATTTGCTTCAAGCCTCATTTTGGGAGGCTTAGCCACATGTTTGGTATCTCTGCATGAGGTTATTAACTGTATTATGGCAGAGGATGGTTATGGATGTTAATAATGGTGACAGTCCTCAAGAAAAAATTGAATCTTATTCTGTGGACTATATTTAGGAAGGCAAGGAAAAAGCTGATACATGTGAAAAATATTTTCCTCTGAAATGGCTAAATTTTTTTTAAAGGGTCTTAATGGACACATAGTATCTTAAGCGGAACATTTTCTATCATGATACTAAATTTGCAAGATAGTACAATGGGCTTTGACTTTTTTTTTAATTAAAGCTTTTTATTTGCAAAACAAATGCATTGGTAATTTTTCATCATTGACCCTTGAAAAGCTTTCCGTTACAAATTTTTCCTTCCTTTCCCCCACCCCCTCCTCTAGATGGTGGGGAGTCTAATACATGCTAATTATGTTAAAATACTTGACAAATCGAATATGTGTATACATATTTATACAGTTATCTTACTGTACAAGAAAAATTGGATCTATAAGAAAAAAAAAATCTGAGAAGGAAAACACCCTCAGATCCCATAGGCCTCCCCCTGGGTGTCTATGACTTTCTTCATCACTGAACAATTGGAACTGGTTTGAAGTATTTCATTGTTGAAGAGAGCCATGTCCATCAGAACTGATCATCGTATAGTCTTGTTGCCCTGTATAATGATCTCCTGGTTCTGCTCATTTCACTCAGCATCAGTTCATGCAAGTCCCTCCAGGCCTCTCTGAAATCATCCTGCTGGTTGTTTCTTACAGAACAATAATATTCCATGACATTCATATACCATAGTTTATTCAGCCATTCTCCAATTGATGGACATACATTCATTTTCCAGTTTCTAACTACTACAAAGAGGGCTGCCACAAACATTTTTTTGGCTTTGACTCTTGTAAGATGCGTGAGAAGGGGAAAAATTTTTGCCTTATTTAGGGTTTGTTATAATACATTAAGAGATGCTAGACTTTTCCTAGAACTTTTTTTGTAGATCAATGTAGGCCTTCCTTTCGAATTGGGAGAGTATGCAGGATTGGATGAGTCTTCTAGGGGGATGAAGAATTGAGGTAGAATTTTATGTTCAAATTTCACCCCTGATGATTGCTATCCCTGTGACTGAATAGTTACTCTGCTTCCCTGAGGCCTAGTTTTGTCATCCATAAAATAAGAATGTGGCATTGTTTTTTTAATTAATTACTTATTTTAAGTTTTTCAGTAATATTTATTTTCCAAATATATGTAAATATCACTTTCAACATTTGTCTTTAAGACCTTATGTTCCAAATTTTCCTCTCTCTTTTCCCTCTCTTCTCCCTCCCCAAGAGAGCTAGCAATCTGATATGGGTTAAATATGTGAAAAAGAAAATAAAATGCAAGCAAACAACAACAAAAAAGAGTGAAAATGCTATGCTGTGATCCACACTCAGATCCCACAGTCCTCTCTCTGGTATAGATGGCTCTCTTCATCACAAGATCATTGGAACTGGTTTGAATCATCTCATTGTTGAAAAGAGCCACATCCATCAGAACTGATCATCATATAATCTTGTTACTGTGTACAATGATCTTCTGGTTCTGCTCACTTCACTCAGCATCAGTTCATGTAAGTCTTTCCAGACCTCTCTGAAGTCATCCTGCTGGTCGTTACTTATAGAACAATAATATTACATAACATTCATATACCATAACTTATTCAGCCATTCTCCAATTGATGGGCATCCCCTCAGTTCCAGTTTCTTTCTACCATAAAAAAGGACTGCTACATTTTTGCACATTTGGGTCCTTTTCCCTCTTTTAGATTTCTTTGGGATAACAAGCTAGTAGAGACACTGCTAGATCAAAGGGTGTGCATAGTGGTATAACTTTTTGGGCATAATTCCAAATTGTGCTCCAGAATGGTTGGATTGTTTCACAACTCTATCAATAATGCATCAGTATCCCACTTTTCCTGTATCCCCTCCAACATTTATCATTATTTTTTCCTGTCATCTTAACCAATTTCATGTATGAAGTGTTACCTGAGTTGTCTTAATTTGCATTTCTTTAATGGATGATGATTTAGAGCCTTTTTATATGACTAGAAATTGCTTTAATTTCTTCATTTGAAAACTTGTATTCTTAAAAATTTGAGTCAATTCTTTATATATTTTAGAAATGAAGCCTTTATCAAAAATACTGACTGTAAATTTTTTTCCTCCAGCTTTCTACTTCCCTTTTAATCTTGGCTACATTGGTTTTGTTTATGCAAAGCCTTTTTAATTTATTGTAATCAAAATGATCCATTTTACATTTCATAAATTGTCTAGTTCTTCTTTGCCCACAAACTCTCTTTTCCACAGATCTGACAGGCAGACTACCCTTTGGAAAGTGTAACATGTTACAATCACAATCTCCCCATATGGGTCACCAATATATTAAAGTTACCCACCAAAATGATGATGTATGGAGTGATACCCCAAAAGTATATTAGGTAGTAGTGTCATGGGTTGTCTGAAAAGAATTTGTAGGCTTAGACCTTCTCTAAATCAAGAGACAAAAATGTATTAAACTATTAAGTAAGAGCTAGTTGAATCCATAAAGGTTTTTGGTAAGGAAACCTGATTATTCTCCAATGGCAGAGCTTATTTCAGTTAGGCCTCTGGCCTCTCTTCCACATACTATTAAGGTGAGGCAAGTGGGCGATTACTGCTAACTACTAAAAAGATATTAGGATTCTTATAGGTGACTCTTAGCAGACTGACCCCGAAAAGGAGTTGGGAAGGGGGTTTTTGACTGGTAAACTAACCCTAAAAAGAGTTAGCTGTAACAAGGAGAAAGATTACACCATTGACTTGTGGGCTAAATTCCAAGAGAATTTAACAGGCTAGTGAGGTAGTTGGGTTTTTTTAATAGAGGAAATATAATCTCAAGAGTTGACATCATGACTTGACTTTCTTATTGAATGCAATTAACTGTGGAATTCTGATGATTTTATCATTACAGAGAATTCATCTAAGAATTCTGTGGGAGACTTTCACCTGGGGTGGGAGTGTACACTTGAACAAAAAGCCCACTTAAGGTCCTAGATAATCCTATCACCGCTCATCCCTGCTGATTAGCATTCCTAAATCATTATCTTCTGGTACCTGCTAGTAATAATACCCTTCTCTCCCCGCCCCCCCCCCCCCTTCAGGGGTAAGGCGGTCTCCTTTTTCAAAACAAATTTTTTTTTTTTTTTCCTCTAGTAGGATGAGTATAGTATAGTATGTAGTGTTATAGTGTGGAGGAACATTTTCATTTTTCTTGGATTTTGCGATATCTACTGTGGGATTAGAGTCGAGGAAAATAATCCTTTACCAAGATTTGAATAAGCATGAAGAGAAAATAAAATAGGACAACAGACAAGACAGCATATAAAGATCAAAATGTTAAAGGGAAAATTGAACCGTGGGAAGGGAATCTTAGAGATTTATTTGATCCCTAGCACAATCATTTGGTATTGAGTAAAAGCATTTGACCATGATATACATTATAAACCAGTGGTTGGTTGCTATGATAAATAAGGTATTATTTATATAGTACCTTCAGTGTGCCAGACACTGGGCTAAGCACTCTATAAATATTCTCTCATTTGATCCTCACAACAGCTCTGAGAGGTTGGTACTCTATTACTTGAGGCCACCAGCTGAAGTGACTTACCCTTACTCAGAAGATGGCAAGACTAGAACCCAAAATTTGTGATTCTTGGTGCTTCTTTCTGCTGTTACCATGTGGTATGTGAGTGACAGTGTGAAGGGAAGAGAAAGAAGAAAGGAAAAAGAGAGAGAGGAAGGGAGGGAGGAGCTGGCTAGGGCTGTTTGGGTCCCCCAGGAGTTGGCTGCTCCAACTCCTACTCCCAGAGGCTATGGTTTGTCCCTCATTCTTGAAGGGGACTGTGGGGTCACCACCATGTACCTTGCGCATCATGGCCTCACCTCTTGGAGAATGAAGGGACAACCACAAATATGTGAAGTACCTATTATTTACTGGTCATTAGGCTGGATGGGTGGAGGAATAAGGTCTGGTGTGGGTGTGAGATTCTGTTTCCAAAACAGCAGCCCTTTTCTAGCCTTCATATTACAAAGACATTTAAATTGAGGACACATTCTAGAGGTAGTAGTTAATGTTCCTGGGGAAGCCTTCTCATTTGTGTGGTCTGTACAAACCAAATTGTTACACTGGAATTTATCATCTTGGGGAATAGCCTTAATTTTAAATTCCCAGTTCGGATTTTCTGAGGTTCTAAGAGGTAGAGCTCATAGCATGAGGGTAGTATGTGGAAGAGAGGACAGAGGCCTAACTGAAATAAGCTCTGCCATTGGAGAATAATCAATCTCATAGGCAGAAGGTCTTGAACATTGGAAGCAATGTTTAGATTTGATGTTGCAGCCAAAGTGATCCATGGAAAGCCTTTAAGTGCAGCATGACTTTTTGAAAGTAACATTTTATGAAAATTAGTTTGTTAACCCATCTGTGAGATGATTTGGAGGGGAAGAGGTGAATTAAGGATATCAACACAGCTGATAAATTAATCTGGGTATAAAATGTTGAGGGTCTCTGTGACACTGAATAAGATCTTGTGACTGATTAGATAAAGGTTTGGAAAGTCAGCCTTGTGACTAAATAAGAACTTCCTGAAGCTGGCCGGGTCTGATCCCAGATCAGACTTTACCATTTTCAACCTCTGATTTATTTTCTGAGTCTCTCAAACTCCCCTCCTGAGATTCCCTAGCTTTCTTTATGTATGGACTTTTGTTCATTATGCAAAACAGCTTACCTTATGAAACTGGGGATGCCTTACCCCTTCCACCTGTGGCCTAGCCATTCTCTGCCTTAGTACTCTATAAGCCCAGTTCCCAGCTTCCCCCTCCCCACCCAAATACTCTCCAGCACTTGCTGTGTGGCACCTGGATCTGCCATTCACTTGCCCTGATTAAAAACCTTAATTTTGTTGTATTATTGGTAAATTCAAATGGTGGGTGGTCTTTGTCCAAGGAGCTGTTGGATACTTTTCCGATCATCAGGGCACACTGCACAGGAGATGAGGCTTGGGGAGCTGCTCCAGGCCAGTTCCATATAGTCCTAGTATCCACCCAGGGGAGTGGGGTGAGGCTCACATTCTTAGTTTCCAACCCAGAGATGAGGTGCCAGAAGTCATGAAGGTGGGGAGTCATCAGGAAGAAATGGCTTAGGCCATTTTCCGGTCAAAGAGAAAAGCTTTATTATTGCTGTTTGAGAGCATTTGGTTCAGAATTGGAGTGAGAGTGATGAAGTCTTCAATGTTGAAAGATTGTGTGGAGAAATTGATAAAAATTGATCTTTAAGACAGGCAAGCAGGGAGGCAGGCAGGAGGCCCTGAGAGAGATCAGTTTAGCTCCATGGTCCCATACATCCATCCAGTCTGAAATCCAAGTTATGTCAAACCCCAGTCTCACCTTGCCATATCCTGTCAGAAATCCCAATCGTGACCCTGCGGTTAGATTTTCCCTATTAAAATCTGCTTAGGGACCATCCCATGGTGACTGTCCTCCTTTGGGTCAGCATTCTGCCTCGGGGTATCTTTCTCCTTACCTCTCCTCCCCTAGCCTCATGGTGTCTCCCCCAACTCAACTATGCTTCCAAATCCCAGCTCTCCTCCTTACAGTTAACTAACTCTTTTAGGGGTGCTAAGTCCCTTTCAGGGTATAGCTTCCCAGCTAAGAACATGCCCCAACCTCATGGGGTACTCCCTTTCTCTACTGGCTGTTTGTGAAGAACTTGTCTTTCATATATTCTCCCAACTCTTTCATATTTACCTTTCCCAGTGTCTATTGTATCCTTTCATTTTGTCTGTAACCTCTTCCCTAAATAAATCTACCTTTTGCCAAAGAGAATGGCCACTGTGAATTCTTCACATGACCTAACCCCAACTTTTGGTGCCTACCATCACCTGCTGTCTACATCAAGAACAAGATGCACAGGATTCTCTTTTAGTCAGAGCTTTATTTCTCCAAAGTGGAAAGGCCTAATAGCATGGGTAACTAGTTGGCAATTGGGATCAGGGGGAAGAAAGCGTATATGCCATAATTTTGGCTTTAAGCCATGTTAGGAATACTAAGGCTGCTATAAACAAAATCTTTTTTAGACAGTAGCTTAGCCACAGGATCTGTTAAAAACAGAGTTAACCAGAACAGCAGCTTGGTTACCTGGGTTCTGTTCTTTCTGTGGACCCAGCAAGTCTAAACATATTTATGTTAGTGATTTTAGAAAATCTTTTTGTTAGTAATTTTCATAAGCTAACCTGAGGTGCATGGTTAGGATCCAGTATGTCCTCTACACTATCATGCCATAAGGCGGGCAAAGTTCCCTTGCAGAATTTGTGGTTTACAAGGAGAAAGATGCCAAAAGGTGGGCTAAATTCTCTTGCTATTAACAAGAGTAAAGGGGAAGGTCTTTTATAGAAAAAAAAAGATTTAAAACATGCTGTGCTAACTATGTTAGTGGCTTGCCTCATAAAGTCATACAAAATAACCTGGAGAGGGGCAGCTAGGTGGCGCAGTGGTTAGAGCACCAGCCCTGAAGTCAGGAAGACCTGAGTTCAAATCTGGTCTCAGACATTTCCTAGCTGTGTGACCCTGGGCAAGTCACTTAACCCCAATTGCCTCAGCAAAAAGCTAAATAAATAAATAAATAAATAAATAAATAAATAAATAAATAAATAA
>JAJPUD010003915.1:49157-63253 GCA_023553655.1 Myrmecobius fasciatus
TAAATAAATAAATAAATAAATAAATAAATAAATAAATAAATAAATAAATAACCTGGAGATTGCCATCTTTAGCTTGGTCTTCTTATTCTGAGAATTAATAGGGTCAGTGCTAGGAATTCAATCAACAAAGGCCCACTTAAGGACAAGATAATATTGTCATGCCAGAAATTCAGTCTACAAAGACCTAATCAAGGACAAGATAATTCTGTCTGTGCCCCTTCCTGCTTACCTCAGAAAGAAATAACTTTCCTGAGTTTTTAGGTTCTGGTGTTCAAAACCAAGGTCGACAAGATATAAAATTAAAAATCACAATTGAAGCTTGAGGAGTAGATGAAATTTTCAAAGGTGAAGGTAGTTAGAAAAATAAAAAGATGAAGAAATGTGGGATGTTTAAGGAGGTAATAGGAGAGTTTAAAAAAAAAAAAGAGCCATGTTATGATTGGTTGTTATCCTTTGTTCTCTAAGAGGACCAAAATGATGTCACTATGTTGGGGTCAAAGTACTGTGGGTTCGAATGTTACTGATCAACATAAGCTCAGAAAGCTCTTCCAAAGATTGGGCACAAATAGCTGGTATGAACAGACAGAGTGGAGATGGCTCTAAATTTGTGTGTCTCACATTTCTTTTAAGCTACTGCAATTATGCTTTGTTCATGGATCAGAACACTTTCTTTGATGTGTACTTGCTGTGCTGGACAGACATTTCTGTGCCAGTGTCTTCCAAGAGATCTCAAAGTTCTTCAGAGAGATCTTGAAAGTCTTTGTATCCTTCTTCTGGCCTCCCTGTGGGCGCTTGCCTTGTGTAAACTCTCCATAAGGTAGAATTGTAGGCAGTCAAACATTGTGGCCAAGTGTGGAGTTGAAAACTCTCTGCAGTAGGGTCCAAATGCTTGGCAGTTCAGCTCCAGAAAAGACCTCTGTGTCTTATCTTGCCAGCAGATATTCAGACCCTTCTAAGACAATTCAAGTGGAAGTGATTCCATTTCGTGGCATGAGCTTGTAGACTGCCTAGGTTTCATAGGTATACAACAGTGATGGTCAATTCAATCCCAAGTGGAAACCATGTTATTAGAATGGAGTCAAGGGAGGAGAAGTTATCCAGAAGGAAGAGATGGCCCTTGGTGTCTTGAAGAAAAGAGTCTGAGGAAGTGGCATTGAAGGGTTCTTTGGTGATCTTCCAGAGAACTACTTTAATGTAGTTGTGTAGATGAAGCCAGATTGCAAAATCAGAGAGATTGGAATTAGGAGTCATGAATTTATATTCTTTCACAAAACTTGGTAGTGAAAGTGGTGACTCAGTGGTAAAGAAAGATTAAGGAATGACTGGTTTTCTTAAAGGCTAGAAGAGAAGAGCTGTATCCTAAGAAGAGATGGAATCAAAAGCCTAGGCCAGAGGTTACCATCTTAAGACACATGAGGATGCATCAAGGGGTACAAAGAATATGTTGGTAATCAGTTATGTTATCTGAAATTAGTCTGTTTTTTTGTTTATCTCTAGAAATTTTTTCTCTTATTGAATGAGGGCTTAGGAACTTAACTGAAAGCCAAGGGACAAAGAAACTGAAAAATAGCTAGAACCTTTGACTGTGATTGGCAGGTGCCTGTTTTTACTCTTAGATTTGGCAAAGAAGGCTGTCTCAGACAATGATGGGGTTGGGGAAGAGGAGTCAAGAAATTAGTTGTTTATTAGCTTGTCATTCACTTTAGAAACCGAATTATACAGAGTTTCTGAAATCATAGGAAGCAAAAGAGTTTTAAAATATTAAGTTTCTTGGCATATTTTTATGAAAATAGTCTCTTATAATGTACTTAAATGAAATTGCTTGAATCTTAATGACTCAGAATCTCGAGAAACTTTTCTAACTCCAATAAGATTAAATAACGATGTAATTAATGGGAGAGGGGCTGACTGCTCAGGTTGAGTGCTGAGGTCACTTTATCAGAAGTTTAGGCCTTAATTTTGAAGATTCAAGTGCATAATTAGTCCACTCTGAGGCACTTAGATTGTGAGGGTACAAATTTACATTAACCAAAGTCCCAGAAAATTTATTTGGACCCTGAAAATAGTTTATTAATTTACAATGGGATATACCTGGGAACACGTATATTACATGAATACACAATTTTTAGTAGAAACACCATTCAGAGATAGTAAACATTGATGTCTTCCATCTTTTAGTCTTCTTTTCCCTTATTTGGGGGGGGAGGGAAAGGAGGAAAAGAAAAAGTGTCTTTATATGTATATTGACAAGATTAGTAGCCTTGGTCAGTCTCACAGGGCATTACACTGCTGGGTCAAAGGGTATGCACAGTTTGATAACTTTTTGAGCATAGTTCCAAATTGCTCTCCAGAATGTTTGGATCCCTTCACAATTCCACCAACAATGTTAGCGTCCCAGCTCTCCCACATTCCCTCCAACATTCATCATTACCTTTTCCTGTCATTTTAGCCAATCTGACAGGTGTGTAGTGGTATCTTTAGCGTTGTCTTAATTTGCATTTCTCTGATCAATAGTGATTTGGAGCACCTTTAGAATGATATTTTCTTAAAGGAGATTAAAAAAAACCTCAATCTTATTTCTTAGAATTATAATATATATGTGTATGTAAAAAATATACATACATACACATGCAATGAAATAAGTATATAATAATATATTCAACATAAACCCCAGTCAGTACACACTCCCCACAATTCAGAAACCTCAAGCATTAGTGCTGTGTGTGTGTGTGAGCACAGATGGGCATAGACATTGTCTTCTCTGTCTCTATCCTTTCTTTCTCACACACACAAATAAGGAAAAGGAAGACTGAAAGATGGAGGACATCAAAGTTCACCAGCTCTGTATGGTGTTTCTTTTTTTTTAAAAGCTTTTTATTTGTATAACATATGTGTGGGTAGTTCCTCAGCATTGATCTTTACAAAGCTTTCCGTTACAAATTTTACCCCCAGTCCCCTCCCCTCCCCTAGATGGCAGGAAGTCCATTACATGTTAACAATGATAAAATACTTGACAAGTTGTTGTGCAAGAAAAATCCTATCTACAAGAAAAAAAAATCAGAGAACGGAAACACACTGCAAGCAAACATCAATAAAGAGCATGAAAATGTTATGTTGTAGTCCACATTTTATATCCCTCTCTCTGGGTGTAAATGGCTTTCTTCATTTCTGTATCGTGTTTCCATGAAAACTTAGTAGTCAGTAGTCAGTGACTGGTAATCTAGTGTTTGACAAACCCAAAGACCCCAGCTTTTGGGATAAGAGCTCACTATTTGACAAAAATTGCTGGGAAAATTGAAAATTAGTATGCCAGAAACTAGGCATTGACTCACACCTAACACCCCTATTCCAAGATAGAGTTGGAATGGGTTCATGATTTAGACATAAAGAGTGATATTATAAGAAAATTAAAAGAACAAAGGATAGTTTATCTCTGAGATCTGTGGAGAAGGAAGGAATTTGAAGTTAAAAAGATTTTGTACAAACAAAACTAACACAGAGGAGATTAGAAGGGAAGCAGTAAACTGGGAAAAAATTTACATTCAAGGATTTTGATAAAGGCCTCATTTCTAAATTATATAGAGAATTGATTCAAATTTATAAGAATTCAAGCCATTCTCCAGTTGATAAATGGTCAAAGAATATGAACAGACAATTTTCAGATGAAGAAATTGAAACTATTTTTAGTCATATGAAAAGGTGCTTTAAATCAATATCGATCAGAGAAATGCAAATTAAGACAATTCTGAGATACCACTACACACCTGTCAGATTGGCTAAGATGACAGGAAAAGATAAGGACAAATGTTGGAGGGGACGTGGGAAAACTGGGATACTGATACATTGTTGGTGGAGCTGTGAACGGATCCAACCATTCCGGAGAGCAATCTGGAACTATGCTCAAAAAGTTATCAAACTGTGCATACCCTTTGACCCAGAGTGTTTCTATTGGGCTTATATCCCAAAGAGATCTTAGAGGAGGGAAAGGGCCCCACATGTGCAAGAGTGTTTGTGGCAGCCCTTTTTGTAGTGGCTAGAAACTGGAAACTGAATAGATGCCCTTCAATTGGAGAATGGCTGAATAAATTATGGTAGATGAATGTCATGGAATATTATTGTTCTATAAGAAACGATCAGCAAGATGATTTCAGAGAAGCCTGGAGAGACTTGCATGAACTGATGCTAAGTGAAATAAGCAGAACCAAAAGAATATTATACACAGCAACAGCAAGATTATGTGACAATCAGTTCTGATGAATGTGATTCTTTTCAACAGCAAGATGATTCAGGCCAGTTCCAATGATCTTGTGATGAAGAGAGCCATCTGCACCCAGAGAGAGGACTATGAGGACCAAATGTGGATCACAACATAGTATTTTCACTCCTTTTGTTGTTGTTTGCTTGCATTTTGTTTTCTTTCTCATTTTTCCTTTTTTGAACTTTGTTTTCTTGTGCTGCATGATAATTGTGGAAATAATGTATAGAAGAATTGCACATATTTAACATATATTGGATTACTTGCTCTCTAGGAAGGGTTGAGGGAAAGGAGGGGAAAAATTTGGAACACAAAGTTTTGCAGGAGTGAATGATGAAAGTTATGTATGTGTTTTGATAATAAAAAGCTTTAATAAAAAAACTTAGATGTTCATGTAATATAGTATTTACAATCTACAATTTTTTCAACAGACATGATTACCTGTATTTAGGAAGACAGGACAAATACATTTCTCTCCATTTTATAGATTAAGAATCTTAGAAGTGATTGTCAGGTGCCTCATCAAGCTCTACTAAATCATAAGATCCTTAAAAAAGGGCCTGTGGATTAAATTAGAAATTCCTAGGGTTTTAATTTCATTGATATCATCCCGTCCTGTACACTTTTTCATATCTTATTTCATCCTCACAAAAAGGTGGATAAGAGAGGTATATACTGTCATCAACATTGTACAGATGAGATCACAGACAAAATGTTTTAGGGGCTTGTCTGAGATGAATGGCAGTGGTTGGCCGTAATTGAATTGGCCCTATTACTTATTTGTTACCTGTTTCTGGGCAGCTAGTTAACCTACTTACAACCACACTTTTTCAGCTGTAAGTTATCATCTTCATTGTCATTGTCATTATAACCTCTAGCTCTTTGGTTCTGTGGCTTATACAAAGATAATAAAATAATTAGTGCTCAGGTTTTTGGATTTTCACTTCAGTATTTTCATTATATCAGACTATTTCTGAGAGTAGGGTAAGTGTTTTCAGTGGGACCACAAGCTTGATTACTAGGTGTCAGAATACTAAACCTTGAAGAAAGTCCTTCCTTTATATGTTGAAAGATGATCAAAAAAGCATGTCCTTCAAGTTTCAGGACAAGCAGAAAATACAAATGTATAGTCTGTTTTAGGAATACTCAATCTTTATACATAATCATTATGTAATGCATTATTAAGGGAAACTTAGGGATGATAAAGATTGGTGGCTAGTATTTATTAAGCACTCACTATGTGCCAGATACCAAAATACTTTTATATTAATGTCTTAGGTACTAAAAAGATCAACCTTCATATCTTGGTATTCAAGAACCCCTTTCTCCCTGTTTTTTCCCTCCCACCTTAAGGGGTTTTTAGAGCAAAAAGAGATGAGACTTTTTTGGAAAATATCAGTATAGACTCATCTTTTTTTCTCTTGTCTCTACAGAACAATCCGGGTATGGCTGAAACGAGACAGTGGTCAGTACTGGCCCAGCATTTATCACACAATGGCATGTAAGTAAACTTTGCAGTTTGGGGTCTAATGTCCTCATGATACTTTGGGATTGAAAAGGCTAATCGAGGGCTTTGGCATAAAATAAGAAGTCTGGTTGTTCATTTAACTCTCTTACATACTCGTTAATCGAAATCCCTCAAACTTAACTTGCTACTGCCTGTTACTGGGCAGCACAGTTGTTAGAAAAATAGGGACATTGTGCTTTCACGTATTTCAATTAATGTATGATAGAATGTTAAAACTGGAAGGAGCCAGTCATGTAACATTCCTCCCTCTCCTCTTCTCATTTTAAAGATGAGGGACTTAGCCTCATTGAGGCTGAATAATTTACTGAGGTTTTCAGATATGAAAGAAGTTTAGTTGCATAGTAAAACTTGGGGAATATTTCATTCATCATAGGCCTAGAAGAAATTATTCTCTTACATATACTTGCTGTGATAGAAAATGCTCTACAAAATAATCTTTTAGTGAGGCCTTGAGCTCAGCAGAAAGTTTCTAGAGCATTAAATGCTAGCTCTAATAAATAGCCAGTCCGTAGAAGTCAAATGCTTTTTTAGTTTTGGTTTTTAATTGAGGATTATTTTGAGGGGTAATTTTTTTGGTATTTTTTTAATATCATATTAAAATATAGAACTTCCAATGTGTTGGGCAATTTTTCATGTTATAATTATCTCCTTTGATCTTCTCAACAATCTGGGGAAGTGAGTTGCTGCTATTATCCCTAGTTGGGCAAACTGAAGCAGGTTAAATGACTTCCCCAGAGTCATACAACCAGTAAGTGTCTGAGACCACATCTGAACTCATGTCTTCTTGACTCTGGCCTGGTGTACCCTGTGACCCATCTGTTCACAGTATTTCCAGGAATAAGAAAGGCCTGCATTTTTTATGAGGGTTGCTTGACTCTCAGTGCTGGTCTTGATCTGTATATGTGACTTTAATTACTGAGCCTTTTTGGTTCAGGATCACCATCAATACAATTTAGAGGTTGTACTAGAAGACTCATAGATCATCCTCTAGATTTTTAGGATTTAGGTGAATATTGAATAATCTGAAGTAAAGTTGAGCTTGTAAGAGTAATTCCAGAGACTGTTAGAAAGACAGAGGAAAAATTTAAACAGATCCAACATTTAGCTCTATCTCCTTCCCAAGCAAATGCCTTCTTTCTTTTTCACCTATTTCTTTTCACTAAACCTTAATTTTTCATGTGTTTAGAGTGTGTCAGTCAGCCACATAAGCTCTCACAGGGTCCTAGGATTTAGAACTAGGGAAGGAATTTCCAAGGTCATCTAGTCTAATCCTCCCTCCTTTGAATGATGAGGAAAGAGTCCCAGGTGACAGTGACTTGGCCCAAGATCACTTTGAGTGTAATTAGCAGAGGTAAGATTTGGATTTGGACCTGGATCTTCTGACCTTAGATTTATTGCTTGTCCCCTGCACTGGGGAGAGGCTACTGAGGTGTTTATTGGCAAGATGTTTGCCTACTTTGGTAAGTTCCTGATTTTTATTTTTGCCATACATTGAGACTAAGTGATTATTTTGGATAGATAAATTTCTGAAAACAATCCTGAAATAGAGAAGCATATGAACAGCACCTCTAGAAAACAAAATTAAAGCTTTCTCTACAAAATAGAACTGCCCTTCAGCTTATCCTACAGCTACACACTTGGCTTCCTGCTTCTCTGTCTATATAGCAGTAGGACGCATATCCGTAGTATGAACATTGCAAGGACGCACTCTGTTTACAGTATAACCACAGAAGCTTTTCTGGCTGGCTCCAAGAAGTTGGGGCACCAAGGTCTGAGCAGGCTTTTTTTTCCTTTTCTGGAATCTTAGTCTAATCTCTTTTAGGCCTCAAATCCATGCTCATTAGAATGACAATCTATTTACCCTCCACTTTACAATCTATTACACTAATTTAGGACATGAAGGGAGCCCAAATCACTGCCATCTTTTTCATCTTTAAAATGAGAATAACAGGAAAGTCTTAACTTTCTGAGTTGCTTATATACAAAGTACTTTACAAGTCTTAAAGTGCCCTCTGTATGCTAATTGTCGTTATGATTATTGTAGATCATGAAAACTAGACAGCAGAGAAAAGTTCAAGCACAGGTCCTCTGAGTCCACATCCCTTACTCCCCACTCATTTCTGCTTGTCTAACTTTGCCATCACCTTCTGTCACAGATGCTTTGTACTTGGTCCTGACCCAGGGCACAGGACTGGACATCAAGGTCTTCAGGAAGCACTCTCTTGGCTAATGGCTTTGCTTCCCATTGTAAGCAGAAGACAGATTTGTCTTTCTGCTTTTCTCCCAATGTAACTTAATTATTGCAATAGCTAACATTTATAAACAGAATTGACTTCTGCAAAGCATTATATAGGCCTTATTCCATGTGATCCTCATAACAACCTTGAAAGTGTTATTATGCTCTTTGTGTACCAGTGGGGAAGGAAGCTTAGTTCCACCACTACTACCACCAGGTTAAGTGATTTGGTCACAGAAAGTGTGTAAGCAGGATTTGAACCCTGGTCTCTCCTGACTACTAGTTCAACCCAGGCTATACACGCATGTATAATATAGTATGGTATGGTATAGTATAGTATAAGTAGTTCCTTAGGATGAAGAGAAAAATAGTCATATTGACATTCTTACAAAATTGTATTATAAATTAATTATAAAATAATGATAGGTAACAGTTTTTTTATTTTTATTTTATTTATTTTTGCTGTTGAGGCAATTGGGATTAAGTGACTTGTCCAGGGTCACACAGATAGGAAGTGTTAAGTGTCTGAGACCAGATTTTAACTCAGGTCTTCCTGACTTCAGGGCTGGTGTTCTATCCACTGTACCACCTAGCTGCCCTGGATTTCTTATAAATAATCATACTAAGTCAAATTATTCTTCCTAAAAGCAAATCTGATGATTTCAGTCCCCTTATTCAAATAAACTCTTAAGTACTCCTTATCACTTCCAGATCAAATATAAAAACATTTCTTTGCTATTTAAAAACCTTTCCAAATACAGACCCTTTCATAAGAGGCAGCTAGATGATACAGTGAATAGAGTGCTGGGCCTGAAATCAACATGATCTGAGTTTAAATCCAGTTTCAGACTGTCTATGAGTACTGTTTGTGGGACCCTGAGGAAATCATTTAACTGCCCTCTGCCTCAGTTTCCTCAGCTGGAAAATAAGGCTGATAACACCTATTTCCTATGGTTGTTATGAAGATCATGAATTAAAATGAGATATTTGGAAAGCACTTAGCTTTAATTAAATTATTTTTTTTTAAGCTTTTTATTTGTATAACATATGTATGGGTAGTTCCCCAACCTTGATCTTTACAAAGCTTTCCAATACAAATTTTACCCCCAGTCCCCTCCCCTCCCCTAGATGGCAGGAAGTCCACTACATGTTAATAATGTTGAAATGCTTGAGAAGTTATGCAAGAAATATCCTATCTACAAGAAAAAAAAAATCAGAGAAAGGCAACACAATGCAAGCAAATGTCAATAGAGATCATGAAAATGTTACGTTGTGGTCCATATTTCATGTCCCTCTTTCTGGGTGTATATGGTTTTCTTCAGTGAACAACTGGAACTGGTTTGAGACAATTCTTTATTGCAGAGAGCCATGTCCATCAGAATTGATCATCATGTAATACTGTTGTTGCTGTGCATGATGATCTCCTGGTTCTGCTCGTTTCACTCAGCATCAGTTCATGCAAGTCTCTCCAGGCCTCTCTGAAATTGTCCTGCTGGTCGTTTCTTACAGAACAATAATATTCCATAACATTCATATACCATAATTTATTCGGCCACTCTCGAATTGATGGGCATCCCTTCAGTTTCCAGTTTCTAGCCACTACAAAAAGGGCTGGCACAAACATTCTTGCACATGTGGGTCCCTTTCCCTCCTCTAAGATCTCTTTGGGATATAGGCCCAGTAGAAACACTGCTGGGTCAAAGGGTATGCACAGTTTGACAACTTTTTGAGCATAGCTCCAAATTGCTCTCCAGAATGGTTGGATCCGTTCACAGTTCCATCAACAATGTATTAGTGTCCCAGTTTTCCCACATCCCCTCCAACATTCATCGTTATCTTTTCCTGTCATTTTAGCCAATCTGACAGGTGTGTAGTGGTATCTCAGAGTTGTCTTAATTTGCATTTCTCTGATCAATAGTGATTTGGAGCAACTTTTCATATGACTAGAGATGGTTTTAATTTCATCATCTGAAAATTGTCTGTTCATATCCCTTGACCACTTATCTATTGAAGAGTGGCTTGAATTCTTATATATATGAGACAATTCTCTATATATTTTAGAAATGAGGCCTTTATCAGAACCATTAAATGTAAAGATGATTTCCCAATTAGATGCTTCCCTCCTAATCTTGTCTGCATTTGTTTTGTTTGTACAGAAACTTTTTAACTTAATATAGTCAAAATTATCCATCTGGTGTTCAATTAGGAGTTCCAAGTCTTCTTTGGACATAAATTTGTTCCATCTCCACAGGTCTGAGAGATAAACTATATTACGTTCCTCTAACTTGCTTACAAAGTCCCTCTTTATATCTAGATCATGAACCCATTTAGATCTTATCTTGGTATGTGGTGTTAGGTATGGGTCAAGCCCTAATTTCTTCCACACTAGTTTCCAATTTTCCCAGCAGTTTTTGCCAAATAGAGAGTATTTATCCCAAAAGCTGTGGTCTTTGGGTTTATCGAACACTAGATTGTTAAGGTTAATGCCTAGGTTGTCCTGATAACCTATCCTGTGCCACTGATCCACTGCTCTATTTCTTATCCAGTACCAAACGGTTTTGATGACCGCTGCTTTATAATATAGTTTTAGATCTGGTACAGCAAGGCCACCTTCATCTGCCTTTTTTTTCATTAATCCCCTTGAAATCCTTGACCTTTTATTCTTCCAAATGAACTTTGCTACTATTTTTTCTAGATCTGTAAAATAATTTCTTGGGAGTTTGATTGGTATGGCACTAAATAAGTAGATTAGTTTGGGTAGTATTGTCATTTTTATTATGTTTGCTCTGCCTACCCATGAGCACTTAATATTTTTCCAATTGATTAGGTCTGATTTTATTTGTGTGGAAAGTATTTTGTAATTTAGTTCGTATAGTTTCTGACTTTTCCTTGGTAGATAGATTCCCAAATATTTTATCCTATCATCTGCTATTTGGAATGGAATTTCTTTTTGTATCTCCTGCTGCTGAACTTTGTTGGTAATATATAAAAATGCTGATGATTTATGTGGATTAATTTTGAATCCTGCAACTTTGCCAAAGTTGTGAATTGTTTCTAGTAGTTTTTTAGTTGAATCTCTAGGGTTCTCTAAGTATGCCATCATGTCATCAGCAAAGAGTGATAATTTGGTTTCTTCATTACCTACTCTGGTTCCTTTTATCTCTTTTTCTTCTCTTATTGCTAAAGCTAACATTTCCAATACAATATTAAATAGTAATGGTGACAGTGGGCAGCCTTGTTTCACTCCTGATCTTATTGGGAATGGTTCTAGTTTGACTCCATTACATATGATGCTTGCTGAAGGTTTTAAGTAGATACTACTAATCATTTTAAGGAAAAGCCCATTTATTCCTATACTCTCCAGTGTTTTTAATAGGAATGGGTGTTGGATTTTATCAAAGGCTTTTTCTGCATCTATGGAGATAATCATATGGTTTTTATTAATTTGGTTATTAATATAATTGATTATGCTAATAGTTTTCCTAATATTGAACCAGCCCTGCATTCCTGGTATAAATCCTACTTGTTCATGATGTATTATCCTGGGGATGACTTTCTGTAATCTTGTTGCTAAAATCTTATTTAAAATTTTTGCATCAATATTCTTTAGGGAAATGGGTCTATAGTTTTCTTTCTCAGTTTTCTCCCTACCTGGTTTAGCTATCAGCACCATATCTGTGTCATAGAAGGAATTTGGTAGTACACCTTCTTTCCCTATTTTTTCGAATAGTTTATATAGTATTGGGATTAATTGTTCTTTGAATGTTTGGTAAAATTCACATGTAAATCCATCTGGTCCTGGAGATTTTTTCTTAGGGAGTTGATTAATAGCTTGTTCTATTTCTTTTTCCAAAATAGGGCTATTTAAATAATTTATTTCCTCTTCTGTTAATCTGGGCAATCTATATTTTTGTAGATATTCCTCCATTTCATTTACATTATCAAATTTATTGGCATAAAGTTGGGCAAAGAAACTCCTAATTATTGCTTTAATTTCCTCTTCATTGGAGGAAAGTTCTCCCTTATCATTCTTGAGACTAACAATTTGATTTTCCTCTTTCCTTTTTCTTATCAAATTAACTAAAGGCTTATCTATTTTGTTAGTTTTTTCATAGAACCAACTCTTAGTTTTATTTATTAACTCAATAGTTTTCTTATTTTCGATTTTATTAATTTCTCCTTTTACTTATAGAATTTCCAATTTGGTATTTAATTGAGGGTTTTTAATTTGTTCTTTTTCTAGTTTTTTTAATAATAAGCCCAATTCATTGATCTTTTCTTTCTCTATTTTATGCAAGTAAGCATCTAGAGATATAAAATTGCCCCTTAAAACCGCTTTGGCCGTATCCCACAAATTTTGGTATGTTGTCTCCTTATTGTCATTCTCCTGGATGAAATTATTGATTGTGTCTATGATTTGCTCTTTCACCCATTCATTCTTCAGGATTAGATTATTTAATTTCCAATTACCTTTTGGTTTATTTTCTCCTGGCCTTATATTGCATGTGATTTTTATTGCATCATGATCTGAAAAGGATGCATTTACTATTTCTGCCTTTCTGCATTTGATTTTAAGGTTTTTATGCCTTAATACATGATCAATTTTTGTATAGGTTCCATGGACTGCTGAGAAAAAAGTAAACTCTCTACTGTCTCCATTCAACTTTCTCCATAGATCTATCATACCTAACTTTTCTAACAATTGGTTTATCTCCCTAGTTTCTTTCTTGTTTATTTTGTAGTTTGATTTATCTAATTCTGAGAGAGCAAGGTTGAGATCCCCCACTAGTATTGTTTGGCTGTCTATTTCTTCTTGCATCTCTCTTAATTTCTCCCCTAGGAATTTGTGTGCTATTGCACTTGGTGCATATATATTTAGTATAGATATTGCTACATTATCTATGGTACCCTTTAATAAAATATAGTTTCCTTCCTTATCTCTTTTGATTAGATCTATCTTGGCTTTTACTTGATCTGACAGAAGGATTGCTACCCCTGCTTTTTTTTGTTCACCTGAAGCATAATAGGTCCTGCTCCAGCCTTTTACCTTCATCCTATATGTGTCACTATGTTTTAGATGTGTTTCTTGTAGACAACATATTGTGGGATTCTGGTTTTTAATCCAGTCTGATATCCGCTTCCGCTTTATGGGAGAGTTCATCCCATTCACATTCACAGATAGAATAACTAATTCTTTATTTCCTGCCATCTTATTTACCCAAGTTATGTTTTCCCCTTTCCTTTCCCCTTTCTCCCTTCCTCCCTCCTCAGTACTTTGCTTTTGATGACCCCTCCCCCAAACAATACTCCCCTTTCCTTTCCCCTTTCTCCTTTCCCCCGTCCTCAGTACTTTGCTTTTGATGACCCTCTCCCCCAAACAATACTGTACCCTTTAGATCCCCTCCCCGTTTTTACTCCTTTCCCCTGATTCTTCTATTTTCCCTTCTATTAGTTTGTCCCTTACTTTTCCTCCTTTCCCTCCCACTTCCCTCTAGCAACAGACAAGTTTCTATGTGAAATCAAATGTCTGATATACACTTTTAGAGCCCAACCTGATGAGAGTAAGATTTACACAGTGCTCGTCTCCCTCCCCTCTTTCTCTCAATTATATTAGGTTTTCTTTGCCTCTTCAAGTGATTTTACCTTGTTTTTACCTCCTGTTTTTTTTTTTTTAGATTTTATTTTACCACTTTTTCCCTCTTTTCCCCAGTATGACAACCTTTTCCCCTCTAGTTCTCTTTTTCATATTATCAAAGTAATATTTAGTTAATTATACCCCCTTACTTTGAGTATCCCCCTATTAAAAATAAAGTTCTCAAGAGTCCTTTCCTTTTTACCTTTTTATGCATCTCTTGAGTTCTGTGTTTGGGTGTCGAATTTTTTGTTCAGATCCGGTCTTTTCATTAGAAATAGGTGAAATTCACCTATATCATTGAATGACCATCTTCTTCCCTGGAGGATAATGCTCATTCTAGCTGGATAGGTTATTCTTGGCTGTAATCCAAGTTCCTTTGCCCTTCAGAATATCTGGTTCCAAGCCCTTCGATCCTTCAGTGTGGAAGCTGACAGATCCTGTG
>JAJPUD010003915.1:64139-120895 GCA_023553655.1 Myrmecobius fasciatus
CCCCCCCAATAAAATTATTTTTTAAAAATTGAATAGTAGGGTGCAGGTAGTTGGTACAGTGGTTAGAGTACCAGCCCTGAAGTCAGGAAGACCTGAGTTCAAATTTGGCCTCAGACACTAAACACTTCCTAGCTGTGTGATCCAGGACAAGTCACTTAACCCCAATTGCCTCAGGGAAAAAAATTTGAATGGTGGTTGTCCCAGTGGAGACTCCACACAGAAGACATCCCTGTTTAGATAATCAATTAGCACAGTGCTAACACAAAAGTGCTTGATAAAGTCTATTCTTTCCCCCTTTTCTTCCCCTCCCACCTTTTTCCCCACTATGAGTTCAGTGAGCCTGTGATAGGTCTGGGGCCAAGAGGCCCTAAGTCTAAACCTACTATGGATGTTCACTAGCGGAATGTGTGTGTAATTTTGGTTTTCAATTGAGGGCTATTTTGAGGAATAATTTTTTGGTATTTTTTAAATATTAAAATATATACCTTCTCATGTGTCAAGCAGTCGGTCAATAATTATTTCCTTTGATCTTCCCAACAATCTGAGGAAGTGAGTGCTATTTGGTCTCCTGGCTGTTCCTTCACCTCCTGACTCCAGAAGTTGCACCGGATGTTTCTGTCAGTCTGCCCACCGTTGTCTCCTGCCTTTGTCCTTCCTTTGACTCATGACTAACATTTTGCCTTCTACCAGAAGACTCCTCAGATTCCCTTCATGCTAGTGCCTTCCCTCTGTTGATTGATTATTCTGTTTGGCAACTAAATTATACATAATTGTTTGATGTTGCCTCCTGCATTAGACTCTGGGCTCTGTCTTTTGCCTTTCTTTGTGCCCCAGGAATTCATCACCATACCTGGCCCATTGTGGGTGCTTAATAAATGCTTGTTGACTGCCTAACAGATATTACTCCAATGACCATCCGATCTGCAAACATCATCTTAGAAGTTTAATAGATTCTTGTTGATTGACAAATAGCACTCCATCCTACTTGGATAGAATGCATGTGCCAGTGGTTGCTTTCTTGTGACATAATCAATTAGCAGCTTGTCTGCTAATAAAACACTAATAAATGTCAGGTTGGGTGAAGTATTAAAAAACATTTGCATTCCTGTGGTAAGGCCACTAAGTTAATTTTTAAAAATCTAAGTCCCAAAGAAGGGAAGAAATGGGAATATATATATATATATAAATTTCAGCTATTTAATATCCACCTACCAATTAACAATAATAAAAGTAATAACTGCCATTTACATGGCTCTTTAAGATTGACAGAGTGCTTTATATTTGATAACTCATCGGTCCTCACAACATCCCCGTTAAGGTAGCTACTGTTATGACATCAGTTTTTCAGATAAGGAAACTGAGACTCATTTAGATGTTCAGTATCAGCAGGAGGTCATCACATAGCTGGTAAGTTCCTGTACTCAGACAGCACACATTTTAGACTGTTCTTGGCAAATCTGGACATTCCCAATTCTTCATGTCTTGTGTGATCCACGCATGTTTTTGAAACAACAGCAGTGTCCATGGGCCAAAAATAACTTTCAAATGCAACTTGAAATAAGGGAAGATTAGCATCATAGTCGTCTTTTTTTTTTTTTTTTTTGCTGATGCATTTGGGTTAAGTGACTTGCCCAGGGTCACACAGCTATGTGTCTGAGATCAGATTTGAACTCAGGTCCTCCTGAATTCAGGGCTGGTGCTCTATCCACTGCACCAACTAGCTGCCCCTTCAGCTAACTTTTTGAAAGAGATGTTTTAGGACTCTGAATAGACTTTTTTTTTTTTTTTTAAGTGACAGATATATTACAATGAGATTTTTCTTTAAGATTTGTTTTGTTTTAAATATATTTTTCTGTGTGTATCCCACAACTGTGTGCCTTCTTTAAAAAAAGGGCAAGACATTTTAAGTTTTCTGAAGCATTTCCACCATATTTCAGAGGAGGAAAACAAGTTGATTTCTGTTTGAAATTATTTAATTATTTTTAAGCATTTTCCTATTTGCCTTTAGTTTACTATTTAGGATATATCAAATGTGAAATGACAAATATTTAACTATGTTATTAATATGTCTTTGGGTTTTTGACAGCTCCTTGCTCAACTATGGCTTATCATCATGATAGCAGAAGGATATTTGTGGGCCAGGATAATGGAGCCATAATGGTAGGTAGCTTTGAAAATTTAAGAATATTAAATGCATATAAATTTTTTATTCTGGTCTCCAAGCATTTGTTAGTTTTAGTAAATGTAAAATTATTGTCATCTAATAGATAATTCCGACTGTCAAAAACATTCTCAGATCATTATAACGTTTTCTCCATTTATGAATGGATGTATTTCAAAAGTTTCTCTGTAGGAATTTAGAATGCAGTTTCCCATAGAAACAATTATAATTTGTAGTTCCTCTGACCTGCTTAGAAATGTATTTTGCCCTTAATATACCTGGCACAATATTAATAGTAGTTCTAAATCCTGAATCCTGAGAGGCAATTGCCTGGGCCGGAGGAATGTGTCTGGTCCCAGAAATGAGGCGGGATTCTGAGCAAGAGACTTTCATGTGAAAGACTCAGAAGACAGAAGGGGAGAACTGTGATCTTAGAGATACCTAATCTATTAATAGAACAGCTATCTTTAAATTGGAACTATAAATCCTTCAGGATTAGAAGTCGAGTCCTTGTTTTTCCATTTAAAAGTGAGAATAATACCTATCCCTGTTTGAGACAGGTATTAGTGTACTGTCTTTCACATATAATTACTGAGCAACAAAAAAAAGCAGTAGGATAATGGGTTTGGATTTGCTAGTAACTATGAAACAGTGTTTGTAAAAACCCTGAAGAGAAAAGATGCGTGTAAATCAAATTGACAAATTATCAGTTGCCTTTATTGGAGCACTGTCTTAGACTGAATAATATAGTAGCACAATGAGGATCCCTCCCCACCCCCTATTTTACCAAAAGCAATTAATTTCCAAAGTTTAATATCTTGTTATTGATAGCTGTGTAGATTGTTAAACTATTTGCACCTTTTTTGGAAGAAAGATAGGATTGTTTTTCCTTAATTTGGTCCATCAGTAAGTCACACCAGCTGTGTGAGAGAATGCAAAGGTCAAGCTCATCCAACTAGTTTGAAGCTTTCCTTGTTATACTCCTTTGTTGCATTTCCCCAGTTTTCATAAGGACTACCTACTATTTACCTTCTTTGTGCTTTAGGGGTGGGGATGGGCAAAGTACTTTGTTAGAAATGATTCTTGACAGTGTGATTTGTTTAATTCATCTTGAGCTATTTCAGTATAGCCAAAACAGTAGAACAAATAAATGGCACCTTTTGGTTATAGAAGAGGTAGAAGGACAGGCTCAGAGAAGACTGACTAGAACACAGTAAATGTTAATGGGATAGTTACTTGGTTTTCCCACTCAACTTGGAATTCTTAACTTTTTTGTTATACTGTTGGCCATGTTGTGAAGCCTATGAACATTATTCTCACAATAATTTGTTTAAATGCACAAAACAACACATAGGGTTATAAAGGAAGCCAGATATATTGGAATCATTATCAAGACATTTAAAATTTGTGAACTTTAGATTTGAAATTTTTCATTTAAAATGATACATATTAGAAATAATAGTTTGAGGCCTTTTTGCTGAAATAGCTTACTTAATTCATAGAGCTAGTCCTGCAACTCCTCAAATCATTTCATAGGCTATATTTGTATTTTGTTTTGTTTTTATTGTCTTATATGTTTAAAAATATAACTTGTTTATTTGCTGTGATCAATTATAGGAATTTCATGTCTCTGAAGATTTTAATAAGATGAACTTTGTTAAGACCTATCCAGGTAATACGATATACACAATTATTTGCTTTATTCTGTAAAAGATTTTAAAATTTGGAGTACCGCTTGCATGTTATCCAAATTAAATTTTCACATTGAATAACTTGGTTATTATCAGAAGTATTGAGGGAGGTTATCAGCTCTCAGAAAAGGGAATTTATTCCTACCACATTCCCATCCCCACTCTTAGCTTAATACCAGATATAATATATTCCTTAGTTAAAAGCCTTAACTTTATAGTCAGTGAACAGAAGCAGTGGTCTCATTTTCAGGTTTAAAAATTTTCATACTCAGATTTCTTTATCATTTTGCAATTTATATGAAGTTTTCAGGTACTTCTTAAAGGTAAAATTGCTTATTTATGTCAGAAGTTAGGGAAAATGTGAACCCATATGGTTCTGTGTAGGGCCTAAGAAAGCAAGTATATAGTTAAATTTAGGCCAGTGTTGCAAAACCACACCAAATTTAACCATGGGCAGATTACCCATTCTGAGAGAACATAGTGTTGGGTCATTCAGTCAATAATCCTTATGAATTTTTCAAAATTCGTGCTTTTATAGTTAATGGATTTAGATTTTAATTTTTTTCTTTGACCACATATTTCCTATATGAATTGACAGAGTTATGGAATCTGGAAAGATTTTTCTATAATCTTAATCATAAGGACAAATTACCTTTCCCAAGGCAACTGGGGATTTGGGTCATATTTAAAATAGGATAATGTAACAATGGTGGAATAAGGTTAATTTGGAGGATATCAATGGTACGAGCTCTTTTTAAATTTTACCAGAGTGATGTAATATTTTTTCAGTTTCAGGTAAATGGACAAACTTTATAACCAGCTTGTTGTCTGTCTTTGAAAATGTTACTTGCCTCAGTTACCATTTTTGCAAGTGCCTTTTGAAAGGATCTAGAAGAATGCTTCCTGTTTTATTCTAAAATTCTGTCTTTGGGAAATGTCTCAGGATAATTAGATGACCTTATCTGTATAAATTGACCATTTCTTTTTTATATTATGTTTACATTACATTATAATTATACTATTGATTATTATATTTCTGATGAATTTGATAATCACATTTCTCCTTATTACTATCTCAGGTGGTGACATCTTTTTTATAAAATGAATAACAGTATTACCTCCTTCATTTTTTTTGTTGTTGTTATTAAAGCTTTTTATTTGCATAACATATGTATGGGTAGTTCTTCAACATTGATCTTTACAAAGCTTTTCGTTACAGATTTTCCCCCCTAGTCCCTTCTTCTCCCCTAGATGGCAGGAAGTCCACCACATGTTAATTATGTTAAAATACTTGACAAGTAGAATAGATATATACATACTTCCATACTTATCTTGCTGTGTAAGAACAATAGTATCTACATGAACAAAAAGTATCTGTACCTCCTTCATTTTTCAGATTTCATTCATATCTTAGAAGTTGATATAATTTTTAAAGATATATCTTGATGTGATCTAGATAATAAAGTTAATAGATTAACCCAAGATTGTTATGTGTGCCTATACATCTAAAAATAATGATAAAAGTTTTTTCTGCCTATCATTTGCAATCTTTATTAGTTGTATTTCTGGGTTCATTCATGTAATAAGCATTTGTCAAGTATTTGCAGTATAAATACACACCACTATATCAAGTTCTATGATAGTTCTAGAGGAAGAGATTTTAGGGATCTAAAGGTACGTGATACCTTTGATAAACACGATGGAAGCCTTTCTAGAAGAACATACATAATACCTTGCACAGAGGTGCACATAGGAGACAAAGGTCTCCTTTTTTTACGGCCCCTTTATTTCAGTTATAGCAAAGGTGCCAGTTGTCAACATTTTCTTGATTCTGATTGTCTTGGGTTCAGGAGGGCTGCTTAGTACCCTTTCAGGAACAGAGTGGATTAAACTCTTAGATTCAAAGGCTGTTGAGCCTATGATATGCTGGCAAACCTCAGCCTATTGGAAATATGCAAATATTCCCAAGTAGGAATAGAATTTGGAGACCAAGGAGACGAGGTGTGTGGGTCGAGTGTCAGTGGAGCACTGAGGCAGAGGTGTGGGGCCTTGCCCCTGTGGGGAATGGCGGTGCTCCTAACTCAGAATCTTTGTTGTCTCTGTGCTCCAATAGCTCATCAGAATCGGGTGTCGGCCGTCATCTTCTGCTTGGGCGCTGAATGGATCATCAGCACAGGTCACGACAAGTGCGTCAGCTGGATGTGTACCCGGAGTGGGAATATGCTTGGGAGACATTACTTCACTTCTTGGGCTTCCTGCTTGCAGTATCCTTTAAGAAATTCAAATTCCCTTATTGGAAAGATTGTCTGCTCTTTCCTTGAGCAAGCAGTTTGAAAGCCTGGTTCCATGATATAAAAATATTTCTGAGTTTTGGTCATTGGATATTGAATGAATTTTTAAATTATTGGAGAATTCCTAGATACTTACAGTTTTTCTCCTTCACTATAAATCAGTTGAACTTTGTCTTTTCTTATAACTGTTTCAAATCACAGCTTTTCCTGACAATCTCTTGATCCCAGTGCCTTCCCTTTGTTGATTATCTCCAACTTATCTTGTCTAGGTCTTGTTGGTACACAGTGATTTGCATGTTGTTTCCCTCTTTAGACTATGAACTCCATGAGATCAGCTTCTGTCTTTTTCGTTTCGTTGTATCCCCAGCGTTTAACACAGCTTTTAAAACATAGTGGGCATTATTAGTCACACACTTTTTAACTGACTGAACAGGGGATAATGTATATAATTAAGTGTGATAGGATGAAGAAGGAGAGATGAATAAAAGAAAGATCTAGACAAAGCCCTGAGAAATCTGAGAAAGAAGACTTTTGCTTTGGGGTGGGATGTGTGTGGGGTGCTTGGAAAGATAAAGTCTCAGGCAAAGAGCTAATTCCAATCTTAGGATAACTGTGAGCAAAGATACATACCTACAGGATACTTAGGCTCAGAAACTTTACACATGTGTTTATGTGTTTCATTACTTGCTATAATTTTAATCTTTTACATATCTGCTTTTCATTTTTTCTTTTGTATAGCTTTAAGACCCAAGTTGACAGTAGTTTGTTTTTAAAGAAGTAATTTGAGAATAGAAATTCATTACTTGTCCTTGACTAATTCTATTCAGATATGATTTTGACACTCAACATGCCTTTGTTGGAGATTATTCTGGGCAAATCACACTGCTAAAGCTTGAACAAAACACCTCTTCAATTATTACAACTCTTAAAGGGCATGAAGGTAAATTATTTTCACATAGACTTTTCTACCTTGTTTCAGAACCCAGGTTCTGACCTTTATTACCAAATAATTAGTTCCTAATGTCTAATTATAATTTGAATTTTTGGCTAGACCTAACCTGTGGTGTGTAAACTTTTTTTTTTTTTTAAATTTTTAATAGCTGGGTTTCAACATAATTGATTTCCTTTGTAATGTAATACATTTTTGTTGTATACACTGAAAAACATAATTCTGAGGAGGGCTTCTCATGTTTCACCAGACAGCCCAATGAAACCTTGATACAAAAAAGTTTAGGAGCCATTGAACTGAAGGCTATAGATTCCAAAGGATAAATTGGAATTGAACAAGGATGAATAGGAAGTGTCCCTTTCTTAATTTTTTTAAAAATTATACTTTGTTTTTTAATGGCATTATCTATTTTTAATCACTTTTTTTTCAAAAAACATTGTAAAATTTATGCAAATAAAGGTAAAATCTTTGAAGAAATTGTTTTTTAATTTTTTTTCAGGATTCAAGTCAGTAAGGAAGATTGGATTGTATATTATATTATTAGAGGCAATGCATATCAAACAAATCTCAGGGACTAAAGCTAAATATTGGATATGGAATTTCTACAAAGATATGGCATTTGGAAATTTCTTTAATGTGCTATGAACTTGCATTACAGCAGGCCTTATGGTAGGGCGCTAAATCCCTTTAGTTGGATTTGAGATTGCTTAATGCATTAAATTAATAGTAAAGAATATCCTTCAATATCAAACTGTCCTTTTTTGTAGTTAAAGGAAAACCCCACAAAACATGATTTTTACAGTATCTCTAAATTAGAAATGTTGCAGTCATTTGTTTGAATTTGAGAAAATTTAGAGTTATGGGGAAAGAATTAACAACTTTTGAAAAAAATGAATATTGACCATGATTTTGACTTTCTTTGTATTATCAGTGGTTAGCAAGCACAGTCCTTGGCACATACTAAGAGCTCAAAAGCTTGTTGTTGGACCAATTGCATCTTTCCTGACTCATCTGTTTCCAGGAGGCACTAGAAACACATCCAAAAAAAAGAAATTTCTGAGGAAAGAAGGACTGGGGCAAAGTAGTGCTATTAGTGTGGGGTGTCAGATTTGGCAAAACAAGGTTGCTGTTGTTATCGCCTGTGACTAGTTGATATGAGTTCCATCATTGTTTGGTAGTGTTTATAATGAAAAACACCTGATATTTTCTAGGTTAAATTTAGGGGAAAATGTTTTTAATTATTCATATTGTGTAAGAGTTCAGGAAGCAGCCATTACAAGTGCTGCTCTTTCTCTTTATTGGGAGCCTCCATCTCTTGCCTTACAACTCATAAGAAGGGGCCCAGGATCCTTTCACTCCCACAATGGGAGCTCCATTTTTGTTATATATCTTAGCCATCACAGCATGACTGAATGCAAATGTTTTACTATCACAGGCAGCGTTGCTTCATTGTGGTGGGATCCTATGCAACGGTTACTTTTCTCCGGAGCATCTGACAACAGCATCATCATGTGGGACATTGGAGGGAGAAAAGGCCGGATGCTGTTGCTTCAGGGCCATCAGTAGGTGACTTGTTTTGATCTTTGAAGGAAAGTTTGGGGGTCTATGTGCTTTTCCAGGAAACTCATACTAATGGAATAACTCGATGACTGCCAATCCCAGTGCATACCCTATTCCAGAATTAGACAAGAGCATGAAAATATGGAGAGGTGGCAGGGTTCTGAAGAACAGAATGGTCACTGGTTTTGATGTCACAAAGAAGTCATGGAGAATTAGGATTGAGAAGAAACCATTCACTTGTCTATCAAGAGAATTGATGACTTTGGAAAACAATTTCAATTGAGAGAGGAAGTCAGAAGCTAGATTTCAGGGGAAATAAGTAGAGAGGAAGGGGAAGGATTGAATATCAAACAGCAGAAACAGGAGAAAAGCTCTCTTGGCCAAAGGTGTGATATAGGGAAGAGAGGTATGAACCCATGGCCTATGTCCTATTTTTGCCATTAATTAGCTCTGAGACCTTGGCAGCTCACTTCCCTTGCTGGACCTCTTACTCTCTGAATTGAGGAGATTAGATGACATGACATTTAAGGGTGACCTTTAGGAATTTAGCTCTAAAACATGAAATTTTAGAGTTCTTTTACACAAGGTGAATTCTTAGCCTTGCCAGGGGTTTTTCCTAAGAACCATAAGGAAGGATGAGAGTTGTTTTTTTCCTCATTTTCCCAGCACCTGACAGAAGGAGAAATGGAACCTATTGTTCACTATATTTCATACTCTGTACAGTTTCTGCCAGAATATTGAAAAGGAAAAAAAAGTTCACCCACACTCTTCAGGGCTGTCTCATTTTCTGATTTCTTTTTTATCTAAGCTTTTATGGTTGAAGTTAACATAACCAGAAATTTTTTTCTCCACATTAAATAGTTCAGTAATATTCATTTTGGAAAACCATGGTGCATGAATCAGGGAATTTTGAAACTCATCCCACATCAAGTAGAAATATTTACTGCTTTAAAAAAAATAATTTAAATTTTCATTATTTTGCACTTATCAAACAACAGTTTACTTGGGCATCTTTGCATACAAAGAACAGAAAAAAAAAAGGCATATAGAACTGAGAAGCTCTACCATGAATAGCCCCTCTCTCCTTTTTTTTTTTTTTTTTTTTTTTTTGCACGGAGGCAATTGGGGCTAAGCGACTTGCCCAAGGTCATACAGCTAGTGTTTGAAGTGTTAAGTGTCTGAGACCAGATTTGAACTCAGGTCCTTCTGACTTCAGGGCTGGTGCTCTATCCACTGCACCACCTAGCTGTTCCTCTATTATGTTGTTAAAAAACAAAACAAAACATAAGTTCCAAAGCTTTCCTGCTTGTTTGTATCTCCCTCCACACCTCCTCCTGTTCTCTTGTATGTATGGTATTAATGCTTCATCACCTTCCCTTGACCAATTCCCCTTCCCATTTGAAGAATAGCAATAAAACTTCCCTTGTATCCATTGATTCCTGTCCCACAAAACAGATTCATACTTTGGCCATGTCTAAAAATGTACGTCCCATTTTGCACCTCAAATTGATCACCTCTCTGGCAGGAGGTGAGCAGCCTACTTTAATTGTGTTGGTCTTTTGGAGTCATAAGTGTTATTGCATTGATCAGACACCTTTAGTCTTTCAGAATTGTTTTTGTTTACTATGTTGTAGTTGGTGCATAAATTGGCCTCCTGGACCTGCTCACTTCACTGCATCAGTTCTTATAAGTGTGAGGTTTTTCTGAGTCTGTCTTTTTTGCTGTTTTTTCTCAGTTGTGTTCATGCGCCATAATTTGCTTAACTATTCCCCAATGAACACTTCTCCTGTATTTTCCAGTTTTTGCTACCATAAATGAGTTTATGCATGAGGTCCTTTCTCTTTTTCTTTGATTTCTTTGGGGTAGAAGACCAGCCTTTTTTCCCACTAAGTCAAGGGAGTGAACAGTTTTTAGCCACTGGTTTGCAAAATTGAAGTTGTTCAGCATCTGTAAAGTGTCTCTTGTGTGCCCAGCAGGGCCCCTTGTCCCCTAAGCTCCCCTCTGAGGACAGCCCATGCCTCGGGGGCCGTCTCCTCCAGACAGGTGTTGGGATGTCGGCTGCTGGCAGTGGTTTCAGAGCCAGGGCTCGGGCTAGTCTGGCTGGGGGGGCAGCTGCCCTTTCACTGTGGTGTGTTTTGTTTCCAGTGACCGGGTGCAGTCTCTTTGTTACCTTTCACTCACACGACAGCTGGTGTCTTGTTCATCCGATGGGGGCATCGCTGTCTGGAATATGGACGTCCGAAGAGAAGAGGTGAGAAGATTCCCTTCTGCACTCTGCTCCTCCCCCGACAAAGATGTTAAGGATATTTGAATGGTATATGCTCAAGAATTACAATGATGAAGATCATAAAGAGCAATGGCATAGCCCTTTAAAATTTGCAAAGTGTTTTGTAAATGTCTCATGTTGTCCTCACAACAGCTGGAAGGGGGTGGCGTGGGGGTAGGTACTATCATCCTTATTTTACAGAGGAGGCAACCTGAGGCTAGGAGATTAAATGGCCAGCTAGGCAGTGTCTACAGCCAGATTTGAACTCGAGACTGTCTTACCTCAAAGTCCCACACTCTCTCGCGCATCACTTGGCTGCCTCTGTCTCACTGTCTCAGTAAGAGATTGTCCTCAAAGACATCATGAAGCAAAAGGGAGGAGGACCGTGTGTGCTAGGGAATGTCAGGGTCCTGTCCTTTATGAAGCCCCCAAAGGGGAAGCCCCTTTATGAACTCCCCCAAAGTAGGCGCGTGGAGATCTTTCCCCACAGGGACGCCCATGGGCACTTCAGATTTTGGCCAGTATCCTGTCCTGTTGGGTCATTGTAGAGATAGGCCCCTTTGTCTTCATCTTTATTTTTCATTTCCTCTTTTTAGTTCAGCCCTGCAGATGTAATATATTTAGTTTATTAAAAAATAGATTTTATGTACACGAAATAGAACTGCTCAAGGAAAATCTGAACCAATAATGCACGTTTTTTGCATTTCAAGTGGTATGGCAATATTCCATAGAAATCTACAGAACACATTTTATTCTATCACCGTTTTCTATTAATGATATTATGGGAGAGAAGAAAGGAAAACAATGAGTTCTTGAGCATGCTACCTTTGTAATATCCAATAGATTAAAAAAAATGGGGAGGCAGGGATGGCAGTCAGGGTTAAGTGACTTGCCCAGGGTCACACAGCTAGGAAAGTATCTGAGGCCAGATTTGAATGCAGGTCCTTCTGACTCCAGGGCCAGTGTGTCTATGCACTGTGCCACCTAGCTGCCCCAAACCTTGGCAAGGTGCTCACATTTGGGAATTTCAGAGTTGGCGCTTTTCAGAGTGAAATTAAAACAATTTGAACTATGTAAATCATGCTGCTTTTTAAAAAAATTCAATTTACTTAATATTTATAACAGAGCACAATAATGTGCTAAGTATTCTTCAGAGTGTTTAGTTACACACTTAGCTCAGGTGACTCATGATAATGCTTATTTGACTGAAACCTGACCTGTAGAAAGAAGAGGTGACTAAGCGGAGAGAAGGCAGGTGGGGTTCATTGGGACAGACTTGATTGTGGCCAATTGCAGGGGTTCCCAATGATCCTAAATACTGATGGAATGAGTGGTTACACTGAAAGGAGGGGGCATGGTCTCTGGGAACAGGAAAGGGAAAAATAGCAAAGTATTCTGCACCTATAATTCCCTTAGTTTGTTACTTAGGGAAGCTAATCCCAGTTCTGTACCCAATTTGTGCCATGTTCTGCATGACTTAATTGTTCATATGTCTTCACAGTGTGAAAGTGAGCTACAAACCAGAAATGAAAGTGAGCAAATTGAACAAAAACATCTTATAAAAAGAATAGGTGTAAGACTCACCTCCTGTCTATGATTCTTATCTCTTGTGATTTTTTTTTTCCCCTTAAATATTGTCTAAAAATATATAGGAAAAGTGGGCAACCTATGACTAGTAAGTGTCTGATCTAAAAGGGGAATTTCTGTCCTGCTTGAGGAGCCAGCCTGGACACAGGATTACTTAGGTCACACTTCCATGACTAGTTTGCTTTTAAACTTGTGTGGGAAAACTTTGGGAGCTCATTTCATCTACTGGTGGACTTGCTCTGTCTTTGATTGAAAGAAAATCTATTCATTATTCTTGAATTAGAGACCTTGCTCTTGAAATGAAACACTACCTGCATAGGATACCTGCATAGAGGGGGAGCATTGCACTGTCTTTGCTGAGATGACGATTTAGAGGAAAAAAAGAGGTGGGACATAGAAGAGTCAGTCTACTGCTAGAATGTTGGGTTAATGATCTTTGTGGCTGTTCTCAGAGGACAAGGTTGAGAGGTTGTAGATGACATAACAAAACACTAGTAAAACTTTCTGTTTCTCTAGAGAGTTGAAATACAAGATAGTCCAAAATAGCTGTCAGTTTAGCATTCATTGTTATTCCAAGTGTTAAAAGAACAAAGTTTACTGTTCTTAAAGTTCTTCATTAGTTATTCCCAAGTGTTAAATGAATGAAATTTACTGCTCTTAGAAGTTTTTTCTTTCTTTTCTTTTCTTTTCTTTTTTTTGGCTATTGATAATCCCCAAAAAATCATTCTTTTCTGATCTTCTGTATTTTTCCTACTGGCCATCTTAGATCATTTTAAGTATATTTCTAATTCTTTTTTGACCTGTAATACAAAGCATAGGGAATGGTTAGCTCCATCTTAGTGGTTATCTTGCAAATATTTGCATTGAAATATGAGATAACCAAGTGCCCTAAAAATGACAGTTCTTTTTTTCCTTTGGATTCAGTTTAAAAATTAACTGTTATTCCTTTATTTGCCTCTTCAAAAACTTCAGAAACTGGATTCTATTTTCTCATTTAGCTGTCATTTTCTTTTCTTATTTCTTTTATAATTATTACTATTTTTAAGTCACAGGAAGTATAAACATAAAAAAGATATAGCTTATAAATGAGGCAGAGGCCAGGTCAGAGAGGAATTCCCTGTGGGTAATAAATCTTTCATAAATTTCTGCTTGTGGATGACATTGTATGGAGTGTATCAAGCTCCAGGCCGTGGCAGAGCTTCCTGGAGCAATTCTGTAATCACTCAGAAGAGTTTATAATCCAGGCACAGAGGGAAGTAGATGAATATCTTTTTGACATGTATTTGGATAGACAGTCTACAGAACTTGCATATAAATATATGTATCTGAGACAGACAGTATGGATGAACAGTGAGTTAGGCCACACTGGAAGAGGAAGTGGGGATAGATCAGTTTGGGGAGATTGCAAAGTCTTTTACTGACTCCATGCTTTTCATGAAACAAAGACCGTTCTTTTTTCATTACTAACAGCCCGCTGACGATGCTGTTTTGCAAGGGGCGGGAATATAACTGCTTCTGAAGAATTAAAACTGGGTATCACATGGGGGGCAGTCGGGAGGCTCAGGGTGTGGGTATAAGCAGACTGCAACATGTACTAGATGAGAAATGGAAAAGAAGCTGATCCAGGAAGGATGAAGAATGACAGCTGGAATAGGTGTGCTTCACTTATCAAGGAGCAGTCTCAGGAGATGGTGGGGAGGTGCCCAGCATGCTGGGGTATGAGAAAGAGTTCTACAGGTTAGGATGATGTGGGTGGATTTTGCTTTTCATTGTTGGAGGGCATTCCTAATGAGGTCTCAGATCCGTTTGATTAGTCAATTCTAGTCCCTGGCAATAGAAGCATTTCCTGACCTGTTGTGGGTTTAGGGCATCATAGAGTGGTGAGTGAGGCCATGCAGGAATCAAGTAACATAACTTTTTCTAAAAGTAATAATGTAAATATGTAAAGTCACAATTTAATCTCAGATAATGGGAAGATAAAACAACATTTTTTCTTCTTGCTTAATGTTTATATAAATAGTTTGATTTCTCATTGAGCAGTCAAACTGAAAATTTTAGATAAGGTTGTTTGTTTTTCCTATACAGGCTCCTCAGTGGTTAGAAAGTGATTCTTGTCAAAAATGTGAACAACCCTTTTTTTGGAACATAAAACAGATGTGGGACACAAAAACACTGGGATTAAGACAGGTAAGAGACAAACCTCAGATCTTTACTAGTACTTTTGCTACTGTTGGATGCCTTGGTAATTATATGTTGAACTTCAGTTTGTTGAGTTCATCTATTTTTAATGGTTAGTGCTGCTTGGTATCTATCCCTGAAATACTAGTTCAGTTCAACAAACGTGCAAGTGGGTACTTTAAGAATTTGGTACCTTAATATGTAAGGTAGTGATCTTGCCCTTTGAGTACCAAACTCCTTAATTGCTTGTCTTTTAAAAATATAGTTGTTCAGAAACTCAGATGCTCATACTCATAAGTAAAGTGGAAGATCTTTTTTGAGAAGAGTTATTCATAAGATAATCGCAGATCTTAGATTTAGACGTTTGAGGGACTTTGGAGACCATTGAAGCCAATCCTCTCATTTATGTGAACTCTCTGATGTCACACCAATCAGGGGCCAGATTTGAATTTCATTCTTATTTCTTCTTATCTAAAGCTTTTTCTATAGTGTCATTATCTTTAAGAGTAGCTCTGTTGTCCATGTGAATTATACATGTAATATATTACTGAATATGTAAAATATTAGATTATAAGCTAAAATATTTGATGCTTCTGAATTTTTCCACACTCTTGGACCTAGAGAATTTTCAAGGCTCATGATTTAAGTAACAGATCAATTTGCTTTAAATTAAGGACTAAAGAAATAGTCCTTAATTTAAAAAAAATTAACAAATTTTTTTTAAAAGGTGTTTATATAATACTAAAACATATTTCTATAGCAGCTTTGAAAGCAGCCACTCACTAAAGGCAAGTATGAATTTTCACTGGTTAGTATAATAGAATGTTGACTCAGATTATCAGTATACCTTCCTGGAAAGCTGGTTCAAAGTTTATGTGAATTGGTAAATTACTTTTCGGTGTTATTTACAAGACTATTCTAGAGAGACATGATATTTTAAGATTAGCAGACAATTCAGAAAATACTTCTGTGTATATATAACATTCTAATGCACCAAGGAGAGTATCTTTAGCATTCCATAATTAGGCTCTATTCTTATTGCATGCTCAGCAATGCTTTTTGATCAGTGTTTTGTACTTAAAAGGTAAACTGAAAATAATCGAAATTTAGTCATGCTTTTCTTTGCTAACAACTAGTATGTGTAGAGAGTGGAAGTACCCAGGCACTAAACTTAAAAAGTGGTTCTGGGAAGAGTCATTCATTGTAAATGGAATCCAGTCATTGATTTACCTGAATCTCATATCTTCCTGCATTAATTTGAAAGATTAAAAATTGAAAACATGTGACTTTTTGGTAGCAATATATCAATCAGGAACTATTACATCAAAATCTTTTCTCTAAGTACTCTTTTTTTTTTTTTTTCCCTTTCTGGTATTCTGAATGGATTTATTCTTTCTAAAAATCTTTATCTACCATTTGGCCTCACCCATAGACTTTTCTTAACTTTAACACTAAGTAGTTCCTTATTGCTTACTTAAAAAAAAGTAATACAGAAGAAAAAATATATAAATGTTTAGAATCAAGCATTACAAAGAAGTTTGCAAATTATTTTTCTAGGTAGAAATGGTTTGATGTTTAAAGCACGTTTGATTCTTAGACTTCATGTAATGTATTAAATTATATGTATATAAAAATGCAAAGTCTCAGGATTTTTTTTTTTTCCATAACACTTGCAGCATCACTGTAGGAAGTGTGGGCAAGCAGTGTGTGGGAAGTGCAGTACCAAGCGCTCCACATACCCAGTCATGGGCTTCGAGTTCCAGGTCCGCATGTGTGACTCTTGCTATGACTCCGTCAAAGATGAAGAGTAAGGATTTTCATATCTTTGTTTTGTTTTCAAATGAAAATTTGGGAAGCAAGATGAATTTCTTTTTTTTCTTTTGTGTGGCAGTTGGGGTTAAGTGACTTGCCCAGGATCACACAGCTAGGGATGTTAAGTGTTAAGGGTGACTCCTGAGCTGGTGCTCTATTGTACCATCTAGCTGCCCCAAGATGCAATTTCTTACTGAAAGGTCTACTTCATTTTTTTCTTTTTTTTACTTTAAAACATTCTGTCGTTGGCAATCACAAACAACTCCAAACTTGAAAGGAAAGAGAACTATATTACACTCAAAAAATAAATTACATGCATACACGTCTACAAACATGGATGTACATATATGATATGTGTGTGTACAGACCTATGGCTGTATCTAAATAGTAGCACATAGTTCTCTTTTTTAATCCCCTTCTCTTTATGCAAGTCAGCATAAACTCAGAAAGGTCTGAGTTTGAAGCGTGCCTCACACATTTGCTAGCATTGCAATTCTGGACAAGTGCTCTGATCCATCTGAATCTGTTAAGTGAGAGGGTTAGACTTTTAGGGTTCTTCTGAAATCTGTGACCCTTTGAGCTCCATGACCCAGCACACATCTCTATCCCCACCTAGTGGTTTCTAGCTTGCAGTGAAGGGGTCTGCAATAGCCATGTGTGGATTGTGGCTAACTTGTCACTTCATTCTTTTCTTCTATTATATGTGTCGATTTTGTAGTTGTAAAACCTTTGTGAGAAGAGTAAACTTTCTTATACAGAAGAAAAGGCAATGCAGAAATCTAATGACTAGAAAACCTATTTTACTGTGGAGTTTTACTCCAATATTGTTTTGTGACTTAGAGTAGCAAGACTACCATCTTCTGGATTACTTGATTTATAATGATAATGAAATTATAATATTAGCAACTTAGGAATTTTCTTCTGTTCATGGTTCAGAATTCATTCATTCAACAAACATTTACTCAAGCCTACCATGTGAAAATCAGTATTAAAAACCTTACAGAAATAGAAAGTTAAATGACACAACTTCTGCACTCTAGCCACTTAGGCTCATCTCATAGTTATCAGGTTATCGATGATTCAAGGAATTCAGGGAAAGTAGGTTTAGACTTAGAAAGGCTATGTCTACATTTGTATCTGTCTGTATCTATCTATATGTCTATATATACATATATATTGTGTGTGTGTGTGTATCTGTAGTATATCTGCTATATATATATATATATATATAGCAAAGAAGGATATCACAGTTCTGTGAGGTCCTCTGGTTGGAATTCTCAAAATGTTTTTTCTATGTTTGGTGTGGCCCTTCTGCTAGATTATTTATATAGCCTCCCATTGCAGACACTGCTGTCAGCCCTTCCATTTTATTTATTTTTGCTGAAGCAATTGGAGTTAAGTGACTCGCCCAGGGTCACACAGCTAGGAAGTATCTTGTCTGAGACAAGATTTGACCTCAGGTCCTCCTGATTTCAGGGTTGGTACTCTATCTACTGTGCCACCTAGCTGCCCCAAGTCCTTCCATTTTAAAGGATGTGTTTAGGATGCTGAACAGATAGTCCCAACCCTTTGAAGTTAATAAGGATCCTCTGGTCAAAAAGGATGGGATGAAGGCCACCCCCTTCTCTTCTCTCCATCTTTCTCCACTCAGTTCTTTCTCATATTGCTCCCTTACCCAGCATCAGTAGATGGCTTGGATCTCCCATATGCTGTTAGATGGTCATTCCTCTGAGTCCAGCTAAATTGATAGTTTTATACTTGCCTCAAAGAGCGTGATCAAGGCCAATCTAAACAGATTTCCTGTTGTATATAAGGAAGTGTCCAGTTGTATTTTTACCTGATAAATAAAGCAAGGCATAGTATTTTGAGATGGGATGATATTGATTTATTCAGTTGCTTTCCCTGTTACTCTGACACTCTTATGGCAATTTAAAAAATAATTAGTTTTTAATATACATTATCTCCTGTAATATAGCAGTTCTTTTTTTAGTGAATGAATTTGAATTCAGATTTTCCTTACTCTAGGTTTAGCATTCTATCCATTATGTCATAAAGACTTATATTTGTAGCCCATGAAAACTTTTAGAATCAAACTTAAGAGGCTTTCCTTCTTTTATGTGAATATGCTCCCTCATGTTTTAAATCTCATAGTTTCTCTTTTGCCTTAAATATTCTTATATTTGTGAGAATTTTCTAAATATCTGGAAATATATTTTCACTCTCCCTGTGAAGAAATAAAAATAAAATGGAAGGGTTTTTTAATTAGTTACAAAAGCCTTATTTTTGTCTTTTAGTTGTGGCCTTTAATTATGAAACAATTTTTAGAGCTGTCCAAATGTATAACTAATACATTAAATTCTGATTCTTAAATTCATCTTATTAGTTTTATTCCAGTTCTAGGTTTGTTGTGATTTATTTTTCTCATTGCAAATTATCCTTTATTTCTAAATTACTATTTGCCAAATGAGTTTTAAATCTAATGTTTTCTCTTTACTAGTCGCACTTCTCTGGCAACCTTTCATGAAGGAAAACATAACATTTCTCACATGTCTATGGATGTTGCTAGGGGACTAATGGTGACCTGTGGGACTGATCGTGTTGTAAAGGTAACTTTTTAAAAATTGTTTCAGGTAGTTTGTAGACAGAGTTGGCTTTTTGCTATATTCTATTATTACTATTTAGTTGATTTTATGAAATTAAAATTAAAACAGTTTGTTTTATATCTTCTAGCATCACAATTTCAAATATGTCTTATGTTTTCTGTAAATTGTGCAATATCCATTTAAAAAGCTGAGACATAAAACAGTTAGGATTTTTAGTTCCCTTCATTGTTGGTACTTTCCTATGAAGTGTCTTTTACTACAGGTACGTTTTTCTGGACTTTATTATTGCTATATTCTTTCCTCTTCTGTTTTAGCTGAGGGGTTCTATGTTTATATGTTTATCTTCAAGTTTAGTCTCAAAACAGTCATATTCCTTTGACTTATTCCCCAACTGTATAGGATAACTTTGCATATATCCTCACTTCTGCATGTTCCTGTCTAGTCTACTTTATTTTGTGCCTATCTCCATCATTATTTTTTCTTATACTTAGTTTTCTCCTTCTTTGATGTAATTTTCTTTCTTGGGCTTCTGGTCTTCCTCTGGATATCTCATGTATCTGTAGCAGGCACATTTACATTCCAAATTTAAAGCATAATCAAATGTTTTTTAATTAAATCCTAGACTTGGGACAAGTAAAATAATTGTATTTGACATGGTTCTTGATTTATTCTAGTATTTATTTAGGAAGATGAGGTGGATATGAGGAAAAAAATGTAGTGGAACTTATCCTAGCATTATTAGAATGGCTTCAAGTCCCAGTCTTACAGAGGACTCTATCTGCTATCTGAGGACTAGACTAGCTAGATTAGGATGGACTCATGACCAAAAGTTTGGCCAGTAGACAGTGCAATTTTTTTTTCTATTTGTAGCTATTCATCAAGCTATTCATTAAGTTTTAGAGGGATTATAACTTTTTTGGGGGAGAGGGTAAGTGTTCTTATATTGATAAAATAACAAAAGGTTTTAACCTTTTTCCTTTCAGGTATTCCTGTGGTAATAAATAGCCCCCTTTTCAGAATATCTTGAAATGCATAAAATAAAATACTAGGATTACAATGGAAATCAATTATATAGAAATATGGTTATCAAAATAGATGTATATTTTTAAAAGTTCCTGAATATGGGTAAGAACACATTACTGTGGGAGATGTGATCTGAGCAAAAGTAGTATTGAAGCTGAGGCATGGAAAAAGTTTACTGTATTTTGAGACAGAACATAGTCAATAATTTTAAGTCATTTATGACTGCTTAATCATGGACTGGAAATTTTCACTCTGATCTATTACTATACCTTCCATCTCTCCTTTGTGAAGTGAATTTTCATCCCTATTTTCCTTTGTGCCTCAAAAAATGCCCCAGATTATAGGCTTAAGGAGATTTGAGGCTATTGTGAGGGAAGAAGAATCTAGTTTTTCTTTCTAAAATGAATCCTTTTAATTTTTGGCAAGTATGTGTTTTTCCAGAGCTGTCATTTACTATCCTATAAGATGACCAATTTTGCCTTCTCCCACATTCCCTTTTCTCTTTACAGATATGGGACATGACACCTGTAGTTGGTTGTAGTCTTGCAACTGGATTCTCCTCCCGCTGACCTAGGACCGGGCAGTTTTTACACCTTATGTACAGCAACAAGCACCAAATGAAGTCCTTCCTATGAATAGCTCCACAATTTCTGGTTGCTTTGAATATCCAGTAACCATTTAAAAAACACAGTTAAAAAAGTTTTTGTTCTGTAGGACACTCCTGGAACCACCTTGATGCAGACATGCTTCTAAATGTCTTGGTAGGATGGATACAAAGGATTATCTGTAATGTGAGTCCTGGAAAAGTGGACTTAACTTCAACTTAGTTTGCATGTGAACAGTGTGTTAAAATGCCCTGAAAAAGGAATTGGATGAGAAGGTTAGGAGAAAACATTGAACAGAGACATAAAGGATGTTGAGTAAATGGTTCCCATAGGATTCTAAATCTACTCACAAACCAGTCTAGCCAGATTCCCAAAGCACTTTTCTGGCTATACAGATTGTTGGAGCAAGAAGGAAGGGCAAGGAAGACTCAAAATACCTGGTCAGTCTTTCTTGAGGGGCAGTGACTGAATTCTGAAATTCCAGAGAGTCCCGTCCCCTGCCAGGAGCGCAGTCTGCTCTGTAGCATAGTGATGGGCCAGCATCCCTAAGCCGGCTCTTCTCTTCTCCCAGGCCCCGGGCTAGTCTGTACATTGTTTCAGTCACCTTCAGTCATTTGTAGCCTCCTTCTTTTTCTTTCCCTGCCTCATACACATGGGTGACTCTTTGTAGATGTTTGTAAGTCAGTTGTATACTCTCTTTGTCCCTGAAGGCAGTCCCCACCTGGTCATTTACCACCTAGCAGTTAGTTTGCAGACATTTCTATGGTGCTGTTAACATGGGAAACACACTAAACTGCCTCGCTTTTCTCCTTGCGGTGAAGAACGATTGTATGGGAAACAATCCGTGTGCTCCATCCAGCAGTCTGGTCCATGGGACACTAAGGACCTCTTTCTAGTTCTAAATTGAGAATTCAGGCAATTGGGGGAGCAATGCAGTGTGCACTTCAGAAGATCCAACTAGTGTTTAAAACTTTATGGCTTTTTTAGTGTTAGTATTTCTTGGCACTCCTTAAAAGTAGTTGGTGACTCAAGGCAGCAGTTCTAAAAATCAGACTTTGCCACCGTAAGCAGTAACTTGCTGATAGGAAATGTAACCTTTTTTTCAGTTGTTAACCAAGTTTGGTATAGAGGCCAGGTATTGTTGAAACTTTTCAGCTAGTTGTTTCCTGGACAATGTCAGCATTCCATCCATTTTAACATTAAAATATTTATCACTCATTGTCTGTTGGGCTGCAGAAATGGGCACACTTTTTAGCATACTCAGACTTTTTGAAGGAAGAATTTTTAAAACAGATGATAATGGTGTCTGTTCCATTGCACTAATGTATTTGGATTAAAAGGCTCTGCTAGTTTGTGGTTAATTTTGTGGGATTAAAATGAGTCACAGACTCTGATTGATTTATAGTAATAGTTGAGTGGAATATCAAATTTAGGAAATTTAAATTAGAATTAAAAGTTTTAAGGTCCAGCTTATGTGAACTGATAAGGGGGTTGGGGGGAGGGGTATCAAATGCATCATGTTTTGAATTAGACTTCATTTATTTCTGAACACAAATTCATTTTTGGTACTAAACGCAATTTTGTGAGGTTTCTGTACTTAGAAGAGATTTTTGTTTTTGAAAACTTAATTGGGCTTTCTGCAAAAATTGCTTACAGGAAATGTAGTAATTTTTAAAATATATATCATATATAAACGTGGAATATTAAACATCATATAGTACCCTTTGTTTGAACAATGATCTTCCCCTATGTTCAGCCTATATTGAAGGTGCTATCCTCAGGATCTGATTGGTCCTTAGAAGGAAAATAGCATATGATTGACTCTGCCATGTTGAAAAGTGATAAACTCTGGTTTTGTTTTTTCTTAAACTTTTTCAAAACATCTGTTTCTTCCCTGTGATAGACAGGACATATTATCAGGGCTTTAGGCAGGACCATACGGTTTCAAGATACTTAATGAAAAATTAATTGTTCCAGAGAGTGACACAATGTTACTATAGCAATTCCTAAGGTATTGAATTAATATAAACAGGGAAGAAATGGATGTCAAGCAAAAATAGGAGTGCAATATCTAGGGAAAGCAAAGGAAAATGGTTCATTTTTTTTTTTACTTGAGTTTTTATTTTTAAAAAATACACATTGAAGAAATATCACTATTACAAATTCAGTGACAAAAAAGTGTGAGTAATAGTTTAGAGAAGCAAATAAAAATTATTTCTTGAAGTTTATTAGTTGGAAGTTTACTACTTGGTAAAGTTATGTTATAGCTATTTCATTATTTTTTGTTTGTGCAGAGAAGAGGGTTATTTAAAATTGTTCATAAATAACAGTTCATTGATTTCCTCATTCTTTTATGCTCACACTTATAAGCATTATTAGGAATTTCAAGCTCATAATACTGGGGAAGGAGATTCTTATGCTAAGTGTTAGGAGAATGTATTATGATGAAAAAAGACCAATTGCTTATTTAATACAATTCTTTGATTTTCCTGTGTCAGTCTCAGTAGTAGGCTCAGTCCCTTTAACCTTCTCAACATCAGTAGAAATAGATAATTCATAACCGCAAAAATCTTTCTAAGAGTGTGTCCTAGTTCCTATTTTACTGCCTAGAGCAATTAAAAATTATTATAGCACTTTCCAATTCTTTTTCTCTTCTTGAAGAATCCAAGTGAGTTGTATCTTAAATTTGTAGTTGTTTAAACTTGCCCCAATTGTGGTTTAAAAAATATATTTTCTAAAACCAATTTGCATTTAAATATCTGTTTAAGTTATTGATTCTGTTACCTCCAGAAATTGAACAAACTAGTTGTTGCTCTTGGTGAAATACCAATTACTCATAATAAACTTGAGGTTTAACAATGAGTAATGTGTAGTGTATGTATTCAAGTGTCTATTGCTTTGTTGTTAAATGCAAACAGATTATTGAATGCCTACTGTATTTTCTGCAGTTTACTATAATACCAATTTAATTGTGTGAAAAATTTGTATTTAGGATACAACTTTTTTTTTTTCTTGTAAGATCTTTTTTGAATGGGGAGTGTAGGGTACTACTAAGTAGTATATTTTAGTCTTTTACTAGTTATGTTTCTGCAAGCTGCTGTGCCCTGCCTAACTCAGAGAGACTCGATAAACTTTTTCCCTTGCTCCTCTCTATTTGTGGGTTTTGTTTTTGTGGGAGTTTTTTGGAATACATGTACAATAAAAAATGTTTCTTGCTTGTCAATATGTTGTTCTGAGGTTTTATCTGAATACATTTGAACATTTAGATTATAATACTCACCAAATGTGTAATCAGTAAATAGCTCTGGAGAAATCCAAAACTATCTAGACATTTTTCATACAATAGAATTAAGGTAGAGTAGTATTAATTTCTTTATCTCTTTCCTGTTTCTTTGCTTGAAGAAGTTCTGCTTTAAGAGAGAAATGGTGTTTAAATTTAACTGAACATCAAATTTATTTTTATGAAATTATAAATAGCCAACAGTTAATCTGTGTTGCAATATGCATGCTGAAAGAAATTAGTAACCATCGATTTATTTTATTTCTTTCCAGTCCCTAGAGGCATGATTGCTAATCCTGGTCTTATAATGCCCTGGGATCTTTTCAGTTATATGTCATGAAATTCTCAAAACTTAAATTTTTTATTTCAAATAAAATCCAAGGAAGGGATACTGTAAAATCTAGGTAACAATAGGTTGTCCTGCTTCAAAGACATTGAGAATTATTGCTTAAGAAAATGGATTTACATCTGTGGCACTATGAAGAACTGTCAATTAAATCTTTTTGCCTAAGAATGTGAAATGCTGACTTCCCAAAACATTTTTGATTTATCAGGTCTGTAGGTTCCAATATCAAAGTCTGTTAGATTGTAAGCTTCATGGTGGTTGGAATAATTTCTTAATTGTCTTTGCATTTTTCCAGTATTTAGCACAATGCTTTGCACATATTAGGTGTTTAATAAATAAATGGCTGATGAATGAATAATCAGGTCAGTCAAATCATTGAATGGTTTTTTAAATGTAATATGGTTTTAGAAGTCAAAACACTCTGTTGGTATGATGAATTGTGCATTGGGCTTGGAATCAAGAACTTCCTTCAGATTTTGCTTCAAATACCTCTGCTGTATTTGTAGCCTGGATTATTGCAGTAGCCTGCTGTTTGGTCTGCCTACTGCAAGCCTCTCCTGTTAATTAATCCTCTATCCTGTTGTCAAAAGTGATTTTTCTAAAGCAGAGTTCTTACAGCGTCACCTCCTATTAACAGACTTTTTAGCACTTCCAGGGTCAAACATAAAATCTTGTAGGTTAAAGCCTTCATAACTTACCCCCTTGTACTTTTCCAGTCTTCTTCCATTTAACATATCTTATTCATCATTCCAGTGACACTGGTCTTGCTAATTCTGCAGAAAAGAACTTCATCTTTGAGCATTTTCATTGGCCTGTCTCCCATTTATAGAATGCTCTTCCTCCTCATCTCTACTTCCTAGCTGTCCTTGAGTCTCATCTAAAACCCCACCTTCTATAAAAAGGATTTCTTAATCTTTTCGAATTCTAGTGCCTGCCTTTTGTTGATTACTTGCATTTTGTCCTGTTTGAACTTGTGTTGTATATAGTTCGCACCTTTATCTCCCCTATAAAGATTCTGAGCTCCTTGAGAGTAGAACTTTTAACTTTTTGTATCCCCAGTGCTTAACTCTGTGCCTAGCATGTTATAAAACATAGTAGGCACTTAATAAATGTTTATTGGATGACCCTGGGCATGTCACAAACTCTCTGTACCTCATTTTTTTCATTTGTCTCTTCTCATAATATTAAATATAATCTTAAATTTTGACAACAGAATTCTTTTTGATATTTTGATTTAGGTGAATTTGAAATCCCTAGAGTAATTAGATGACAACTTTTAGTTAATCTTGTAAAAAGTAATATAAAATCTTATGTTTTGTTCAAGATAATTCAACTCAAAAATGGTATCAGAGGAATTAAAAGTAGAAGGGACCTTAGAAATTATGTAGTCTCATTCCCTCATTTTACAAATAAGAAACAGACTCATAGGTTACAGTGACTTGACAAAGACCAAATAGATGGTGAGTAGTAGAGATTCAAACTCAGTTTTGGGGGCACTAAATCAAATGAAAGTAAAAAAAAATAATAATTTTTCACTATTTATTACATTTATACCCAGGCTTCATGTGTAGGGCTTAATAAACTTGAAAGAACAGAATAGCCATTTAAAATCTTAAGTGTTTCAGGTTTGGGTATATTAATGGAGAGTGGCTAGAAATTCTAGAATGGAAATCTGAACTCCCCTTCTAGAGTTTCAGAAACTCAGGTTGACATAAAGTTGAGCTAAGTTCCCCATAAAATGGGGATGGGGGAATATGTAAAAACTAACCAATACATTAACCAAATGACAATATATGTGACAAAGAAAGTCTTGTGCTCTTTGGGGAAGAAATTTGCAATGTAAAGTATAGTGTATTTAAAATCCACTCCCAGGAGTAACATGCATGTCTGAAATGTATGCTGTGTTCAGATATCTGTTTTTTGTTTGTTTGATGGTTGGTTTTAGTTTTTTGGGGGGATGAAGAGGTCAGAAGAATTAAATTAGGACCTATCTTCTGAAAGTAGTGATATCTAATGGAAGAAACAAGAGAAGAAATTTGGATTCTAGTTTTGTTACTACCCATAATAACAGTTGACCTATATTTTATGTATGGATGCCATATAAATTGTGTTTAAGTACACACATGTGAATATCTATATATGTATATATATATATATATATATATGTATATATATATGTCTGTACCATGCTTTATGTACATGATATTTCATTCTCAACAACTTACTGATGAAGGTATTCTAATATTATCCCTGTTTTACAGATTGAAATCAGGGCTGTTTGGTTAAGTGACCTGCCCATTGTCACAGCTAATAAATAATAATCAAGCCATGTCACAGCTACCTCCAAATACAGCGCTTTCCACTGTATCATGTTAGCTACATAACATAAGGCAAATCAGTTTCAAGCTTTGTTTCCCCACTGACATGTGGAAGCTGACCTAGACTATATTACATAATCTAGGAGAACCTTCCCATTTCCTGCTTGACTTTATTTTGCCAATGCAATTAGAACTTTATAATTTTCAAAGTTAAATTGAATCCTGTAATAGATGAATTTTTTTTCTTCATGGGTTAAGTTGTCTAGAAACATGCCACCAAGTGTTAGCTCAGGAGAAATCTGTTTATTGATAGATATTGAGCTATGGACAAAGGAAACCCAGGGCTTGATTCCCCAAAGTCAGTCCTGGGTTATTTTGTTTGTTTTTGCTGCTTGATTCTGCTTGACACCAGTTAAAACTTAAGGCAAGTTTCTTAACACCTCTTAACTTCTTTATCAATTAAAAGGGAGTTAGCCCTTGTACTGCTTGTCTCTCAGAGACTGCTTGGGAAAAGCTAAACCACTGAGCTCTGTGCTTCTTGGAACATTTATCCGGTCCCAATGTTGATCCTGCCTTTTTCCATTCTCATCTTCACCTCTGGCATTTATTGCCCCACTGCCTCTGGGTATTCTCCCCTCCTCCCTTCCATTGAAAACTGTAATCATATCATCTTTACCCTGCCTCTAGGAAAAGTCTGCCCCATTATTCCACTCACCATCTTTGTGACTTCCCAGTGGCTTGGACTCTGGCCCTTATATATTATTTGTACATATTAACAAATCTCCATTGCTTTTTCCATTAGATTGAACCTATATTATATAACTTTGAATAGTATGAATTTAAATTGATTCAGTACACTTGATTCATTATTCAAACTAATCAAGACCTCCTGGAGGGCAGGGACTCATGATTGCTTCAACTCTCCTTTTGGTCTTCTGTCTCTTATCCTTCTTCATAATTCTGCATTGTTAACATGCTGCAGTTTACTTATGCCCACCTCTTGTACCTCTCCATTTTTTGTCTTTCCATTTGATTATTTGAAGATTATGGTTTTCTGCAGCCCTATAGCATCACCAGAAGAATACTGATTTCAAAAGGATAAACTTGTTTCTAGGAAAAGCTGGGAGGTCATGAGTTCTGTGAAATTTCTCAAAGGCACTCCAGCTCATTCACTAGCCTTCTCTTGCCTGCTTCTGGCCCCAGCTTATTGTTTATTCAGAGGTTCTGTCTAAGCTCAATATACTAGAGACAACACTTTTTGTTGGCCATCCAGCCACCATTGCTACCTAGCCTTAATCACTGAATGTGTTCGATCTCAGTCAAACTGAGACCGTTGAAGATCTTAGCTTAAAAAGCCAAACATCTCTCCCTCTGCATCCAGGATCATGTCATCCTGATCTGTATCTGGCCACTGGATCCAGAGGGCTCTGGGGGGAAAGGTGAGGTGGGGGACCTTGGCCAGCCACCCTCACTGAAATCCAATTCAATTGCCTGTCATGGCTTAACCTCCCTGATGTCATGGGCTTCAAGAATGAAGAGCAACCAACAGCAACCAAGATCTAAAATTAACATCCTTATAAAAAACTATTGATAACTTCCTTTTCCTAATATGTCTCTCCTCTTTCCCCCTTCGAGAACCATCACTTAAAAGATTTGTTTTAAGGGTGGAATTTGTAAAAAACAACCAGTGCATCGACCAGACAACAATATAAGCAGTGTTCCATATCCATAGTTCCGTACCTCTGCAAGTAAAAGAAATGAGACTTATGCTTACTGGGAAAGAAATTAACAGTTCCACCATCTACTAGCTCTGCAACCTTACTTAACCTCTCTTTCCCAGTTTTCCTATTTACAAAACAGAGCTGGACCAGAAGGCCTGTAAGGTCCCTTCCAGCTTTAAATCAGTGATGCCATGGTCGCTCTTTGGGTTCAGGCTTGAGCATTATTTTACATCATTGAGTTTTAATTCCTCTTTGTTTCCATTCACGTGGTTTTAATCTTTGTGTACATTGTTTTCCTAGTTCTGCTACTCTCTGTCAGTTCCTGTAAATTCTCTTTATCGCTTTCATCATTTCTGCCATTTCAGGAACATTCCATTCTCTTTATGTCAGTGGTCATTTACTTTGTTTCTACTTCTTTGCTTTTACAAAACATGGTGTTATATAAATGTTTTGGTTTCTATGGAGCCTTGTAATAGATATTTCTAATTTGATTTTTCCCGTATGAATAATTAGACAACTCCTCTAAATGAATATGGATCCCACATAGGAGGCTTTGCAGTGTTCTAGCACTTGATCCAGTCAGCATGATGTCACATACCAACAGGAATGTTTAAAGGACCTCATCATCTAAAGAGAATCCACAATTGGACATCCTCCAACCCAGTAGCAAGAACCTTTGGCCAGCTTACATCTGTTTCCATTTTATGCATCATAAAATATCAGTAATCAAAGGCCCCAGAACAAAGCTCTTTGTTACATTTTTTGGCAAATCTTTTCTAATTTTCATATCTATACAGGTGAAGCTTTGTTGTAGGAAAGTGACATTTTGTTTTTGTTTTTTTTTTCTTTTTTTTATTAATATAAAGCTTTTTTATTTACAAAACATATGAGTGACCTTTCAACACTGACCTTTGCAAAAACTTTTTTTTTCCCAAGCTTTTCCCCTCCTTCCCCCCACCCCCCACCCCTAGTTGACAGGTAATCTAATACATGCTAAATAGGATAAATTATATGACAAATACAATACATGTATACATATCTATACAGTTATCTTACTGCACAAGAAACATCAGATCTAGAAAGAGAAGAAGAAAAAAACAACCTAAGAAGGAAAACAAAATGCATGGAAATATTCACAGAAAGCGTTAAAATGCTGTGTTGTGGTTCACTCTCAGTTCCCACAGGCCTCTCTCTGGATGTATATGACTATCTTCATCGCAGAACAACTGGTTTGAATCACATCATTGTTGAAGAGAACCATGTCCATCAAAATTGATCATCATATAGTCTTGTTGCTGTGTATAATGTTCTCCTGGTTCTGCTGATTTCACTCAGCATCAGTTCATGCAAGTCTCTCCAGGCCTCTCTGAAATCCTCCTGTTGGTCATTTCTTACAGAACAACAATATTCCATAACATTCATATACCATAATTTATTCAGCCATTCTCCAATTGATGGGCATCCTTTCAATTTCCAGTTTCTTGCCACCACAAAAAGGGCTGCCACAAACATTTTTGCACATGTGGGTCCCTTTCCCTCCTTTAAAATCTCTTTGGGATATAGGCCCAGTAGAAACACTGCTGGGTCAAAGGGTATGCACAGTTTGATAACTTTTTGAGCATAGCTCCAAATTGCTCTCCAGAATGGTTGGATCCGTTCACAGTTCCACCAACAATGTATCAGTGTCCCAGTTTTCCCACATCCCCTCTAACAGTTATCATTATCATTTCTTGTCATTTTAGCCAATCTGACAGGTGTGTAGTGGTATCTCAGAGTTGTCTTAATTTGCATTTCTCTGATCAATAGTGACTTGGAGCACCTTTTCATGTGACCGGAAATAGTTTCAATTTCTTCGTCTGAAAATTGTCTGTTCATATCTTTTGACCATTTATCAATTGGAGAATGGCTTGAATTGTTATATATTTGAGTCAGTTCTCGATATATTTTAGAAATGAGGCCTTTATCAGAACCTTTGGATGTAAAAGTATTTTCCCAGTTTACTGCTACCCTTCTAATCTTGTCTGCATTCATTTTGTCTGTACAAAAACTTTTTAACTTGATATAGTCAAACTTATCTATTTTGTGATTAATGATGACCTCTAGTTCTTCTTTGGTCACAAATTCCTTCCCCCTCCACAGGTCTGAGAGGTAAACCATTCTACATTGTTCTAATTTGTTTATAATATCATTCTTTATGCCTAGATCATGAATCCATTTTGACCTTATCTTGGTATATGGTGTTAGGTGTGGGTCAATGCCTAATTTCTTCCAGACTAGTTTCCAATTATCCCAGCAGTTTTTGTCAAATAGTTTTTATCCCAAAAACTGGGGTCTTTGGGTTTATCAAACACTAGATTACTATTGTCATTGAGTATTTTGTCCTGTGAACCTAACCTATTCCACTGATCCACTACTCTATTTCTTATCCAGTACCAAATGGTTTTGGTGACCACTGCTTTATAATATAGTTTTAGATCTGGTGCAGCTAGGCCACCCTCATTTGCATTTTTTTCATTAATTCCCTTGAAATTCTTGACCTTTTGTTTTTCCAGATGAATTTTGTTGTTATTTTTTCTAGGTCAGTTAAATAATCTCTTGGGAGTTTGATTGGTATAGCACTAAATAGATAGATTAGTTTAGGTAGTATTGCCATCTTTATTATATTCGCTCAACCTATCCAAGAGCACTTGATGTTTTTCCAATTGTTTAGATCTGACTTTATTTGTGTGGAGAGTGTTTTGCTCACTTTCCTGACTTTCCCTTGGCAGATATATTCCCAAATATTTTATACTATCGATAGTTATTTTGAATGGAATTTCTCTTTGTATCTCTTGCTGTTGCATTTTGTTGGTGATGTATAAAAATGCTGATGATTTATGTGGATTTATTTTGTATCCTGCAACTTTGCTAAAGTTGTGGATTAATTCTAATAGTTTTTTAGTTGATTCTCTAGGTCTCTAAGTAGACCATCATATCATCTGCAAAGAGTGATAATTTGGTTTCCTCATGACCTACTCTAATTCCTTTAATCTCTTTTTCTTGTCTTATTGCCAAGGCTAGCATTTCTAATACAATATTGAATAGTAATGGTGATAGTGGGCAACCTTGTTTCACCCCTGATCTTATTGGGAATGGTTCCAGTTTATCACCATTACATATGATGCTAGCTGATGGTTTTAAATAGATGCTACCGACTATTTTAAGGAAAAGTCCATTAATTCCTATACTCTCTAATGTTTTTAATAGGAATGGATGTTGGATTTTATCAAATGCTTTTTCTGCATCTATTGAGATTATCATATGGTTTTTGTTAGTTTGGTTATTAATATAGTCAATTATGTTAATAGTTTTCCTAATATTGAACCATCCCTGCATTCCTGGTATAAATCCTACTTGGTCATGGTGTATTATTCTGGGAATGATTTTCTGTAATCTCTTCGCTAATATTTTATTTAAGATTTTTGCATCAATATTCATTAAGGAGATTGGTCTATAATTTTCTTTCTCTGTTTTTGTTTTACCTGGTTTAGGTATCAGTACCATGTCTGTATCATAAAAGGAGTTTGGTAGGAGTCCTTCATTCCCTATTTTTTTGAATAGTTTATATAATATTGGAGTTAACTGTTCTTTAAATGTTTGGTAGAATTCACATGTAAATCCATCTGGTCCTGGGGATTTTTTCTTAGGGAGTTGATTAATGACTTGTTCTATTTCTTTTTCTGAAATGGGACTATTTAAGTAATTTATTTCCTCTTCTGTTAATCTGGGCAATCTATATTTTTGTAGAGATATTCCTCCATTTCACTTAGGTTATCAAATTTATTGGCATACAGTTGGGCAAAGTAACTCCTGATTATTGCTCTTAATTTCCTCTTCATTGGTGGAAAGTTCTCCCTTTTCATTTTTGAGACTAACAATTTGATTTTCTTCTTTCCTTTTTCTAATCAAATTAACTAGAGGTTTATCTATTTTGTTGGTTTTTTCATAAAACCAACTTTTAGTTTTATTTATTAATTCAATAGTTTTTTTACTTTCAATTTTACTAATCTCTCCTTTTATTTTTAGGATTTCAAGTTTGGTATTTGATTGGGGTTTTTTAATTTGTTCTTTAGCTTTTTTAGTTGCAAGCCCAATTCATTGATTTTCTCTTTTTCTATTTTATGCAAATAAGTATCTAGAGATATAAAATTTCCCCTTATTACCGCTTTGGCTGTATCCCACAAATTTTGGTATGTGGTTTCATTATTGTCATTCTCTTGGATGAAATTAGTAATTGTGTCTGTAATTTGCTGTTTCACCCATTCATTCTTTAAGATAAAATTATTTAGTTTCCAATTGGTTTTTGGTCTATTTTCTCCTGGCCTTATATTGCATGTGATTTTTATTCCTTCATGATCTGAAAAAAATGCATTTATTATTTCTGCCTTCCTGCATTTGATTTTGAGGTTTTTGTATCCTAACACATGGTCAATTTTTGTATAAGTTCCATGGACTGCTGAGAAAAAAGTAAACTCCTTTCTGTCTCCATTTAATTTCCTCCAAAGATCTATCATACCTAACTTTTCTAACATTTTGTTTACCTCCTTAACTCCTTTCTTATTTATTTTGTGGTTTGATTTATCAAGTTCTGAGAGAGGGAGGTTGAGATCCCCCACTATTATAGTTTTGCTGTCTATTTCTTCTTGCAACTCTCTGAACTTTTCCTCTAGGAATTTCCATGCTATACCACTTGGTGCATATATGTTTACTATTGATATTGCTTCATCATCTATGGTACCCTTTAGGAAGATATGATTTCTTTCTTTGTCTCTTTTAATGAAGTCTATCTTTGCTTTTACTTGGTCTGAGATCAGGATTGCTACCCCTGCTTTTTTTTGTTCACCTGAAGCATAATAGATTCTGCTCCAGCCTTTTACCTTCACCCTGTATGTATCTCTATGTTTTAGATGTGTTTCTTGTATACAACATATTGTTGGATTTTGGTTTTTAATCCAATCTGCTATCTGCTTCTGCTTTAAGGGAGAGTTCATTCCATTCACATTCACAGTTAAAATAACTAATTCTGTATTTCCTGCCATCTTATTTACCCTAGCTTATGCTTTTCTCTTTCTTATCCCCTTTCCCTCCTCCCTACTATTTTGCTTTTGAAAACCACTTCCCTCAAACAATCCTTCCCCTTTAGAGCCCCACCCACCCCTTTTTTCCCCCCTTTCCCTCCTGTTTCCTTATAAGTACGTCTATTATTCCCTCTGAGCCAAATCTGATGAGATGGAGATTAACCCAATTCTCATTCCCCTCCCTTTTCTCCCCTCAATCATTATAGGTTTTCTTTGCCTCTACATGTGATGTAATTTCCCTTATTTTACCTCCTTTTCCTCTTCTTCCAGTGTTATCCCTTTTCTACCTCTAATTTCTTTTTCAGTTTATCATATTATAATAATCATAAAATCACAATAAACATATCATAATCATAAAATCACAGTAATCATATCATAAAAATCATAAAATCACAGTAATCGTATCATAATCATAATGTAATAATAGATTCATAAAATCAACCCTCATTCTATAAGTATAACATAAATATAGTTCTCAAGAGTTTTTTTTTTTTTTTTTCTTGTTACCTTTTTATGTTTCTCTTGTGTTCTGTGTTTGTAGATCAAATATTTTGTTCAGTTCTGGTCTTTTCAGTAGAAATAGGTGAAATTCTCCTATATCATTGAATGACCATCTTCTTCCCTGGAAGATAATGCTCATTCTAGCTGGGTAACTTATTCTTGGCTGTAATCCAAGTTCCTTCGCCCTTCGGAATATCTGATTCCAGGCCCTTCGATCCTTCAAAGTAGAAGCTGCTAGGTCCTGTGTGATCCTAATTGTAGCTCCCCGATATTTAAATTGTTTCTTTCTGGCTTCTTGTAATATCTTTTCCTTGGTATGATAGTTCTGGAATTTAGCCACGATATTTCTGGGGGGCTTAATTTTTGGGTTGCTTTTAGGAGGTGATCGGTGGATTGTTTCAAGGAGTATTTTGCCTTCTGGGTCTAAAATATCAGGGCAGTTTTCTTTTATGATTTCTTGGAAGATAGTGTCTAGGTTCTTTTTTTCATCATGGCTTTCAGGAAGCCCTATAATCCTTAGATTGTCTCTCCTAGATCTATTTTCCAGGTCAGTTGTTTTTCCTAGGAGATATTTCATGTTTTTCTCTATCTTTTCATTTTTTTGTTTTTGTTCGACTGATTCTTGAAGTCTTGATGAGTCATTCCTTTCCAATTGTTCGATTCTAATTTTTAATGTCTTATTTTCTTCCGTTACTGTTTTTAGTTCCTTTTGCAATTGACCAATTATATTTTTTTGTTCATTGCATTCTTTTTCCATTTTTTCTATTTTATTTTGCAGTGATCTCATTTCGTTTCCCCATGTTTCTTCTAACTCTCTTTTAAGATTTTTTATGCAATCTTCAAAGAAAGCCTTGTGACATGGAGACCAATTTATGTCTCTCTTTGGGGCTTTTTCTGGAGTTGCTTTACCTTTAGGGGCCTCAGGATTTGAGGTCTGTTGTTCCCTCTCTTCATAAAAGTTGTCTATGGTGAGAGCTCTTTTTGGTCTTTTATTCATTTTTTTTTAAAGGTGTGAGGTCTGTTTAGGGCAAAGGTGGGACAGCTGCTTTAATTTGCCCTGGGGCAGTTCTGCTGATTGAGTTATTTCAGGAACTGGGCAGCTCAGCTGATTGAATTATTTCTGGTGCTGATCAGTCCTGTTTTGAGGTTCTTCCAGAATATCTTCTTCTAGAATTGTGTTGTTCTCCAGATATTGTGGATTTTTTTGCTTCAAAATCAGTCTAGAGGCTTCATATGTTGTTGGTTTGAGGGGAGGTTAGAGGAGGTTACAGAGACTCCTGTCTGATCTCCGCCACCATGGCTCCACCCCCAGAAGCAACATTTTGTTTTATAATTACATGCTTTAAAAAAAAAAAATTCACCAAAGAATAAGTACAGTGGAATCAAATTCTCTATACTTTTATCAGTTGGGTAACCATAAAATATCTTTTGTGAAAGTCTGACTGACCCTTCTTATAGCTTTATCAGGGATGCCTTGCATGTATGTTAGATCAGTGTCAGGAAATTTTAATAAAGGCTGGAAAATAGGAATATCACATACAGTGCATATACAATACATGTAATTGTACATATATGTATATACATGTGCACATAATATATATGCAGATGCATGTGCATGTATATATGTACATCTATACCTACCTTTATACATCATAGAACTGCATATACACATGTAAACATCATACATGTATATGTGTTTTACTGTTATTTTAGTCATGAGAAACTATGATCCCATTTGGGTTTTTCTTGGCAAAGATACTGGAATAGTTTGTCATTTTCTTCTCCAGCTCATTTTACAGATGAGGAAACTGAGCCAGACGGGGGTCACACAACTAGTGTCTGAGGCCAGGTTTTAACTCAGCTTCCTGACTCCAGATCTGGCACTCTTTCCAGTATGTCACCTAGTTGCCCATATGTATATGTTCATATAGATGTATATATGCCTGCACACACAAAGCACTGGACCTAGCATCAGGAAGACCCAAGTTCAAACCGTACCTTGGGGACTTAATGATCTGTTTGACTCCAGATAAGTAGTTTCATCTGTTTTAGCCCTAGTTCCTTTATCTGCAACTTGGAGAAGATGATAGATAGCACTTAACTTCATAGGATTTGTCAAATAATAGAATATATGTAATGCTCTTTACAAATCTTAAATTTGTATGTAAATGGTATAAAGGTAGAATTATAACTGAAAATTCTTTCAAATTGTTTCTGTCTGTCTCTCTCTGTCTCTCTCCCTCCCGTCTCTTTCTCTGTCCCTGTCTCAATCTCAGTCTCTGTCTCTCTCCCTCTGTCTCTCTGTTTCCTTTCTCTGTCTCTCTGTCTCTTCTTCCCCTGTCTGTCTCTGTCTGTTTCTGTCTTTCTGTTTCTCTCTGTCTCTCCCCCTCCCCTGTCTCTTTCGATTTCTCTGTCTCCCTCTGTCTTTCTCTCACTGTCTTTCTCTTTAAACTAAATCATTAAACCTTTACTTTTCTCACAAGTATTATTTTTAGTAGAGATCTAGAGATGGACCAAAAGTCTTGTCATCTAAGGACTGGCTTGGCTAAGTTTGTGAAGGCCCTGTACCACAGGGTTGACCATCAAGTGATGGATTTTTTTTTCAGTCACAATGCAGCAGAATTGCATCCTGGTACAGAGTACTGAGCATCCATCCATCCGTCCATCCATGGATCCTTGGAGAATAGAAGTAAGTTTATGTTCTGTCCTCTGGATACTTTGCATGTTATGGAACCTCCAAATCAGACTCTAAAATACTACATTTAAAAAGGAAGCATATTGTCTAGAAGACTATTTCACATTAATAACTAAATAAAAGAAATGGTTTCTTCTCTCTAGGAACTTATATGTTAAATTTGTTATGCTCCTCTAGGCCATATTCTCTCTGATTTAATGGAATCAACTGAAAATTCTCATAAAATATAAACAGCCTGGCTTTGACTATGGTTCCTACTGCTTCATAGAGTTCCCATTTTTTCTTAGTGCAGATAAAGAATTCTGCCAATCTGTCTTTTAGGAAAAAGACACAGAAATCTTTTCTTAGACCTAAGTTCCCAACTATTTTGGATATGTTGAACTTGAGATTCCTACGGATAATCTGGATAGAGATATCAGTTGGTAATATGAGACTTGAAGTCCCTGGGCTTCAGCATAGAGATCTGAGAGTCATCTACATTGAGATGGAAATAGATGAGGTTGCCATTACAGTCTGTAGGAAGAGACAAGAAGGGCCCCTTTCCCCGCAGAGTATTGCTAGGAGAGGAGATGGATGCAGATGAAGCCTGAGAAAAGACATTTAAGTGGATGGAGACTGGGAGAAGGCAGTTAAGAGATCACTAGGAACTGGCCAGAGAGGTCTCAGTCTTGGGTCGGGGTAGGGAGCAGAGCAGGATCAAACGCCAGACTTGAGTCAAAAACTGAATGAAACTAGATGGAGACTGAGGCTGAAGGTCAGTCAAAGAAAAATAAAAGTAGCTGTGGAGCAGGATGTCCACCGTAGATTAGGGAACATGAATTATAACAGACCTGGGTGGCGAGGTTCCATAATGTTCTCCTAGCATTCAGCGAGGTGAGAATCAACAGACAGGGAACAAAGGATTCTAGGTCAGAATTTAGTATGGACTTGTGCTGTCAGTCATAGGAACAGAATGGAATAAAGGGGAAGCCAGAACAAGAGTGAGGGACTGAAAGAACAGGTAGGGGCGGGACAAGATGGAAGATCACAGGATGAAAAATGGATTGAGCGGCAGCTAGGAGGTGCAGTGGATAGAGCACCAGCCCTGAAGTCAGGAGGACCTGAGTTCAAATCTGGTCTCAGACACTTAACATTCCCTAGCTGTGTGACCCTGGGCACGTCACTTAAACCCAATTGCCTCAGCAAAAAAAAAAAAAAAAAAAAGGAATGAGTCAGAGGGAGGCACAGGGAAAGATGGAAGAAAAGGAAGCGGTCATCGGATGGTGGAGGCAGCATGGTTACGGTTGAGAGGGTCTAAGAGGTGGCTCTCTGCCACATCCTGGGAGAAGGGCCTACCTCGTGGTTTCCCACTTTGTAAGATATCCAAACGAAGGCTTCTGCAAGACTGACTGAGGGGCCACATTGTGCAAATGCCAAATAGAAGTTTGCCCAAAAGACCGTTTAAGGGAGAACTCTGCTCCAGGTGAGCTCTCCCGTGGTGGTCAGAAATGATACAAGGACTGGTAGCGATTATGTGGCACGTTGTCATCCATCATGGCAGCCTGACTCCAAGAAGGCGCTGTGATCTCTGAGCAAAACAGAAATGTGATAGCTCCAAGGAAACCTGAGATGCACATAGTAAGCACTCCCTCCCAACCTGTGGCAGAGCCTGGTCAGCCCCAGGTGAACGTACTGTACATTAGCGCTAGGGTCCTGATGTCATCCGGATCTTTTTCCAGCACAAGGGACAAATTGTAATAAATTAAGGCTAGACAACCCACTTGTTGGGATGCTTTAGGAGTCACTGGTTTGTTGCCGGTCAGATTGAATGACTGGGGAGCCGGCAGAGGAGGAGGAGTCCTTTCCAATTTTGTGATGCTGTGAAATACTTTGCCAACTGACAGATATTTTAACTTCAGAGGGAACATTTTATGAAGCATCAGCAGAATTTTAACTTTTGTCAGCTCCCTAGTCTTTGTTCTTGACTGAAAATTTGTGCCTAGTCAGAGAATGACTTTTCTGTGTGAAGCTGGAAGACTTAGAGATGGTTAAATGGCCCTGAGTTTCTTTTCAGATGTAAATAATTTTCACTTGAATCTCTAGGATCCACCCTTACCTCCCATGGACTTTTGTTCTTCCTTCCTGTTTATGTGAAAGAAGAATAGTCCTGGTGGAACCAGATTTTTTTTTTTTTTTTCTAAGGGTTGAGGGGGATGGTTTGGACTTGTATGACTCTCTTGCCTGCTAGAAGAGAAGGGAAATAATTAGTGAAGAAGGAACCCAGACCAGAGCTAAAATAAGGCCTAGTTTACATTTTTTATCAACACCAAGGATATTTATTTTGTAAGAGTTCTTAAAACTCTTTCCTTTGATATTTTTAACTGCTGTTTCTTTGTGGTCACTAGTTGGGAAATACCCTTAGAGAATCTCAGAGGGTTTGCAGACATGCTTTGGGATTAAGGTAGAAGAGGAAAAACTGAAATGGCATTTACTTTCTGAGAGAAAGAAACTGGGTGAAATAATGAGCAACAGCAGCTAAAAGACAGCTGATTGGTAAGTCAATATCTGGGGTCTACAGATAGGAAAAAAGAGTTATCTGACCTGGACAGGCACTCGTCTGATAATTTATTCACAAGAGATAGTCCAACAGATCAAAAGAATCTTTTAAACTTTGCAAATGCATTTTATTTTAGATATTTTCTAAGAAAAATAATCTCCTATTTTTTCACCTGTCACATTTCCCCAAGATGTAATCTCCCAAATGTGCCAGAATCTCAAGATTTGGAAAAGAACCCCAAGGATCATGATGTCTGAATGAGAATCTCCTCTAAAGCATTCCTAAGTAGTGACCATCCAGTCTTTCCAAGAAGGCCTCCATGAGAGAGACCTCACTACCCAGTGGAGTAGCCCATTACATTTTGAATAGCCCTACTTTTATGCTACTCACACCCATAAAATAATTTTGTGGAACTGGTAAGCACAAACAATATGTTTTTGTAGGGGACAATCACAAAAAGGCCTCATATAGAATAGGGCACTGATTTTGAGCTTTGAAGGGAGATAGGGATTCTTAGAGGGGAAAGTTATAAAGGCAGAAAGGAAGGAGATAGAAAATTACCCATGTGAAAGAACAAATGGGGGAATTTGGCTGGAGTGAAGAAGGAAGAGAAATTATATGAAATCAGCCTAGAAAGTGCAAATTCCTTTTAATGCCAGAGGACATATATTTTATCCCGGGGCAACTGAAGCAATAATTCAGCACTTTGTCCCCCCACTATAATATATCTTGAGCTGGAGAGTGGTTTCATTCCATCAGATTCTGTTCAGAAGCTTAGTTTCATGTGGTTTTCAAGGAAAACTGGGAAAGCTCAAGCAGCTCTCCCCCCCCCTACTATAATATAAATGTAATTCCCTCAAAGTGTCCCACTGTACTCTTAACTACTAAGGGGACTGACTCAGGAAATGTGAGCAAGTAGAATGAAGTAATGACTTTAGGTCATAGGACTGAAACTAGAAAGGACTTTGGAGATCATTCAGAGTAACCTTCCTATTTTATACATAAGGAAACTAAAGCTCAGGAATTCAACAACTCCATCAACACTCTAGAGGGAACACATGGCAGAGCTGGGAGCTGAACCAACGATCATTTTTTTCATTTTGCCATGTGACAGTTTGGTTTGGACATGTACTTTTCTGTCTGAACTAGGCCCTATCCAATTGGGATTTTTATCATTACCTAGACATTTGATAGGAACATTTTTTTCAGGGTCCCCTCATTGTGGATACTCCTTGTCTTTCAAGTTCTGGTCTAATCTGAGCACTAGATCTATTGAACAGAATAGGGTTTTATGTATCTTGTGGACATTCTCCTTTCCTTAGGATTCCTTGCAATTAAACCTACCTATTTATAGAACATAGAAAATTCTTTATAATGGTACCATGGCCTAGAATGGTAAAAGTAAGTGACTGTAAATATAAATCTGCTTAACTAATTGCAATTAGACCTAAATGTTTTGTTTCTCCTCTGCCTTTGGTTTTCATTCTATGGAGGAAAAAAAAAGATTCTAGCCAGAAGTTATTCAGAATGAACACAAGGGGGCTTCAATACCATACTTTGGTTGAATAAAATACAAAGCTTTTGCTCAAAAGCTGTATAGATAACATGAAGCTATTAACATTGTTCTAGTTTGTTCTATTATAAAACCTATAAAATCATATGAAATATGTAGTTTTGTCTGAAGCAAGGATGCCAAATTGTGAAGTTAACATTTAGGCCTTAAGTTTGTCAGTATTTTAGGTTCTGGTGATTTTAAATAGCACCTATTTGAGTGACTATAACATGATAAAATGGTATTCCATGAAAGAAGGGACTTTGAATAAAAGTATCCAGTTTTTCTCATGGAAATGGGAGCCACAGAGTTCCACTTGATCAGCAGCTGCCCGAGATAGATTAAAGCAATTAAAAGAAAATACAAGGAAATGACTGATCTGGAGAATGAAGAACTAGGGTCCTGTCATGAGTTATTTAGTCATAGCATCTAATGAGATTTCGATGCTATTTGAACAGTTCATTGCAAAGCAGACCCTCTTTCACTGCATTCGTGACACCATGGATGATACTTCAGGATGAGATAATTTGCTGCAGGGATTTTCTTTTTACTTGTACTGCTGAGTCACTGCTTACTTATTAGAGAAAAAAGACTATCACTTTCCTCTACCTTGGCTTGTTTTGAATCTATGACATTCCAGGTAAATAGATTCAGGAATTTACTTGTTGCTAGTTTGGGAACTATGTAAGTTAGAATATAATTAGGCTTAAGTCAGGTAGTATTCAGCTATCAGAGGCAAAGAATTTAGGGCTTTATTCACAGAGCTCTTGCACTAGTTTTCTGCATGTCTCTAAAGATACTTCCTCTTTCCAATTTAGCTCTGTATTTTGTTTTAGCAGAGAATTGGTCATATTTCTCATGGTATTCACTCAGTCAGCTGCATTTCTGGCTTTTTTTCCAATGATATTTTATTATTTTAGTCATTATTAACTTTTTTTCTTTTTAAGTAATTTGTTGCAATAGACTTCTTTGATTTTAACAATTACAGTCAAGCTACATCTGCAAAATAAATATCGACCACCTTTCTCTGTCAAGATTTACAAGGCATGTTTTGCCATTAGTCTTCTGAAGCCATAAGTGGACATTGCATTGATCAGAATTCTGAAGTCTTTTAATATTGTTTTCCTTTATATTCCTGTAGTTAGCCTGTAAATTGTTTCCCTAGTTCTACTTATTGTACGTTGCATCCATTCAGAAACATCTCTCCAAATACCTCTGAATTTTTTATATTCCATATTTTATACTATAACACACATTCCATTCCATTCATGTACCATAAATTTCAAACTCCCCAAATGACAGGTATCTACTTTTCTTCCTATTTGCTGCTAGAGAAAGTGATGTTATAAACATTTTTTTGCATATATTGGACCTTTCTCACCATCTCTGAACTCTTTGGGGTTTATACCTGGTATATTAAAGGTGTACAGATTATTGACCTTCTTAAAAAAAAAAAAGTATAATTCCATATTGTTTTCCAGAATGGTTGGACCAATCCATAACTCCACTGGCAATGTATTCATTTGCTTGAGATAGCAGGCAGAAAGTCCTGAATTCATATCTGCTCTCAGATACCCTAGCTCTGTTAATGCTTCCTCACTTGTAAAACAGGGATGATAATAATAGCACCTGTTTTGCAGGGTTGTTGTGAGGATCCAATTGGATATTTGTAAAAGCATCCCTCACAGTGCCTGGTACATAATAGATACTATATAGATGCTTATTTCCCATCCCATAGTGCTTCTACCACCCCCTGCCATTGAGCCCTCCCTTAACATTTAAGTAAAACCAACCAGCACAATGATCCCATCTGATAGAACATGTCACATTCCACCTCCATAGACCTCCACATCCCTACTGAGAGAAAGGAGGGATGTATGTTTCATTGTCAGTTGTGTGGGATCAAGATTATTTAATAAAATTCATCAATGTCTGATTGCTTTTTAGTGTTGTTTATATTATGACATTCTGTATTTTGTTCTTTTGGTTCTCTTTTTTTCATTCTGCATTATTCATAAACTTCACATTTCTTTAAAATCCTTACACATGTATCATACTTTCTTCAAATACAGTAATATTCCATTATATTTATATATCTCAATTTAGTCAACAATTTCCCAGTAAACAAGTACCATTTTCTTCCCTTTTTTTCTCTTTATTTTGTGAAGAGGGGGATTACAATAAGAGCATCACTATAAATACAGTGTCTCACAAAATGACACTAAGACTTTTAGGACACCCCACATTATTTCATATACAGAGTGTTTCATTTACTTACTTGAAGCTCCTTAAATCACTGGGTCAAAGGGTATGCTCAAGTTAGTAACTTCTCATCAGCTGCATTTCTGAGACTTAATTTTTTGAGTTCTCCCTCTCGATTGTTCATCATTGAATTTTCCTCATGGAGTTAAATTGAACCGTAGACCAGTGAGGGCTGAAAGACTGTATAGTGTTTCCGTGTCATTGACTTTCATTGTTGTCAGTTGGAAAAAGTATATAGAACACTGGAACATAAATGAGAATACAAAGAATGGAGCAAAGTTTAGAAAGGTAAAGTTTGGAGAAAAGACTATTATAATGGGAAGTATGACTAAAGAGGAGTGATTTGGAGCGTACATAAAATAATAGAAAGTGGTTAAGTCTGTATGAAAAAAAACCCCAAACAGTCCATTGCTTTAAATCCTTGGCAACCAAATCAATCAAAATTTTGTTAAACTACAAAGAATGGCAAATAATTTCTTTTAAAAATAAGATTGTCAAGAGCTCATACCCAACGTTCTTTTTCAAATGCTACCTCATAATGGAAGAATAAGTATATAACTAGGTATCTTATAATGCCAAAATTTGCTGAGTATAGAATTTAGAAGTGAAGGAAGAAAATCTGTCTCTTTAATCAAAGCTGGGGGCTAGGGTAGGGAGAAAGATTGACTTGTAAAACCTAATGAACCCACAATTAATAGCAAGACTGTGACTTAATTAATAATATAAAGTTAAGGTGGGCAGCTAGGTAGCACAATCTGGCCTCAAACACTTACTAGCTATGTGACCCTGGGCAAGTCCTTTAACCCTGCTTGCTTCAGGTCTTTATGTGTAAAATGAGCTGGAGAAACAAATGTCATATCTCTAATATCTTTGCCAAGAAACCCTTCCTTCCTTCCCCACAATCTCTCCAAAAGTGGTCATGAAATGTACATGACTGAAAAATGACCGAACAACTGAATGAAATTAGAGTACTTTGAAATGATCTAATTCTAGTTCTAGTGTATTATTATTACTCAGTTTTCATCCTCCAAAACATACTTATTTGAGTTTCAAATGAAAGGAGAGTATGAGTTTACTATTATTGAATTTAAACTATGTAGCCACAAAGCTTTTCTAACAATAGGCTCCTCTACCATTCCATATGGCATATTAGCTTACTCTCTATTTTTGTCATTTTTTTTTAATAGAACATGTTTAAACATCATCAGAAAAGGGTATCCTGGTGTTTGAGAGAGCCTTAGCACTGTGCCTAGCACATTTGGTTAATTGATTTTCTGTTGAATGACTTGTTTAAAACTTACCTATAGAATTAGCTCCATAAGACTCAAAAGTGACACTCCTGGCAAATCTACATAGATACAATATTTTACATAATTCATTTTACTTCTTATTTTCTACTCCAACTTTTTTCTTCAAAACAAATGTGGGCCAAGTTCTAGGCAGGGTGAACTGTCACTTTAGGAACAGATGTGGAATGTTCATGAACACTTCAATATTTTGATGATTTTCTTTTCTTTTTTTTTAATTTTCTTTTTTTTTTTTGTTAAAACTTTTTATTTGCAAAACATATGTATGGGTAATTCTTCAACATTAACCCTTACAAAGCTTTCTGTTACAAATTTTTCCCCCCTACTCCCTACCTGTCCTCTAGAAGGCAGGAAATCCACTACATGTTAATTATGTTAAAATACTTGACAAATCGAATATATGTATACATATTTCCATGCTTATTGTTGTGCAAGAAAAATCCTATCTACAAGAAAAAAAAATCAGAGAAAGGAAACACAATGCACGCAAACATCAATAGAGAGCATGAAAATGTTACGTTGTGGTCCACATTTCATCTCCCTCTCTCTGGGTGTATATGGCTTTCTTCACTGAACAATTGGAACTGGTTTGAAACATTTCATTGTTGAAGAGAGCTATGTCCAATTTTGATGATTTTCTGATCTCACTGATCTCATTAGTAGTACAGATACTAACCCATGCATTTTTTCTCATTCTGTTGAAGAAGACAATTTATTATAGAAATCCTGACATCTCTTTTCATTTTTTCTTCTATTTGTTATCTTTTAAATTCCATTCTTTAATTTCTTGGGATCACAAATTTAGAGCTGGGAGGGGTCATTAGAAGTCATCTAAACCAATTGAATTTTATGGATGAGTAAACTGAGGAAAGTGGATTGACAAGCCCAAGATCAAATGATTTGGTTTAATTGGATAACACACCAAGCTTGCTGTAGGTTTGTTTTTCTAAACCAGTCATCATCATTTCATGAGGCAATACTGCTTGCAATCTTCTAGCATTCTCCCTCATGGCTGCCATATTTCTTTACCTGGCAAGCAGTTAAATGTTATTGGGCTGAGGTGACTTATTATTATTGTAATGATTTTATATGGGTTGATATCTTTTCCTACATCTGCTTTCTACTAATTGCCATCAAAAATTTGTTTAAGTAGGTCAGACTGGAACTATTTTGATAATATGGTATAACTTCTAATTTCTCTTTTCTTTTTTGATCTTTGTCCTAATAAGTTGAGGTCTATTTGTTCAGAGGTAGATTTAGAGATAACTCTCACATCAATAACTTGTCATTTCTTGATGTTATTCATAGAGTTAACTTAATTTTTGTATTGATGTGATTCAGTGCTTGCCATTTCTGAAGACTGAAAAAAATATTCATTAAATTGAACTATCTGTCTAGCCTATAAGCCACTGGTCTCTTCTTTTTTTTAAATCCAGAATCATATTTTCCATCATGTTTTTTGCTTTCTTACCCATACATCAAAATCACTGAGTGTCAGATATATGCTGATTTAATTTGGAAGATAATTATTGAACTCTTTGTAGAATTTCTCTACTTCCTCTTTCTCTGCAATGGATATTAGTATATAGTCCCTAATTGTTTTTCCTTTGGTCTTTTTGATTGTCCTTATTCTTAATACTGCAAAGGAAGATGACCAAGTACCCAGCTAAATGTTTCATTTTGCCTTTAGACACAGAAGGAAACCAATTCTTTTCTTACTCCTCTAAGGAGAATCTGTGAGCTATCCTATTTAGTTACAAATCCTTATATTTCCTGATTTCATTTAAATTGAGAATATATATACTGATGGGTTTCAATTTGTCCAATACTTCGTGGACTTGGGATCACTGAGCAAGGATCTCACATTTAGAGTATTATTATTACTATCATTATAATAATATATATCATTACTATTATTATTATACCTTTGCTGTAATTTATATGTAGTATCTCATTTGAGCCTCACAAGAACCCAGTAGGATTGTTATTAACCATCTGCAGATGAGGAAACTAAGGTTAAGTTACCTGTCCTTGGTCACAAAGCTGGGATGTGTTGGGGTGAGATGTGAGCCAGACTTTTCTGATTCTAAGTCCAGCATTCCATACACTAATGTTTTAATAATGGTTAAGTTATTATTCAAAGATGGTCTAAAAACTGTTATTTTTATTTTTTTATTATTATTAAAACTTTTTATTTGCAAAACATATGTATGGGTAATTCTTCAACATTAACCCTTACAAAGCTTTCTGTTACAAATTTTTCCCCCCTGCTCCCCACCCCTCCCCTAGATGGCAGGAAATCCAGTACATGTTAATTATGTTAAAATACTTGACAAATCAAATATATGTATACATATTTCCACACTTATCATTGTTGTGCAAGAAAAATCATATCTACAAGAAAAAAAAATCTGAGAAAAGAAACCCAATGCAAGCAAACATCGATAGAGACCATGAAAATGTTATGTTGTGGTCCACATTTCACATCCCTCTCTCTGGGTGTATACGGCTTTCTTCACTGAACAATTGAACTGGTTTGAAACATTTCATTGTTGAAGAGAGTCATATCCATCAGAATTGATCATCATATAGTCTTGTTGTTGCTGTGTATAATGATCTCCTGGTTCTGCTCGTTTCACTCAGCATCAGTTCATGCAAGTCTCTCCAGATTTTTCTGAAATCATCCTGCTGGTCGTTTCTTACAGAGCAATAATATTTCATAACACTCATATACCATAATTTATTCAGCCACTCTCCAATTGATGGGCATCCATTCAGTTTCCAGTTTCTAGCCACTACAAAAAGGGCTGCCACAAACATCCTTGCACATGGGGGGCCCTTTCCTTCCTTTATGATTTCTTTGGGATATAAGCCCAATAGAAACACTGCTGGGTCAAAGGGTATGCACAGTTTGATAACGTTTTGAGCATGGCTCCAAATTGCTCTCCAGAATGGTTGGATCCGTTCACAGCTCCACCAACAATGCATCAGTGTCTCAGTCTTCCCACATCCCCTCCAACATTCATCGTTATTTTTTCCTGTCATTTTAGCCAATCTGACAGGTGTGTAGTGGTACCTCAGAGTTGTCTTAATTTGCATTTCTCTGATCAATAGTGATTTGGAGCACCTTTTCATATGACTAGAAATAATTTTAATTTCATCATCTGAAAATTGTTCATATCCTTTGACCATTTATCGATTGGAGAATGGCTTGAATTCTTATAAATATGAGACAATTCTCGATATATTTTAGAAATGAGGCCTTTATCAGAACCTTTGAATGTAAAAATATTTTCCCTGGGATTGTTTTCTAATATACTCACTTGACATTAGGTGGTTCAGGGCTTCCTCTAGGAAATTGCCAGCTCCTCAGGAGTCTGTCTTGCTAGCAGTAAGGTCCTCCGGTCATTTCCTTTAGCAAGTTACTCTCCTGGGATTTCTGCTCTAAGGGCTCTTCTAAATCTAACTTGTTTGTTCTTTAGGAACAGACACCTGGCTCCCATTCAAGCTTCAGGATAAAGGACCTAAAAAAAAAAAAAAAAAAAAAAAAAAAAGCTTAGTTAAAGGAAGTAAATTTCCGACGACACTAAATTGGGGAAGAATTTTTCAAGGTTCTATTCCAAACTGCAAGGTCCTAGTGAGGAAAAAGCTACAAAAGTTATATTCATCATAGCCTGCCTATGCTGGAGAAGGTGTGCAGAAAATCAGAGAAGTTAGTAGAATACCCAGGGAGATAAGCTGATACAGAAAAGCAATCAGCAGCAGGGGAATTTTTAGAATCTATGGTTTTGAGCAATGTGAGTTGTTGGAAAAATGGCAGTAGTGAAAAACTGGTGTATGGCAATTAAAGATGGAGTGATTCCTTGTAAGAAAAGATAAGATAGATGGGAAAGTTGGTCTAGGAGAAGTTAAAAACAGTAACAGAACTGCAACAAATCAGAGGACAATTTGAATGTAAATGGATATATGGAGAGGCATTGTTTGATTTATGGCTAACCTGATAGCCAGCATATGTTATCAACAATACATTCTTCAAATGAAGCTATTTCTTAAAGTCAGGACAAGTTGTTGCAAGAACCAAAACCCCAGAAACTGGTCATAGACTTTGTCCTGCTATATTTCCATGTGGGGTCCTCAAATATTTTCCTGACATGTCCTAAAGTGAAAACTAGGACAGGTTTCTACCAACAGAAACTTAATCATGTTTTTGCTAGTGGAGCAATGCTGAAAACTATCTACATCCCAGACCAGACTGAGCTTGTTACTTGTCAAATACAATCATATTTCCTCATTGTCAACATAATTACTGGCCTGTGTGGAGGTATATCTAATGCCAATCTTTCCCTTCTTTTCCTTCTCCCTTCTTTACTTTTTCCTCTCCTTCCCTTTTCCCTTTCTTTCTCTTTTTCTTTTCCATTTCCCCTTCTCTTCCTATTTCCCTTCCCTTTCTTTTTTCCTTCCCTTCTTTTCCCTTTCCTTCCCTTTTCCCTTTTCTTCCCCCTTCCCTTTTTCTTTCCTTTCCCTTTCCCTTCCCTTCTTTTTTCTTCCCTTCCTTTTCCCCTTCCCTTCCCTTCTCTTCTCTTTTCACTTTTTTCTTCATTTCTTCCTTCCTTCCTGAAATGCAGATAATCATCAGCAGTTTTTATTTATGTTATCCTCTAAAAGATATTTAACAAGGAGCTACTCTTGCCAAATGACTTATTTCTAGTTTCTAGTTAACTTGTATCCAGACCTTGATTATTGGTAGGTTTTTTTTTGTTGTTGTTTTTTGGTTTTTTTTTTTTTTTTTGAGAATCATCAACCTGAAAGACACTTTTTTCTTTGCTTCTTGATGCAAAATCTTATTTACTGAAGCTAAGAGATCTAACTGCCAACCAGACTTCAGCCTGAAGGCTTCACCAGCCTGCTGGGTTGGTTTTGCACATTCATCTAAAATCATTTTTGTTTACCTTTACCAGTCTTTCATTTCCTTTCTCAAAGACAGTATACAGTTGAAGTATGGCACACAAACTCTTAATGTTATTCAGTTACCAGTTCAGTTGTTTTTTCAGTCATGTCTAACTGTTCCTGACCCCATTTGGGGTTTTCTTGGTAAAGATACTGACATGGTTTGTCATTTCCTTCTCTAGCTCATTTTACAGATGAGGGACAAACAAAGTTAAGTACTTGTCCAATAAGTGTCCAGACACTTCCATACAACTAGTAAGTGTCTGAGGCCAAATTTGAATTCATGAAGATGAGTCTTCCTCATTCCAAGCCCAATACTCAATCCACTGGGTCACCTAGCTGCTCTAATACTATTAATCAGTTTTCATCATATTAGGACTTGGAGGTCTTGGAATAGGAAAGCAAGGATAAAAGCCCTCTGGCTGAAAAGTTGGGTTTTTTGTGTGTGGTTTTGCCAAAGGATATTAGCCACCAATTTTAGCCACCAACTTGACAGTACAGTTGTCATGTCTGTAAAACATTATTTAAGAGGCTTGTTTAATGTCCTTGAAATCTTCACAAAGTAAAACTGGTAATATTTAGAAATATCTTTCAATACTCTTCAAGTATTTTAAATAGAAAGGGAATAATAAGTCCATCTAAAGTGATAAGTAGAGAGATGGAACCAAAATGGTAGAGTGATAAAAAGCCATGTATTTGAGCTCCTGTTCACAAAACTTCTCCAAATAGACTTAGAAAATGTATTAGTCCAAATCCTGATGGAGAAATCCAGAAGAAAGTCAGTGAATTCTTTCTCTGATCCACGTCTACATAGGGAGACAGAAAGATCTACTGATACTAGAAACAGTCCAGACAGGAACAACCTGGTATAGAGAGCACTCCAGCACTCAAAAAGAGGAAAAACAGGAGAATCCAATCCCAACTTGGTGAATCCTTATGCCCATGATTGGACAGATGCCAACAGTTTTATTGCCTATATTATCTGGTTCTGGGTCACTAATCTAGAGCATTTGGAAGGATACCCTGAACAGTGTACTAAGAAAGGAGGAAGTTTAGAAGCAAGACCCCAGGAGCAGAGCAGGATCTCAGTTCCTATTGGATGATCCATTCTGAGGAAGAGTAATAGAACAGGAACATTAGATCAAAGGAGAAACTATAATTCTCTCATGCTCAATCAGTAAAACTTCCTAATGGGCTGATTGGGGTTGAGTTTAGCAGCATTCTTGAAGCCTAAGTCGGGAACTTGTAGAACTCAGATGCGGAGGGGTTAAGAATCAGACTTTGTTCTGGATCAGACCATTTAGGGGAGCACTGAAATTGCAGATCCCCAGCCTGTCCCTGAGATCCTGGCATAACACAGTGCCTACTACTCCAAGTAAGTAGCAACAAGACCAGTCCAGACCTTTCCACCTGAAATATCGTAGAGCTTAGCCCTAAGACTAAGTTCAAAATCAGGAATGAGTTTAAAAGAATAAACAAAACACCCAAATAAACAAAAATTCATGATAAAGAGCTATTATGACAGTGGAAAACCAGAAAGAAGACAGAAACCCTAAAGAAACTTCAGAGAAAAAACACAGCTTGGGCACAAACTTAACTAGAATTTCTGAAGGAGATGAATTAAGAATTTAAAATACTTTTTGTAAATGAAATAAGGCTGCTTGAGAAAAAAAAAATCCCCCCCCTGAGGCATGTGGGGTTAAGTGACTTGCCCAGGGTCACACAGCTAGGAAATGTTAAGTGTCTGAGACCAGATTTGAACTCAGGTCCCCCTGATTTCAGGGCTGGTGCTCTATCCACTGCACACCTAGCTGCCCCCATAATCACTCTCCTTAGATGGTTTTTTTATTATTATTTTTATTTTATATGATTTTTTTTAATTTGCAAAACATATGTATGGGTAATTCTTCAACATTAACCCTTACAAAGCTTTCTGTTACAAATTTTTCCTCCCTACTCCCTACCCCTCCCCTAGATGGCAGGATATCCACTACATGTTAATTATGTTAAAATACTTGACAAATCGAATATATGTATAGATATTTCCACACTTATCATTGTTGTGCAAGAAAAATAGTATCTACAAGAAAGAAAAATCAGATAAAGGAAACACAATGGAAGCAAACATCAACTGAGAGCATGAAAATGTTATGTTGTGGTCCACATTTCACATCCCTCTCTGGGTGTATATGGCTTTCTTCAGTGAATAATTGGAACTGGTTTGAAACATTTCACTGTTGAAGAGAGCCATGTCCATCAGAATTGATCGTCATATAGTATTGTTGCCGTGTATAATGATCTCCTGGTTCTGCTCATTTCACTCAGCATCAGTTCATGCAAGTCTCTCCAGGCCTCTCTGAAATTATTCTGCTGGTCGTTTCTTACAAAACAATAATATTCCATAACATGAATATACCACAATTTATTCAGCCATTCTTCAATTGATGGGCATCTATTCAGTTTCCAGTTTCTAGCCACTACAAAAAGGGCTGCCACAAACATTTTTGCACATGTGGGTCCCTTTCCCTCCTTTAAAATCTCTTTGGGATATAGACCCAATAGAAACGCTGCTGGGTCAAAGGGTATGCACAGTTTGACAACTTTTTGAGCATAGCTCCAAATTGCTCTCCAGAATGGCTGGATCCGTTCACAGTTCCACCAACAATGTATTAGTGTCCCAGCCTTCCCACATCCCCTCCAACATTCATCATTATCTTTTCCTGTCATTTTAGCCAATCTGATAGGTGTGTAGTGGTACCTCAGGGTTGTCTTTTTTTTTTTTAAGCTTTTTATTTGTATAACATATATGGGTAGTTCCCCAACATTGATCCTTACAAAGCTTTCCAATACAAATTTTACCCCCAGTCCCCTCCCCTCCCATAGATGGCAGGAAGTCCACTACATGTTAATAATGTTGAAATACTTGACAAGTTATGCAAGAAAAATCCTATCTACAAGAAAAAAAAAGAATCAGAGAAAGGCAACACAATGCAAGCAAATGTCAATAGAGATCATGAAAATGTTACGTTGTGGTCCATATTTCATGTCCCTCTCTCTGGGTGTATATGGTTTTCTTCAGTGAACAATTGGAACTGGTTTGAGACAATACTTTATTGCAGAGAGCCATGTCCATCAGAATTGATCATCATGTAATACTGTTGTTGCTGTGTATGATGATCTCCTGGTTCTGCTTGTTTCACTCAGCATCAGTTCATGCAAGTCCTCCAGGCCTCTCTGAAATCGTCCTGCTGGTCGTTTCTTACAGAGCAATAATATTTCATAACATTCATATACCATAATTTATTCAGCCACTCTCCAATTGATGGGCATCCTTTCAATTTCCAGTTTCTAGCCACTACAAAAAGGGCTGCCACAAACATTCTTGCACATGGGGGGCCCTTTCCCTCCTCTAAGATCTCTTTGGGATATAGGCCCAGTAGAAACAGTGCTGGGTCAAAGGGTTATGCACAGTTTGACAACTTTTTGAGCATAGCTCCAAATTGCTCTCCAGAATGGTTGGATCCATTCACAGTTCCACCAACAATGTATTAGTGTCCCAGCCTTCCCACATCCCCTTCAACATTCATCATTATCTTTTCCTGTCATTTTAGCCAATCTGACAGGTGTGTAGTGGTACCTCAGGGTTGTCTTGATTTGCATTTCTCTGATCAATAGTGATTTGGAGCACCTTTCCATATGACTACAAATAGTTTTAATTTCATCCTCTGAAAATTGTCTGTTCATATCTTTTGACCATTTATCGATTGGGGAATGGCTTGAATTCTTATAAATATGAGACAATTCTCTATACATTTTAGAGATGAGACCTTTATCAGAACCCTTAAATGTAAAGATGATTTCCCAATTTATTGCTTCCCTCCTAACCTTGACTGCCTTGGTTTTGTTTGTACAAACACTTTTTAACTTAATATAGTCAAAGTTATCTATCTGGTGTTCAATTAAGAGTTCCAGTTCTTCTTTGGACATAAATTTATTCCATCCCAAAGAGATCTTAAAGGAGGGAAAGGGACCCACATGTGCAAAAATGTTTGTGGCAGCCCTTTTTGTAGTGGCTAGAAACTGGAAACTGAAGGGATGCCTATCAATTGGAGAATGGCTGGATAAATTATGGTACATGAATATTATGGAATATTATTGTTCTGTAAGAAACGACCAGCAGGATGATTTCAGAGAGGCCTGGAGAGACTTGTATGAACTGATGCTAAGTGAAATCAGCAGAACCAGGAGATCATTATACACAGCAACAACAATACTATATGATGATCAATTCTGATGGACATGGCTCTCTTCAACAGTGAGATGTTTCAAACCAGTTCCCATTTTTCAGTGATGAAGATAGTCATACACATCCAGAGAGAGGCCTGTGGGATCTGAATACGGACCATAAGATAGCATTTTCACGCTTTCTATTAATTTTTGCTTGCATTTTGTTTTCCTTCTCAGGTTTTTTTTTTCTTTCCAGATCCAATTTTTCTTGTGCAGCAAGATAACTGTATAAATATGTATACACATATTGGATTTGTCATATATTTTAACATAGTTAACATGTATTGGACTACCTGCCATCTAGAAGAGGGGGTGGGGGGAAGGAGGGAAAAATTTGGAACAGAAAGTTTTGCAAGGGTCAGTGTTGAAAAATTACCCATACCTATGTTTTTCTTTTTTTTTTAATTAAAGCTTTTTATTTGTATAACATATGTATGCGTAGTTCCCCAGCATTGATCTTTACAAAGCTTTCCATTACAAATTTTACCCCCAGTCCCCTCCCCTCCCTAGATGGCAGGAAGTCCACTACATGTTTATAATGCTGAAATACTTGACAAGTTATGCAAGAAAAATCCTATCTACAAGAAAAAAAAGAAAATCAGAGAAAGGCAACACAATGCAAGCAAATATCAATAGAGATCATGAAAATGTTATGTTGTGGTCCATATTTCATATCCCTCTCTCTGGGCGTATATGGTTTTCTTCAGTGAACAATTGGAAGTGGTTTGAGACAATTCTTTGTTGCAGAGAGGCATGTCCATCAGAATTGACCATCATGCAATACTGTTGTTGCTGTGTATAATGATCTCCTGGTTCTGCTGGTTTCACTCAGCATCAATTCATGCAAGTCCCTCCAGGCCTCTCTGAAATCATCCTGCTGGTCGTTTCTTACAGAGCAATAATATTCCATAACATTCATAAACCATAATTTATTCAGCCACTCTCCAATTGATGGGCAACCCTTCAGTTTCCAGTTTCTAGCCACTACAAAAAGGGCTGCCACAAACATTCTTGCACATGTGGGTCCCTTTTCCTCCTCTAAGATCTCTTTGGGATATAGGCACAGTAGAAACACTTCTGGGTCAAAGGGTATGCACAGTTTGATAACTTTTTGAGCACAGCTCCAAATTGCTCTCCAGAATGGATGGATCCGTTCACAGTTCCACCAACAATGCTATACATATGTTTTTCAAATAAAAAGCTTTAATAAAAAAGAAAGAAATAGAGAGCAAAGCAGAAATAGAAAGAATCCACTGGTCAGCCTCCTGAAAGAAATCTCACAATGAAAATTCTTTAGATTACCATAATTGAAATTCTGAACTTTCAAGTTAAAGAAAAAAAAAAAACCCTACAAACAGCCAGAAAGAATTTAAGTATCAAAATGTCATAGTCAGGATCACACCTGATTTAATAGTTATCATTGTAAAGGAGCAAATAAGTTGGAATATGCTATTCCAGAAGGCAGAAAAGATGGTTCTATAGGGTTTATAGTCAAGAATAACTTACTCAACAAAACTGAAAATGATGCCATACAAAAAAAATGAACCTTTCATGAAAGAGGACTTCCAGGTATTCCTGATGAAAAGAACAGAGCAACACAGAAACTCTGAAGTTAAAGCAGTTAAGAGAAAACTGCATCTCTATCATGTTAGAAGAAGAGAAAGGTAGACATTAAATGTAACACTTATGGAACAGTGGAGCATGAATTATTTTGTTATCTAAGTAGATAGCAAAACAATGTGTTTACTATAAAATTATATCATATTTTTACTAAATGAATACAATATACATAAACATTAACAAAACAAACACTCATCATGATATTCTTTTTTTTTTTTTTTTTGCTTTTTGCTGAGGCAATTGGGGTTAAGTGACTTGCCCAGAGTCACACAGCTAGGGAATGTTAAGTGTCTGAGACCAGATTTGAACTCAGGTCTTCCTGACTTCAGGGCTGGTGCTCTAACCACTGCGCCACCTAGCTGCCCCTCATCATGATATTCTTAAGTCACAGGAGAACAACAGTCAGAAAAATTAGAAAATGTAAAACAGTATTGCATCACAGCAGGATTTCTTGACAAAAATAAAAAAATAAATAAAAATGAGGCTGCAACCAAAATACATTTCTCAGCAGCTCATTTGTTAGCCAGGCAAAGAAACCTCTTTACCAATTGTGAATTAATTAAATCATGTTTGATTGCAATAGCTGAAGAAATGTGTCTAGAGAAAATAAACTTAATAAGACTGTTAGCTTTTAGGCTCAATTAAAATCATATGTTCATGGACTGATATAAACAAACATTTGGCACTATTTATCTCTGTGAAAAGATATTTTAAAAGATGAAACATGTAAAATTTTATTTTATCACTTTCATTTATTCAATGTTTTATTTATTTTTATTATTACAAAATCAGATATGATTTTGATGACAGCAAACCTTAATTTTTTTCTTTGTAGTATTTTATTTTCTCAAATCCATGTAAAGATAGTTTTCAACATTCATTTTTGTAAGATTTTGTGTTCCATATTTACTCTTCCTCCTCTTACCTCTCCCCTCTTCAAGACAGCAAAAAATCTAATACAGGAAACCTAACTTTGAATCCCAATAAAATGATGTTACTTCCAGTCCTTGAAATGATATTTCTTCTCATTGGTAGACCTGTTTAAAAAAAAATGTATTCTTTCATCATCATAGTTTGAATTTCATCAATAAAAAGTTTATTGGGGAAAAATCATCAGTGCCACAAGATAATCAGAAGTCTTGACAATTCTTATTTCACCTCTATTCTCCTGCTCCAAGAAAAGGACAGAATTCATAAGCTGAACCAAATTAATTTAAACCACAAATGACTAGTCTCTTAGCTTTTGCTAGGACTGTGTGTGTGGGCATTAACTTTTTTCAGAGTAAATTCTTCCTTCATTATAAAATGAGTAGGTTGGGGTGGATGATCCCTAAGATGCTCTAAACTTATGATCTTCTTTCCCCTTCATAGAATGAGGAAAGTATTGAGCACTGAATTACTTTAGCACTTGCTCCTGTTGATTTCTTACTCAAAAGCCCTCAAGTACTCCTAATTGTTTTCAGACATGGTTCTCAAACTTTTTGGTCACATGATTCCTGTACATTCTTAGAAATACTGAAGACTTTTCCTGTCCAAAGAGC
>JAJPUD010003915.1:120905-174032 GCA_023553655.1 Myrmecobius fasciatus
TCTGAAATGTCTAATACCCAGTTAGTGTGATATAGGATGTAGGTTAGGAAAGAGCCTGGGGCTCAAAGTATGGAACTAGGAATTATCTGTCAACAGTTGAGGCATCTAATGGCATATTGGGTAGAGTTGGACTTAACTCTGTACCTGTTCTGCCTTAGAGAATTGCTTGGAGAACTGAGAGGTTTGGTATTTTTGCCCCTGGGTCACACAGCTGATATGTATTAGCTGTGGACTTGAATTCAAGTCTCCATGACATTCAGGTTAGCTTTATCCATTATACTCCACCTTATTTTTCAGGATGGGAGAAAAATTACATCTTTATCTTCACTGACCTATAACTGAAATGCAGCAGCTTTTTCAAATATGATTTTTTTTAATTGTGAAAAGGGTTACATATATTTCACAGATTTGACAAAGGGACCCATGACCCAAAAAAGATTTTATTTTTGTCAAGAAATCCTGCTGTGATGAGATGCTGTTTTACATTTTCTAATGTATTACATCATGATGCTTCTCTCTCTCTCTCTCTTTTTTTTTTTTTTTGCTGAGGCAATTGGGGTTAAGTGATTTGCCCAGGGTCACATAGCTAGTATTAAGTGTCTGAGACCAAATTTGAACTCAAGTCCTCCTGACTTCAGGGCTGGTGCTCTATCCATTGCACCATCTAGCTGCCCCTACCTCTCTCTTTTCAATTGATTATGGATAATATTATGGACAGTCCATATAACATTTTTTAATACCCACAAATAGGCTATGTGTGACTTTAGTGAGAACCCAAAATTCTAGATTTTGTGAATTTTATTTCAGTAGAAGTTAGCATTATATTTATATGTATATATAGAACATTTTATATATATAAAAAACCTCTCTCACACACACACACAGACACACACACTATGAGATTTCAGTCAAACAATAGAGATTTAAAATCTTTGCAGTTCTTCCTGGTTTTCTTTCTAGAGAATCACCTTGGATTTCCTTATTGCTTTCATAATTTATTTGTTCCTTATGGCTCTTGTCCACTTGATCCCACCACCCCTGCCTTTCCTATGATAGCTCATTCTCTGCTGTGGTGACATTTCTGTGAAATGGACTAAGGAATAAAACCAGGTTTGGCCAACCAAATATAAAAAAAGCTTCACTCTGAGCAAAAACTGGAAGTATGTGTGAATGTACTCTCTTCCATAGGCCCAGGAAACAAAATATGGAATTAAGATAAGGAATATATTTGGCTCCAGAAAACCAAAGTTTTGGGTTTATGAAAGAAATAATAATAAAGGATTTAGCTTCCAGACTGTTTCAGTTCTTAAATCCTACTTAGTGAACTAACAGTTTGATGTAGCCGTTCCAATTTGGCTAGGCTGTTGGCTTCTTGGACATTTCAGAGTGTAATTAGGAATTATTTATGAAACCCTGTATAGGAAAAGTGAAAGATATCTCTTGTGTTTTGGGGTTCTTAAAACTCATAGGAACTCCAAATATTATTTTGCAGGTTCTAAGAGTGAACATACTTTTAGTCTGGGATTGACTATAGCATATTTACAAAAGTATTTCCATATCCTATCACCTCTAACCACATTTCTTGGCTAAGAACCAGTGAGAATAAGTTACCCATTGAACAAAATCATAAAGGAGAAAATTATTTTCTTAGGAGTACTTTCTTGCATATGCCCTTCTGTCTTCCACTTCTTGTGGCTATTCTGTGATCTCTCCTTTCCTTCACCATGGAAAGGTGAAAATAGCTAATAAGGCTTAATATATTAAGCACAGAAATGACCTCATTTAACCTCTTCATTTTAGAGATAAAGAAACTAAGACCAGGAAAAGGTAACTGAATTCAGAGTCACAAAGGTAGTGCATAATAAATCCAGGAGTAGAACTCAGGTCTTCTGACTCTCCCTTCCCTTCCCACTCCAACAGACTATCAAGGTATAATTGAATTTTAGTAGAAGAAAACACTGTTGAGATTTCAGGCATTATTCAACAAATGTTAGTAACTGCCCTGCAGAAAGGGAGGGATAGATATTTGTAATGTTCAGCACTCATGAATTTTCCACTTAGGGCAGAGAGTATCTTCCCATATCTCTTCTTTGGGGCCTTTATTCTCTGTAAGTTTTCAACATTCACTTTTTTTGTTTTTTTTTTTTGTTTGTTTGTTTTGTTTTTTGTTTGGTAAGTCTTGTTCTTTCCATTTTAGTCATTATGTATATTGTTTCCTGGCTCTGTTTACTTCACTACAGTAGATCATATAGGTCTCTCCATGCTTCTTTATAGTCATTATATTTGTTTTTTCTTGCAGCATAATATTTCATTACATTCATGTACCACAATTTATTTGGCCATCTCCCAGTCAATGGACATCTAATCCCCTCCTCAGTCCCCCAGTTCTTAGTTATTACACATTATGATAAATAAATATTATGAATATTTATAAGTATATTATATATATTTTAGTTATATGAGGAGTTTCTTCTTATCAATGACCTCTTGGGATATAAGCCTAATAGTGAAATCTCTAGGTGAAAGGGCATTTTAATCACTAACAAATTTCCTCATTTCATTTTAGGGCTTTGACATAATCCTAGTGAGTCTCTTACTGACTCTTCATATTAGATTAGTTGCCAGTTATTGGGGATTGTACTTCAACATCTCTCATTTTCCTCCTTTTTACTTATAGGACTATCACCCTATTTGCTTTTTTTTTTTTTTAATATAAACTATTATGTAACCAACTAACTGTTATTCAAACTGATTTCTCTATGGGCAAGGAATGGCTCTTAAACCTAACTGTGAATTCTAGGAATTATAATAGTGTTATTTTCTTCCTATATTGGGAGTCTTTGCAGAAATACAGACAGAGGATGCTGACCCAAGATAAGCTGAGTATGAAAGTAGATTTTACAATTTCAGAGAGAATAGTCTGAGAAAGATAAGCCCCTCCAGGCCTTTTGCAGTGTCATGTCAGAAAAAATTCTTAGTGTTGTAGGATTGGTTCAAGTGATCAGAGCCTCCACTTATTCAAAAACGTCTGATTTTCACAGCTGAAGTTGTTGATCATTGTGCTTTTTAAGATGTGCAAAAAGTCAATGAATGTTAAACTTCCCCCTATTTTTCCCATGTTCAGAGGGCAAAGAATTACTTCCAAATTTTCTCTGTATTTTTAAGTGGTTTCAACTTCCTGACGTTTTTTATATATAAAACCATGAACTGTCATTTATACTTTTGTGATTCACATCTACCTTTTTAATTGCTCACAGAGGGAGTTCAATGGAAAGAACTAGTGAATGCCTTATAGTACCCAGCTTTAAATTAGACAGATGTTTGAAATTCAGGCTAAAATATCTAGGGTTTTAGCTTAGCTTGGGGCCTTTGAATTGCATGTGAAAGAATTTGATTTTAGCCTCATATATAACTTTGGATAAGTTTCTCCTTAGCTGAATTTATTGGATCAAGTCTTATGTCCCTTAGGTTGGTAGACAGCAGTCTGATAAGAAGTGTGCTGGAGAACCAATCTATATATACTCCTGTAAGTCCCTCCATGTAAATTTTTTTTTTTTTTTTTGCTTGCTCAGGGTCACACAGCTAGGCAGTGTTAAGTGTCTGAGGTCACATTTGAACTCAGATCCTCCTGACTTCAAGGCCTGTGCTCTGTCCACTGCACCACCCAGCGGCCCCCCTCTCCATATAATTTTTTTGGATTGAGGGTGTTGACAGAATTGTAGCTCTTCCCAGCTGGAGGGCAAAGGTGTGGTCTGGAGAAAATTCAATCTACCCGCATTCTTAAAGTGGGAGGCCAGAAGATTATTTGCCTCCTTATGCTTCTTTCCACTTACATATCCAAATCTTGTCAGATAATGCCATCTACTTACTGGTGAATCTCTTCCCTCTCTAATCCACCCTCTTCATAGCTGCCAAAATAATCTCCCTAAAGTCATTTCCCTAGTATGTAAGATCTCCCATAATTTGGCTTCAGTGAACCCCAACTTTTCCTGACTTAATTCACATGCTTTCCTTTCACACACTCTCTCCAAATCAGCCTTTGTATATTGACACAAGATATCCCTCAAGTCTGAAAAATACACCCACTTCAAATCTGCAGAATTCTTATTTTCTTTCAAGGCTCAGGTGCCACCTTGTCCAGGAAGTCTTTCCAGAGCCTCCCTATTTTAGTTCTCACTCCTTCCTCCAATTAACTCCAAATGAACATTTTAAAATTTTTTGTACATGTTGTGGCCCAAAGCCAAAGGAAAGTTTTCTGAAGGCAAAAAGTTTTATATTAGTCTTTGTAACTTTGTAGTCTCAGTCTTTTATACAAAGTATCTACTTCATATGTGTTTGTTGAACTGAACTTGAATATATAAGATACTGAATAAGGTTTAAGAATAAGAGAAGTAACATATAATTTCAGGTGTAGAAATACCTAGTCCTAACCCTGTTCATATCCGGAAATGTCAATGAAACAAACATTGAATCACATTGCCCAGCACTAGCCAACTGCAACCTGTTGTAACAGACTTTTTCCTACCTTTGAAACTTGATTGAGACACAGGGACAAAGAAAGAAAAAATCTTATCGTTGGATAGATTCCTTATTTATTTAACACAGCCAGTAAATCTGTGGAGTAGGAGCTGGAATTAATTTTATTTTCTGTAAGAAATATTACATAAACACAGTAACAGTAATATTACTGTTCTTCAGACTTCCAGATCTGTGTACTAGGTCAACATTAGCATGTGGGGAAAATATCTGCAACTTAGGAAAATATTTTGAAGTAAAGAGACTTTTAAGACTTCTTCCTCACTCCATTTCAGTGGGAATGTAAGTCATTCCTCCCCTCTACCCCTTGAAATTGATGCAAACTATGACAAATGAGGGTTGAGAGATCCTCCTTTGGCCAGTCGAAAACCCCAATGAATGAGTTCAGGGGTTTATGGCAAAAATGGGTTTATTAATGCTGAGAAAAGAACTTTCCCAGCAGGCCAGTTTCAAAAGGGAAGTAGCAAAGGTAAGTTATTAGCAAAGATGCATTTATACTGAGCAGCAACTCAGTGGGCCTTTCCTGATGGAATTATCGAATTTGGGGTTCAGAGTCGTCCTTTTATTTTGCCTTCTAAAGCTTCAGGCTGAGGAGATTAAGGGCTAGTGCTAGGTCGATAAAAAAATCCTAACATAATTCATTGTAAAGTTAGGAGAAAATGAGAAACCAAAGTGATCAGAGGAATTGCAGACTCTTATATGTGTCCTCCACCAAAGCCCTAGTCTGATGCCTCAGAGTTGTAGGGAGCTAAAAGTCCTTGGTTCTCAGCTTTGGCACAGTCTCTACCAAGCTTTGGCCCTGGGCAAATCACTTAACACTGTTTGCCTCAATTTCTTAATCTACAAAATGATCTGGAGGAGGAAATGGTATCTAGTTATCTTTGACAAGAAAACAGAAATGGGTTCACAAAAAGTCAGACATAACTGAAAAACAGCTGAACAACTTTGGACTATATATTTGTTGTCTGAATTCCTGCCCAAATGCAGAGAAAGAGGTTTAGTACTAGGTCATTCTTAGGATGATGAAATTTTTCATCCTAGTAGTCTTTGAAGAGATTTTATTAAGTTATGGGATCTAAAGCTGAGGATCAAATAAGAAAACATTTTTAAAGTGCTTAGCACCTGGTAGATGATTAATAAATGCTATTCCTTTCTTCATCTTCCCTTGAATATTAAGCAACTGTGATCTATATTGATGGAAGGAGATTCCTTTCAGATAAATTTAATATTGAAGTATATTTAAGTTACAATTTCTGACCAGCAGTTGAATTAAACTACATGGAAATTTACCAACAACAGTAATTATTCCTTAATTTAAAAATCAGTATTATTGGAGAAGGTGGCCCCTTGAGAACTTACTTACCAAAATTAGATTATACCTATATTCTCTGGAATCTTGATCTCTAGGGATCTGTGAACTTTTAAAAACAATAACTTAGAAACTGTATTTCAAAATAATTGGTTTCCTTTGTAATCCTACGTATTTTATTTTATACATTTGCAAATCTTATTCTGAAAAGGGGTACATAGCTTTCTTTTTTTTTTTTAGGTGGATAAAGTGATTTTTATAATTGAATAAAAGTATAATTAATAACATTAATAACAACAATGAAAATGATCTTGAGGATGATAGCAAACATTTATACAATGCTTTATAGATTTCATAGTTTTAAACAAACATTATGTTAAATCTATTAAAATTCACCAGATCTGTTTCCACATGAAAATGATATACATATACCATAGAAATTTCTTTCTTAAGGTACATAGCTTTCACCAAAGGATCCTCACCAAAAAAAAAAAAAAAAAAAAGGTTAGCATGCTCTGAGATATTAAAAGTATCCAAGGGAAACAAAATAAATATGGGCACAATGGATCACTTTAGGCCTCCAGTCTTAGTTAAGTCTTGGCCATCTTTAAATATACGAATCGAGAACTGTGGATCAATTCATGCAGCCAGACACATCAAACACCCCCACATTTTTTGATTATTCAGAGATCAATCTTTTCCTTTTATAAGCTTTTCTCTGCAATATGTGACGGTTTCATTCTCTTTAGGTCTCACTAAGAGCTGAGGGAGCTCAGTAGCAAGGCTGCCAACTAAATGGAACTGAGGCCTGGGATTATCTGTGTTTATGTGTGTGTGTGTGTGTTTCTTTTTACCTGTTGGAAACACAGACTATGCATTTTCCCTGTTACCCTCAGGCAAGTGAGGAGGATTTCAGAAAAGTTTCTGAAGTCACTTACATGACCCGTTTTTCTTTGTGAAAGACCCTTGCAAGTGCTAATTAATCATATTTTAACATAGCAAAAATAATGAAACTTCTGTATGTTTATATAGCAAAGTGTTTTTGGAAGAGCCTTCCTGTTTATTATTTTATTAGCTCTAAAGAGCCTTATAGCAACTGTGTGGGAGGCAGAAATGGTATTATTATCCTTAAGTAAATCACCTGTCCAAGCTTACACAATAGATCAACTGAAAATACAAGGTAGGAACCTTCATGGACCTTAATTTCAAGCTCTGCAAAGTGAGTGGATTGGACTATATCCAGGGGTTTTTTACATAGGGTCCATTGACCCCAAAAGCATTTATAAACTTAGATGGGGAAAATTACATATTTATCTTCACTAACCTTCTAATTGAAATTTAGCATTGCGTTCAGTTATTTAAAAACATGATTCATAGGTTTCACCAGGTTGTGAAAGGGGTTAACACAAAAAAGTTAAGAATCCCTAAGAACAACAATATTTAGACCTATGAGACACAGACTTTCTAGTTGTGTGGCCCTGAGCAAGACACAGCTTTTCTCTGCCTTAGTTTTCTTAGCTGTTAAGTAGGGATAATAATCATAGCAGCACCCAACTCTCAATGTTGTGGGGATAAAATGAAATGATAAGAGTGTCCCAAAAGTCTTTGTGAAGTTTTAAATTTTATTAGGTCACCCTGCACTTTTGTAAATGTTGGGATATCCTGCATTTTTGTAAATTGCTCTGCAAACCTTAAAGAAGCATATCAATGCTAGCCCAAATCCACTTTATTCTCAAGCTCAGTGTGGTAGAGTGTGCTAAATTTGAAGTCACAGGTCCTGGGTCCCAATTTTATTACTTCTGTGACTTTAAGCAGGTCACTTAGTGTCTGCACCTTGGATTGCTCATTTGGTCTATGATTTTAGTTCTATGACCCTTTATACTTTTTTTTCATAACTATTCTTCGCCACTTCTCTACACCCAGGGACATCCTTCCATTTCACGGTACTTTGGTTTCTTTGCTCGTGGTGGCCCATACTCTAAGGCAACCTTTTTGGGTTTTTCAAACTCAGGCTGGCTTCAAGGTACTCATTGGGGAAATGAAGGCAGGCAGGGGTGCTTGAGGAAACCGACACATTTAATCTGGGCTGATAAACTGATATCTATTTTAAAAATGAGCTATACAGCAAAATGACTTACAAATGTAAACAATCATTCCAGGTAATATTCTTGTTGTGAGTAGGCTGCAATGTATTTGTGATGGCCTCATCTAACAAGTAGCATAATAGAAATCCTAGATGACATCTACTTTATTGCCTGCAGAAGGTGAGCCGTTCATAAGAGAGCTAAGGATAACAAGATGGTGTCATGCTAATATCCCTGAAATATTTAAGGAGAGCTCTTTGGGAACCCCCAGAAGTCACTTCCACACACCTCCGGGTGCAAACTTCCGAATCGTTCCGCACTCTAGTCTATCCCACGCTCAGCTGTCTAAGTGAATTTCATAAAGTGATGATCTGCTCAAGTCACCCTTATTTCAGTAAATTCCTGTGGTCCCTATTTAAATTTAAAATACTGTTTGACCTTGGAAGCCCTACCCATCCAGGCTTCTTCCTATCTGCCCAATCTCCTAAAACTTTATTCCTCCTCCCTTCCCCCAACACCATCTCGGATCCAGACACAGATTTATTTGCTTTCTCTAATACACACTTCATCCCATTCCTCCCAATGCACTAGATTAGCCCTCCCACCCACACCCCCGCAAGCGGTCCCAGCGCATTTCCTCCTCCTGACTTCCCAGGCCTCCCACTGACCTACTTCTAGAGGTCTTTTCCCGTCTCCCCCGTCTTTTGGTCTTTCTTTTTGAAACTCCAGTGCATAGCACAGGGTCGGACACAGAGTAAATGCTGGTTGACTGCTTACCAGACGCTGGAGATCCCCCTTCGTCCTCCGGGCGTTGGTACCCAGGAGGCCAAAAGTGTTATCTCCTTGCTCCACCCACCTGTTAGATTCCGCCCCAATCTGCAGTCCCGAGGGCTGGGCCGGCAGGTGCACCTCCTCCCCCTCCTCCCCCCCTTCCCCCACTTCCAGTTTAGGATAGTCCTGGAGCCTGAGCCGGGGGAACCTGCAGGGGCTGGGGCGTGGAGGTGGGGATGTTGGAGTGGGAGGAGGAGGAGAAAAAGGAGGAGGCGGAGGAAGGGAAGAGGTAGCGCGGGGAGGAGTTTGCTAACTTTCAGTTTAAGGGCATTGTGGGAAACAACTATGGTCTGAGACGGCTTCACCTGTCACCTCGGCAGCTTGCTGCTCCTGGAGGGGCGGCGGCCGTCGGCGCGTCCCGCTTCTGGTCAGTCCTGTCCCGCAGCTCGGCCGGCCGAGCCCCGCAGGGAGGTGGGCGGCAGCCTTGGCCCCTGCCAACATGGTAAGGAGAGGCTCTGTTGGAGGGAAGGGGTGCGAAGAGTGGAACGGAGCGGAACGCGGTGGGAAGTGCTGCTTCTCTCCTCGGGCACCTGCTGCCTGCAGCCGGGGGAGAGCGAGCGCAGCGCGGGGAGGCGCGTCCAGGCGAGCGCGAACGTAGGGCCCCTGCTCCGTGCACCTGCTGGGGACTATCGGGCGGGGAGGCAATTTGCGCTCCTGGGGTCCCTTGGGACTGGCCGGCGTGCGCGTATTTCCTGGGGCGGCCTGCTGGGGAGATTAACCCCAGAAGGGAGGTTTGGGAACCTGGTCTGGCTACAAAAGTTGTGGGTTCCTCCGGAAGGGTGCTGAAAGTGGTGGGAAGGGGCCCAAAGGGTAAAGCAAAGACCATACCCTTGGCGGATACGGATTCAAATCCTGTGCCTTCTTACTTTTGTGACATTGCGCTAGTTACCCAACTTCCTTGGACGGAGTTTCTTTATAAGTAATCTCAAAGTTGGACTGCAAGGTTTCTGAGATTGCCTCCAGCTCTAGTTCTAGGATCTTTCCCCCCGGGGAAATGAATTTGAGTGGGATGGTCTGCATAGCAACAGAGTCACTTTCTCCTCTCTCTGTAAGCTTCCTGGAGAGCTGGGGAAGGTAGCGTGCCAAAGAAAGCCTGTTGAATTAAAATAGAAATTGGGTGGGGGTGAATCTTGCTGGTAGAGGGTATGGAAAGAATGTAAAGGCTCCCCGATTTTGCCAAAGAGACATCTGACTACAGAAAGATTTATCTGCCCAAAAGAAAATCACTTACTAGCCGAAGGCATCAATATTTCTGAGGACTACTCTGCTTTTGTAGCACAAATTTGGGGAATTGACTTTGCCCCTGGGCTTTAGAATATACATAATGAAGACTTTCCCCGCCTCCGTCTCCTGCTTAAATTTTCTTTGGAATTTGTGGTGGGGCTTTCGGTTTCTGGCCCGAGTTGAGGGCACGACTTTGAATTTTTGTTTATGAGAAGGCAATCTTAATGCTGATTAGAAAAAGAAATCAACATCACTGAAGATCACTGTCTTGGTGGTAGTCTGAAATTGGAAGGTTAAAAGAGGCTACTGAGTTCTCATTTGACCTCTGAAACAGCTTTGTGACCCCAGGCAAGTCACTTTATCTCTGCCTAGGAAATACCTAGGAGGCTTAGAAGATAAGTCTGGTAGTCCAGACCTGAAATCTGGCCTATGACACTAGCTCTAATTCTGAGAACTCACTTAACCATTGTTCAATCCACTGGAAAAAAGAAACGGCAAACCCTTCCACTATCTTTACTAAGAAAATCCCATGCCCAGTATTGTCATGCTGTGGCCCGCAAAGATTTGGACACTCCTGAACAACAAAAGAAGTAGGCCAAAAGTTGTCCAAGAAAGCCATGTTGCCAAAAAGGTCCTTCAATCCCAGGGAAACTACTCTAGTGGATTAATGTCCTTTTATTCTCCTCTTTTTCCTGATTGTCTGCTCCTGACTCAAGAATGTTCGGTTGCATCCCATTCCTTTTCTCTCTCATTTGGGGCATGCCAAACTGTTCTTTACATAGTTTCGCATTTGTAAACAAAAGTTTGATCATTTGACTTCATGAACCCAGATTTCTAATGGCTGGAATAGCTTGCAAATGTCAGTTATGTGTGTCCAGGTTCTGTAGATTGGAGCAAATTTGAAGCAAGCTTGGGGATTTCTGTGGTTTTCAGTGGTAGGCTTTATTTGGACAGTCCCCCTAGTTTTGGGTTTTCCTGCCAAGTCCTTCAAGCCTTCCTGTAGATTTGCTTTTGATAGGTTGTTGAGGTGAAAAGAAATCTTAGGGGTCATCTAGTTCCTCATTTTACAGATAGGGAAACTGAAGCTTATGGAGATAAAGGTAATAAGTAGCAGAACAAAAATTTGCACACAAACCTGAGCCTGACTGTCTTCAGTCTACCACACTTTCCCCTAAGAAACCCATAAGGTTTGATAGGTTTGGGCAATAATTTTATTGTGGCTCAGATGGTGTTCAACTCTGGGGTTTTCTTGACAAAGATACTGGAATGGTTTGCCATTTCCTTCTCCAGCTTATTTTACACATGAGGAATTGAGGCAAATAGGCTCAAGTGACTTGCCCAGGATTACCCTGCCTTAAATGTCCAAAGGCCAGAGTTGAACTAAAAAAAAAGGCAAGTCTTCTGATTGTAGGCCTGATAATCTGTACTGTGCCCTCAACACTTTAGCTGAGTATATATTCAATAGGTGCTTCTGAAAAGTTTGAGGAAAAAATTAATTTTTAAAAAATCATTGTATATAAATACAGAGAAATCAATTGGGAGTTCTTTTTAAAGTGAATAGTTAAATCCTTTGGGTTTGGAAATTTAGTTTTCATATTGTATATGATTTATGGAAAGTAAGGTACCTCTTTGCCAAAAAGGAGAGGAAATTGTTTCTTTTAAGGCATTTAAGATTTGAATCTAATGAAATATAAACCCTCATATTTAAACATGAGTGCATTTATTTATAAGAATCCATATTAATTTTAAACAGTCTTCCTGCACTGCTCTCTGGGTAATTTATTTGTAGCTGTATTTCCCACCTTGATAATAATTCAGCTTTATTCCAAATAAGTTTCTGAGGTAGGAAAATTACCACCTTCCATGAAAATGTAGTTATAGTTGCCAGGAAAAACCATGACTCTCTCCCTCTTCAATTTATTTTCAAAATCTTAACCATAATCTACCAAAATATGCAGGGTAGTTGTTTTTACTTTTTTAGGGAAATGTGAGGTTTGATTGTAGTATATGGAATACTGAGGTGTTATTCTCCAAATGATTTTTTCATGTACAGATAACCTTGAATTATTATGGCTGGCTGCCTTTTGGGTGTACCTGGAATTCTAATAGTGGTATATATGTGGGGCCATTTCTCTGAAATTTCTTTAATGGTTGTCAGCAAATATTTTTTGGCTTTCATTCATGGGATTCTGGAAGGTTAGTGGTCTAGCCCTCTGTTTCATCCTCAGTCCAAATTTGGAGATCATGGTTTAAATTCAAGGTCAAGGCAGTATTGATCTAGTAAGTAGTTCCTTCTTTCTCTGATGTCAGGCAGGTACTGGCTGTTTGCCAGTAAACTCTGTGATACTGAAGCTGGGAGGCGGGGAAGGGAACTGACCTGCTCTTGGTGGTATTCTTTTGACACTGACTTATGACAAGAGGGGAAGTCTGGTCTTTGGCATTCCTTTCCCACTAGTCTAAAAACATCAACACAGGAATGATTTGTGTACACCCTTCATTTTGATGTTATCAGGTTACTGTGTTCATTTCCATGTACAGGGCTTTGCAATGTTAACAATTTGTATATGGTGTCTTAGTAACAGCTGGGAGCATTCTTTAGGGAATTCCTAGGAAATATTCTAAAAAATGAATATTTGTCAATTGTATTTGGGATGATCATTTTTGACTGGCCACATAGAATGTTTTATTGAGGAATAATAGGGAAAAAATGAACCTGATTACCTCTACCTTTCCATCAACAAATTCTTTGAATATTCCCTAGGACAGTATCTTTTGACATATTCCCATGTGCCAGTGTTTAAATTAAAAAAAAAAAAAAGTTCCTATTGTGGCAACAGGTTATCCCCAGAGACTCCCTAAACTTCCTTATAGGTTACATTTTCCCCTAGGCTAGGGTGTGACTGGAGGATATGTGTGATATTCTTTTTGATATTTTATTTCAAACCTCCTATAGGATTTGGTCTTTATATCATAGTTATTCTTACCTTTCTAACTCCCTACCCAATCTTCCTTAGGAGGAAGTAAAACAGTTGAACAAAAATCAACCGATGCAGAATGTTGAAACAAAGATTTTACATAGGATGATTTTTTTATATAATAATGTATTACAATATAATTGTTATAACATGTGCATACATACCTATGTGGAATATTCTGTAACCCATCTACTTCTCTATCATGAGGGAGAAAGTGTAATTCTTTCTTTCTTCTTCAGGTCTTTGGTTTTTCTAGTTCTCTGAGTTAACTTCTTTTTGGAAATATATTTTATTGTTGTCAACCTGCATATTGTTCTCTTGGTTCTGTTTACTTAACTCTGTTTTAGTTCATTGGATTTGCCCTATATTTTTCTAAACCCTTTACATTCATCATTAGTTAGTGCACAGTAACAATATATTGTTAAAATAGTTTTTTTTTTAGTGCTTCTTTAATCAATGGATACTCATTCTAGCATTTGCCTATCAGAGTGTTGCTCTGACTATTTTGGTGTATATATTAGATCTTTATTTCTGTCTTTGGTTTCATTGGGGTATGTATGATCCACTGTGGGATTATTGGGTCAAAGTTATTTTCTTGCAAAATAGAAAGTTGAAATTCCCAATGGTTTACTGCTGTACCCACATTGTGAATCTGTGCTTGTCTTCCCATTGTCTTCTCAACAATGTCTGTTTTCCTCTTTATTTTGATTTACATGTTCTTTATTTTTATGACTTGGAACTTTTTTCTCCTGATCTTTTATAATTGTAATTATATAATTCATCCTTTGCATCTCTTTTTACCATTTATCTGTAGACTGACACTTGATGCTATGCATTTATTTGAATCAATTTCCTATATATTTTAGATAAATAGGCCCAGGGATCCATGAAGCTGTCAAGACCTTTTCATAGGATCCACGTAGTCAAAACTATTTTCATAATATAAATAATGCCAAGATTCTTTGCCTATTAAAATGCTCCTCTCTTTTCCAATTCCTTAGATATATGGATAGTCAGGAAGATCTGAGTTCAAATTTAGCCTCAGATACTGTGTAGCCCTATTTGTTGCAGTTTCCTTTTTTGTAAAAATGATCTGGAGGATGACAAACCATTCCAGCTTCTTTGCTCAGGGAAACCCCAAATGAGCTCACAAAGAATCCGGCATAACTGAAACAAATGAATGGCAAAAATCTCTGTGAGGTCAGTTTTTCTTTATATATTTTAAACCAAAACAACATCACAGTAGGTAAAATGCAAAAGTAGATATGGGAATCCATTTGCTTTCCATTAAGCTAGATATTTGTGGGATTTGTGAAAATATGTAAAATTGTACCTCTTATTTTTTTTGGGGGGGATAATATTGTTACTTTTAAAAATAAATGCTTATTAGTTTGTAATGTTTATTAATTTAAATAAATTAAGAAATATTTAAAAAATTATTAGCTGTATTTCTAATATTATAAATAATGACAAACATCACCAAAATAAATAAAACTCTTTGGGGGGGCCCTCAATAAATTTTAGGAGAACAAAGGGATCCTGAGGCCAAAAATTTCAAAACCACTGTTTTAGATCTGAAACTTTTCAATGATGTTAGTACTTTCCCTACTCTTTGGTTCTGCATTAAAATCTCCTTTCATTGAGTTTATTCAAGCAAAATCTTTTAGTTTATATATTCTAATTGTTTTATTCTTCTATTATCTATCCCCTATTAGATTTTTTTCCCTTAGCTATAATTGTGAAATTTTGGACATAATTTTCTATGATTCCTCACGGCTGACAGTATCAAAGGTTTTGGTCAGAACTACATATGTGAACAAATCTCTGTTCTGGCATTTCTCCCAGAGTTGTAGGGCAGCAAGCATTCATTATATTGCTTTCACCCTTTCAGAAGCCATACTGGCTCTCAGGTGGATGAACATCTTCCAGGTGAAGGGTCAACCTATTAAGGAGGACTCGGGCCAGAATCTTGCCACAAATGATTGAGAGAGACCCCACTGTGATTGTCACAGGACAATCTATTTCCTTTACCTTTATAGAGATCACAGTGGAGATATCCTTGAACTCCAGGGGTATAACCTCCTCTTGCAATATAACCCAGAAAATTTCTGTCAGCTTTTGTATGAGCACTTCCCTCCCCCACTTCCCCTTGTAAATCTCAGCTGGAATAGAATCTGTACCAGGTGCTTTACCACATGAAAAGGAGCCTAATGGCATTCTTCAGTTGGAACTTCAGCTTCTGAGGGTTTGACTTTAACCTGAAGTAAACGGTCAATGGCTTCAGCGTTCACTGATGTTGAATGTATTGCATTGAAAATGAGGTTGACATACCTATCTGGGTGTTTGGGAGGCTTCAAAGGAAAGTGTAGGAGAGAAGAGATTGACTTCCAGACTGAAGGTCTACAAAGCTGTTGTGCTGACCTTGTTCTATGTCTGTGAAACCTGGACAGTCTATCAGTGCCTTGCCAGGAAACTAAATCACTTCTGTTTGAATTGTCTTAGGAAGATTTTGAAGATCACTTGGCAGGATAAGGTACTAGATACTGAGGACCTTTCTTAAACTAAATTACCAAATATTCAAACTATTTCAGAGAGCACAACTCTGATGGGCTGGTCACACTGTCTGAATGCCAAATGTACAGTTACCAAAAAGTCTATTTTATGGAGAATCCATACAGAGCAAGCACTCACAGGGTGGTCAGAAAAAGTGATACAAGGACACATGTCTTTCCTATGAATTTTGAATCGACTGTGTGACATGGGAGACACTGGCACAGGACCACTCAGCTCATCAGAGAAGGAACTGAGCTCTGAGCAAAGCAGAATTAAAATAGCTCATCAGCTTGTGAGCTCTGCAGATTTAAAGAATCCACCCCAAGTGTTCACATCAACTACTTGTGCTCAACCTGTAAAGCTCCTCTAGGTCTGATCAGCCACAGCCTGACACACTCTAACTTGACTCTAACGTAATGATGTCATTTTGGTTCTCTAAAGTTGTGAAAGTTACCTTAAATATCCCTTTTTTCTAATAAAAAAGTCTTGGTCTTTTACTATTCAGGTTCAATGACTTTCTATTGCCTTATGTCTAATACTTGACTGAATCATATCTATTACTAACTTATTTCATATACTCTTGTTTTCCCCTGGCACTAGACTGCCCACTTCTTTCTGTACAAATTAGTACAGTGGATAGGGAGCTGGATCTGGAGTCAGGAAAGCCTGAGTTCAAATACGGCTTCATTGATGTACTAGCTATGAGACCCTGCGAAAGCTACTTAACCTGTTTGCTTCAGTTTCGGCAACTATAAAATGGGGATAATAATAAAACCTGCCTCACCAGGTTGTAGTAAGTATTAAATGAGATAATCTTGTAAAAACACTTACCATGGAATATCACATGTGGTAGATTAAAAATAAATTATAATTCCTTTCCTCCCCTTCCTTTCTCTTCCCTCTTCACTTCTGCCTTTCACAAAGAATTTTGTCTTTGAGGTCTCAGCTCAGATGCCCTCACCTCAGCCTTTTCTCATCTAGACTCCCTTCCACCTCCAGCCCAAAGTGGTCTTTCTCCCTCATTAAATTTGCCTACTACACTTTCTCTATTGCTCCTTTTCTCACATCACACAAAAACTATATCTTATACTTATTTGTGCATGTCATTATCCATCTGGTAGGATGTAAGCTCATGGAAGACAGAAACTGTAGCATTATAGTCATAGCTAATAGATTAGGGTTGGAAGGGCTTTTAGAGATCAATTAATTCAGTTTGTCTTTTATATAGATGATAAAGTTTATAAAATTTAGTGGCTTGCCTAAAGTCACACAGGTGGTGAAGTAGTGAGACGTTTGCTTTTAAAGTGCCAACAATTCTGTTATTAAAGCAGGTACTTAATAAACATTTGCTGAATTAAATATACCTTTTTTTGTTGTTGTTGAGTTGACCCCATTTTTATTGGGTTTTCTTGGCATATACTGGAATAGTTTTCCTTCTTGGAGTTCCCTATTTTACAGATGAAGAAACAAATATGCCTTTTAAAAAGCAACAAATTTAAATGTCATTGTTTAATAATTTAATTACAGGGGGCAGCTAGGTGGTGAAGTGGATAGAGCACCAGCCCTGAAGTCAGGAGGACCTGAGTTCAAATCTGATCTCAGACACTTAACATTCCCTAGCTGTGTGACCCTGGGCAAGTCACTTAACCTCAATTGCCTCAGCAAAAAAAAAAAAAAAAAAAAAAAAAAAAATTACAAAAGAACTTTTCTGTGGTTTCTCCCTCTTGTTATTTGATTAAACATATCCCAAGGCTAGTGAAACTACATTCTAATTTTTCCTTTTGATAGGTTTTTATTTTTCTATTCTATCTCTGGATGTGAAAGTCACTCCAGAAAGACTTTTCTTTGTTTTTCTACTTTATTTCTGCTTTGTTTTGGAATTAGGATGGGGAGAAGAGGTAGGTATTTCTATTCCTTTTACCCCCTTCTTAAATCAAAGAAAAAATGAGGGGCAAGGGCAGGCAGAAGAAAGTCTTCCTTATTCTTCTGGTTGAAACCAGCATTGGTAAGAGGGGTTGTAGTGTATTTTCTTCTGGAGCTAGAATTTTCTTTTGCATTAAATTTGAAAGAGCTTTTTATTGGCTAAACAAACTAATATTTTGACAAATTAGCAATTATGTGATAGAATGATCATTCATACTTTTTGATTCCCAAAATTATTCTTAGAGCTTTTCTACTTTCATGTTTTGGAGCTCTGATCTCATCATTATCCATATGTAAGACCCACCTAGACCTCTTCATATCTGGTTTGATTTTTGTCCATTTCCTTCCATGAAGCCTTTATTAAAAACTTAGAATTTCAATGAATTTCGGCCTTGGAAGTGATCTTAGTGACTGAAAAAAGTATGCGTGGTATTTCAGCCACACCTAAAACAAATGAACCTCGGCCAGGTGACTAGGTGGTAGTGGATTGCTATACTTGAAAGTCAGGAAGACTTGAATTAAAATCTTGCCTGAGATACATATTAGCAGAATTTGAGCAAGTCATTTGCCTAAGTTTACTTACCTGTAAAATGGGAGGGTTGGGCTAAATGACCTTTGAGATCCCTTTCTGTTCTGTATGGTCCTGTGAAGTCTAATAAGTAGTGATCCAGCCTTGGCTTGAAGGCTTCAAATAAGGAGTTCTGCACCTCCAGAGAAAGCTTATTTCATTTGGGATAGCTCTTAATTGCTTGGAAATTATTGCTTGGATCAATATTAAATTTGGCTCTGTAGTTGTTCTCCATTCTTCCTTGAGCAAGAGAAAAAATTAAATAAGTACCAGAACAACAGCACTATCCTTTACCATCCTTTGTCCCAGCTGACCCTGGGATATTATTATTGGGAATATCTTCTAGGGGAATAGATTCATAGGTATAGAGCAAGAAGGGACTTTTTTTTTTTAATTAAAGCTTTTTATTTGTATAACATATGTGTGGGTAGTTCCTCAGCATTAATCTTTACAAAGCTTTCCATTACAAATTTTACCCCCAACCCCCTCCCCTCCCCTAGATAGCAGAAAGTCCACTACATGTTAATAATGTTGAAATACTTGACAAGTTGTGCAAGAAAAATCCTGTCTACAAGAAAAAAAAGAAAAGCAGAGAAAGGAAACACAATGTAAGCAAACATCAATAGAGATCATGAAAATGTTATGTTGTGGTCCATATTTCATATCCCTCTCTCTGGGTGTAGATGGTCTTCTTCAGCGAACAATTGGAACTGGTTTGAGACAATTCTTTGTTGCAGAGAGCCATGTCCATCAGAATTGATCATCATATAGTCTTGTTGTTGCCATGTATAATGATCTCCTGGTTCTGCTCGTTTCACTCAGCATCAGTTCATGCAAGTCTCTCCAGGCCTCTCTGAAATCGTCCTGCTGGTCGTTTCTTACAGAACAATAATATTCCATAACATTTATATACCATAATTTATTCAGCCACTCTCCAATTGATGGGCATCCATTCAGTTTCCAGTTTCTAGCCACTACAAAAAGGGCTGCCACAAACATTTGAGCAAGAAGGGGCTTTAAGGAGACCTTGTGCCAATCTTTAATTTTACAGAAGAGGAAACAAGGCTAGAGAGTTTTGGTGAAGAGGTGAAGCAGCTTGCTGAAAATCTTATAGGTAAGAAATGGCAAATCTGGGGTTCTCATCAGTCAATTAACAACCATTTGTGAAGCACCTCTTCCCCCTGCACATCCTTTTTCAGGCCCAGATCTAACAAACTAGTCCTTTGCTTCTCTCTCTCTCTCTCTCTCTCTCTCTCTCTTTTTATTAAAAGCTTTTTATTTACAAAACATTGAGTGATTTTTCTACATTGACCTTTGCAAAACTTTTTTTTTTGTTCCAACCTTTTCCCCTCCTTCCCCCTCACCCCTAGATGACAGGTAGTCTAATACATGCTAAATATGTTAAATTATGTGACAAATCCAATATATGTATACATATCTATACAGTTATCTTATTGCACAAGAAACATCAGATCTAGAAAGAGAGAAGGAAAAAAAAATAACCTAAGAAGGAAAACAAAATGCAGGGAAATATTCACAGAAAGCGTTAAAATGCTGTGTTGTGGTTCACACTCAGTTCCCTCAGGCCTCTTTCTGGATGTATATGACTATCTTCATCGCTGAACAATAGGAACTGGTTTGAATCACATCATTGTTGAAGAGAACCATGTCCATCAAATTGATCATCATATAGTCTTGTTGCCGTGTATAATGATCTCCTGGTTCTGCTCATTTCACTCAGCATCAATTCATGCAAGTCTCTCCAGGACTCTCTGAAATCATTCTGCTGGTCGTTTCTTATAGAAAGTCCCTTTGCTTCTTACAAGTGTAAATCATAAGTAAGGATAGAACCCCAGCACAGGACAAGGAAATCACCAATTTGAAAAAATATATAGTATTAGAATATTTTGTGAACTGGCCAACTCTTTCCAAGTTCCCTACATTACTTTAAAGGAAATGTTTAAGCCCCTAGATCCCTTGCTGCTGGTCAGTTCTCCCTCAGGCAGGTAATTCTCATGATAAACATCAAGTAGCCTCATGACTTTTTGAAATAATTTAATTTTCAAATGAAGAGTAGATATAGCAGAAGTGCTTACAGAATTAGGAAATATGAGCTGAATTTTTCCTTTGTCAAATACAGTCACAGTCAGTAAAGATATTTCTGATCTATATCTTGCCAACTGTTCCTAGATGACTCTGAAGGAGAAAGTAAAGTTGGTGACTTTGCATAGTATTACTTCCCTGATATTGGGGTTTTCTTTAAGGATGAAGAATAAACAACAACCTATTCCACAAATTCCCTTCTTATCACTCACATGACTCCCACCCTAGTTCAGACTTTTCTCCGTCACCCCTAGGATTATTTCAGTGAACTTCTAATTGAATTACTTCTTCTCTGCTTGAGCCACACATATGTCCAGGTGATTTTCCATAATCAGAAATCTGTTTATATTTTTCTCCAACCTAGTCAATGCCAGGGATTCCCTATCACTTCCAGTGACTATGACTGATAATATTATGCTCCGATTTGGTTGCCAAATTTTTTAGAAAGGATTTTGATAAATTAGATCCAGAAGGCAACTAGATTGGTAAAGAGCTTTGAGTTCCTGTCATATTAGGGTCAGTAGAAAGATCATTATCCTGGAGAAGATACGATTTAGGAAGAATAGGATAATTTTCTTCTATTACTTGAAAGGCTACCATATGGAAGAAAGTTAGATTTGGTCTTTTTTTTTTTTTCCTCAATACTATTTTATTTTTCCAGTTATGTGTAAAGATAGTTTTCAACATTAATTTTTTTAAAGATTGAGTTCCCAATTTTTTTCTCCTCCCTAAGAGCAAGCAATCTGATATAGGTTATATATGTATAATCATTTAAAATATATTTTCATATTAGTCAAGTTATGAAAGAAAAATCAGAATAAAGGGGGAAAAACACAAGAAAGGAAAAAAAGCAAACAAGGGGAAAAAAAAAAGGTGAAAACATTGTTTCCATTGACATTCAGTTCTCCTTCTGGATGCAGATGGCATTATATATCTCATAGACTTGGTCTTTTTTTGACCCCACAGGCTAGTATCAGAAATAGTAGCTAGAACCTGCAAAGAAGCAAATGGAATGAGTTCTGCCAAGAGGAAGTGGATTACCTCTTCTTGTAGGGCTGCAAGTAAAGATTCAATCACTATTTGTTGAGAATATTGTAGGGGAGAGATTCTTGTTTACTAGGACTAAAATGTCCTTTAATGGCCCTTTCTTTGAAATCTTAGGATTTCAGAGTTAATTTGTTAATTTGTCTTTCTGTATTTCCTTAAACTCTTCAAATTCATAATTTTTTGTACTGAATTTAATATTTGATATATGACTTGATTCAATGACTCTATAAGTAGTAGAAACATGGTTTTTAAGTTGTTAAAAATAGTGCTGTGATGCATATTTTTGTGTAATTTTTTCCCTCATTCATCTAAGTTCCTGAGAAAGGGAAGGTAAAATCTCACAATAAGGATCACTGTGTCAAAGGGGATGAAGAATGTTGTAAATCTTATTGTATAATTTTACATTGCTTATTAAGATGTTTGAACTTCTCACAGCCTTGCTCTGCCTCCAGTGAATTTTACCCTTTCCTTCCCATAACCTCAACAACAAAGTCATTCAATCTTTGACAATCTTTGTCAGCTATAAATATCCATATAAAAAGAATGTGGCCTGAGTGGGCATTTGTATGGTGGAAGAGAATGTCACATTTGTATGGTGGAAGAGAATGTCAGTGTTTTTAAGTTTAACTTCTCTCTCTGTTTCTCTGATTTTCTGAGTTTTTTTTTTTTGGTAAATATTTGTAATTTGAAGCATTTTCAGATGGTTGGTACATTTCTTCTTTTGAAAACTTCCTACTCATATCCAGTTGGGTCTTTTGATCATTCTGTTTGACATTTGAATCTATGACTGATAATCCTCTATTCTCATTCATTTCATCTTGGGTGGGGAGAACCCAGGTCACTGAATAACCTTAAATTATGGATCTTTAACATAATGTGTGTAGTAAATATTTGTTGAATTAAGTGAATTGGAAAAAACCCCCACCTCATGCAATGTTATTAGCAAAGAAAAGATGTAAAATAGAATGATTAGGAAGCTAAGGGGATTGAGTGTCAAGCCTGGAGTCAGGAAGACTCTTCCTGAATTCAAATCTGAACTCTGACATTTATTAGCTGTGTGACCCTGGACTAGTCACTTAAATCTTATTTGCCTCAGTTTCTTCATCTGTAAAATGAGCTGGAAAAGGAAATGGCAAACCAATCCAATATTTTTTGTTAAAAAACCCCAAATGTAGTCATAAAACATTGAACATGACTGAAACAAATTCATATACACATAAAAAGACATCACATTTGCACCCACAAAGTAGTTGAAGCTTGTTAAAGGATAAAAGAGGATGTAAAAGATATGCTTTATAAAATATGCTATATAAAAAATAAATGCTTTAACCTCCAATGGCACAAGAACATGGCTTCTTAGCTTCTTAGTCCATTTGTATGTCTTCTCAGTAACAATCTCCTTGCCTACCATGTAGAAGGTCCCTGACCTGGGAATCTACATTTTATTCTGTTTCCCCAGCACCTAGCACAGTACCTGACACAGAGTAGGAGCTTATTAAAGCTTGCTAAGTTAGATGATACTATACTCTCATGTGCTGTTCTCACTCCCCTTCCCTGGAAAAAAGCATATCTCTAGGGAATGGGACCTATGTTCACTTATTTATAGGTATTAGTCTCCTGACTGCACCCCTAGGATATCCCTAATATTAACAGGTTCAGATATTTGTATTATTCCTCTCATTTCTAGCTCATCTTCTACAATACCTTTATTAAGGCCTCAACTTAGTGTTCTTGTATTCTGGGTCATGTTTAGACACTGTACACTTGCCTTGGGACTCTACCTGGAATCCTGAGAAAACTATGGACATCCCAGGTACTGGTCTTCATGGATGCTCCACTAATTGAGGAAGTTAAGGAACAAACTGATCATTTATTGAGACTCTGCCCTAAAACTGGAATGAAAGTCTAAGAATCCATGCCCTCTAGAGACTTAGATTCTAATGGAAGAGATTATTTGTGCTCCTATGACTGCAGAATGTATGCTAGGTAATTTTGGGAGGGATTGCCCTAGGATGATCAACTGTGACGGACTTGAATCTTTTCAACAATGAGGTGCTTCAAGGCAATTCCAATAAACTTGGGAAGTGTCATCCACATCCAGAGAGAACTATGGAGTCTGAATGTGGATCAAAGCATAGTATTTTCACCATTTTTTTTGATGTTTGCTTGTTTTTTCTCACTTTTGATCTGATATAATTTATCAGATATCTGATAAGGCATAATAAATATGGAAACATTTTTAGAAGTGCACATGGTTAATCTAAAAAAAGAATATTGATGTTCTTGAAATTAATAGGGAAGTTTGGAAAAAAGTTGGGGATGGCGGGAAGACCATTGTCTTGTTTGGGATGTGAATTTGAGATGTTTCTGGTATAGCTAGCCACTTTGGAATTTTCAAAAGGCAGTTTTAGTGGAAGAACCAGTGAACATCAGAATTTGACAGTTTCATTGAACTATGTTCCTGGGATCTTTATGACATGATTAATGAAGTCATCTTGACTTTCTGTCGCATGCTTCCATCTTACCTACTGATTTACTATCCTTTTATTGATAAACATGTTCTTCTAGTTAGTATCCTTTCTCTATGATTCAGTGCACCCACAACACTTGGGTACTCCCAGACCCTAATCAGAGAAGCCTGAATGCTCTTCATGCTTAACTACAGACTGCTCTTTGGGAACAAAGCTCTGGTAGAGAGATCTAGAGATTTCCTTTCATTGAGGCTTTTCTACTTTGAAAGGTAGGGTGTCTCTATGGAGGGAGGGCCTTCAGAGTCAAGAACTGAGTTCAACTGTTGTCCTATACATACTAACTTTGAGATTACTAGCAAATAACTTAAATTCTCAGTTACCTCAGGCAAAAGTTAGATTTGAATTGATTGAATGTAGGAAATTCTCGTCCTACACAGATGATTTTATAATTCTGAATCTTCCCCTGACTCCAATCGTCTCTAGTATTGATTTCTTTGCCTTTCTCTATGTATACAAATTCTTTTGTCTACTCTAGACCAAGCAATGCATTCCCTCTAAGCATATAAGCTTCTTATCTTGTGGCAGATAATTTTTTTTCAATTTCAATTCAATTCAGTATACCCCCTAGCTGCTACTTAACAGACTTTACAATGATCTATTTTTATTATTATCTCTTTTATGAGGTGATATCTGGACCCTGGATTTTTCATCATTTTTCTATTCCCATATATTCATTTTTGAGAGTAGGAGAGTTTGAGCTCAGCATTTGGCGTTACAGTATATGCTTTTCCCTTTGTTTAGCTTCTACTACTACTGTACTCGTCTCTTCCAAATCTTTCATAAAGGTGTTTTCATCTTCCTTGTTTATCATCATTGTTGCTGTGAATGATCTTGCTGACATTATTTCAGTCCCTTTAAATCTCCTGTTTTCAAAGAGAAAGTTAGCTTACAAGGGTTACTATTCCAATGCTGAGAACACCATCTTGTTTTTCTTTTTCTTTTATTTATTTTTAATATACATTGGTTTATGAATAATGTTGAGAGAAAAATTGGAACAAAAGGGAAAACCCATGGGGAGAGGGGAAAAAAAAAACGGAAAAAAGAAGTGAACATAGCATTTGTTGATTTATTTATTTATTTTTTTCCCCCCCATTCAATTTTCATAGTTCTTTTTCTGGATGCAGATAGTATTTTCTGTCCAAAGTCTATTGGGATTGCCTTGAATCACTGAGAAGAACCAAGTCCTTCATAGCTGATCATCAAATTCTTGCTGTTATTGTGTAAAGTGTATTCCTGGTTCTGCTTGTTTCGCTCAGCATCAATTCATGTAAATCTCCTCAAGCCTTTCCAAAGTCAGCTTGTTAGCTTGCTCATCATTTTTTATGGAACAGTAATATTCCATTACCTTCATATACCTCAATTTATTCAACAATTCCCCAATTTATGGGTATCTATCCACTTATTTTTCAATTCTTTGCCACCACAAAAAGAGCTACATTTTTGCACATGTGGGTCCTTTTCCCTCCTTTACAATTTCCTTGGTATACAGACCCAGTAATGGCATTGCTGGGTCAAAGGGTATGCACATTTTTATAGCTCTTTGGGTATAATTCAGAATTGTTCTCCAGAATGGTTGGATAATTTCAGAATTCTACCAACAATGCATTAGTGTCCCAGTTTTCCCACATCCCCTCCAACATTTATCATTTTTCTTTCCTGTCATCTTATACATGAGTGGTGTGAAACGGTACCTCAGAGTTGTTTTAATTTGCATTTCTCTAATCAGTAGTGACAGTTTTCATCTGACTACAGATGGCTTTAATTTCGTCATCTGAAAATTGTCTTCATATCCTTTGACCATTTGGGTTTTTTTTTTGTTTTTTTTTAATTTTTGGGTTTTTTTTTTGACCATTTGTTAATTGGGGAATGGCCTGTATTATGAATTTGACACAGTTCTTTGTATATTTTAGAAATGAAACACAGAGCCTTTTATCTCAATGCTATCTTCCCCTTTTTTAGTATCTGGTTAATTTCTGTCTTTGGATTTTAAAATTTAAAATCGTGGTAAGGTGGTTTAGTTTGAGGATTATTCCTGAGTCACACTCTTAACACCACAGAGAGCCTATAATTGAGCATTCTTCCACTTTGAATCCTGTTCCTATATAATTCCTATATTAAGGAGAAGAAGTATGATGGTAATAAAGTCAAGCTAGGAAATTACCATGAGTTAATAGAGTATAAAAAGACCCCTCCGGGGAAACTGCCATAATAGTTCAGGACTAGAGTCAGGAGGAGCTGAGTTCAAATGTACCCAGAGACATTTTACTAGTTGTATGAATCTGGGCAAGTCACTTCACCCTGTTTGCCTCAGTTTCCTCATTTGTAAAATGAGCTGGAGAAGGAAATAGCAAACCACTCTAGTATCTCTGCCAAGAAAATCCCGTATTGGATACAACTGAAAAACAACCCAACAACAATCACAAGACAGGGGGAACAAGGTCCCTTTCCCCCTTCCTTTCCAGATGTCAGTCAGCATCCTGAGGGAATGCTTCCAGGGTAATCTCATTTGATGTCCACTAAAATTGCAGTGCAGTTCAGTTAAATTTTCTTAATGTATTCCTTGGCAGTAGTTTCTGTAATGTTTTCGTTATATCAATCTCCTTTGGTGTTGCTGTAATGCACAAATCAAATCTCCCTGATAACAATGGTATAAACTCAAATTTATTTAATGCTTTTATGTTTCCCAAGGTGCTTTTTTTCCCAACAACCCTGAGAGGGAAGCATCTGTGAGCTACTTCCTAGATCCTGTGTTTTTTTTTTTTTTTTTTGCTTTTTTACAGTTTGCTTTGGTAATTTTGCTGTGATTTGGGTTTTCTGTGCCAGTGGGGGGTGTTCTCCATCTGTTTTTGTCTCTGCCACATTAATTCTATTGGTTATATACTATCGGCAGTTTTCATTCTCACAGCATTTACCCATTTATACTGTTTAAATCCCTGAGGCAACAATGTGGTTCATTGGACCTGAAGTTAGGAAGATATGAGTTTAAATTTTAACCTGGACACTTAGTGACTGTGTGATTGTGGGCAAATCATTTAACCTCTGCCTCAGTATTCTCAATTGTAAAGTAATAATAATGATGATATAGTGCTTATTATATGCCAGGCACTGTGTGAAATGCTTTACCATTATGTCATTTGATCTTCACAACAATCCTGGGAGGTAGGTGCTATAATTATTATCCCCATTTTACAGATCTTCAAGGGTTGCTATGAAGATCAAAGGAGATAATATTTGTAAAGTAGTTATCACAATGGCATGGATAAGTGCTTAATAAATATTTGTTCCCTTTGTTTCCTCCAGGTTCCCCCAACTTACATTCATCCTGGCAGTTTGGGTCTCCAGAGGGGTGATTACTATTCAGGATTCCAGAGTGTGACCCTGTAGGGCTTTGACAAAAATAAACTCCATGCATTTTTATCAGTTTCCCATACTACAAATGTTATCCCTCATCTCCAACTCCTGGCCTCCAGAGGGAAGGTGGGGGAAGAGAGGCAGAGGTTCTCTTTTTTTTCTGTAGACCTCTTTGTCCTCAGTATGTCAGCCTCTGTTCTTAGCTGGGTGCTTTGTCTCCTGCTAGTCCAGTTTCTCGAGGAGTGTAATCAGTAGGGTTAAAATGGAAGAAGAGGAAAAAAAAATCAAAATTTTCACTTCTCTCCAGTAATTCCTTTGAACTTTGAGCTCCTTCATCAGTAGGTTAGTCCAAGACTCAGTGATTTACTGTTGAATTTAAATAATAAAATGTATGAAGATTTTTTTTTTCATGTCATCTGCCTTTTATCCAATGACCCAGGTTTATGGTTCTTTCAAATTGGGTTTTGTTCACACATTGTGATGAGGTTATGGGAAAATTCTTTAATACATGCTTTCACTTTGTTGATTAGGTAGCTAAGTGGCCCATCCTAAAGAGCACTGGGTTTGGAATCGGGAAACTTACCTTTCTGAATTCAAATCCAACTTCAGGCATTTATTTGCTGTGTGACTCTGGGCAAGCCACATAACCCTGTTTTATTTCCTCATCTGTAAAATGAGCTAGAAAAGGAAATGGCAAACCACTCCAATATCATCAGGTGCTTATTTGAAATTCTCCAAAAGCTTTCAGATTCTGCTACTATCAGTCGTTTCTCTAGATACCTGTTATAATTTCTAAATTGTATCTGTATGTGTGCTAAAAATATTTTTTCTCCTTTAAATTTATCTTACTTGAACTTTCTTTTACTTATGTTGCAGATGTTAGTATTCTGCTGTGTGTATAGATAGAAAAATTTATAGCAAAATCCTACTCTGCTGGTGATTGCAATTGTGGAGGTGAACTTTTAGTGGAAGTCTGTTCATGGAGTTCATCAAGCAACAAAAATATTTATTTAAAAGTTCAAATTTATTTTCATCTTGAATTCTCTCTCTATTAACCTTCCCTGACCCTGCATTGAGAAGAAAACAAAGAAACCTAAAAAAAACATTAAAAACTCATTATAAACATGTATAGTCAAGCAAAACATTCTCACCTTAGCTATGTCCAAAAAAAAAAAAAATACTCAACAAACTAAATGCCTCAGTGCTTTCAGAAGACTTCACCTCTCTGTGTAGTGGTGCAGAGTGCAAAAGAAATTAAGAACCTTCCCTGTTTCTTCTCAAGGATTTATAAGAGAAAAATAGGCACATACAGAAATTAGACAGAATGCATGCTAAGTACCTATAAAGACATGATGACTGTATCAGACTTATAAGAAGTAATACTTGAGTGGAGATTTGAAGGAAACCTGGGATTTTAGGGGCAGTTAGGTTGCTTCATGGTACACAGAGCACTGGGGCTGCAGTTAGAAAGATTCTCTTTTTGAATTCAAATTTGACTTCAGACACTAGCTGTGTGACCCTGGGCAAGTCACTTAACCTTATTTGCCTCAGTTTTCTCATTTGTAAGATGAGCTAAAAAAAAGGAAATAGCAAACCATTCCAGTATCTTTACCAAGAAAACTTCAAATGGATTTATGACTAAAAAATATCTCAGCAACCACAAAGAAGGATTCTAAGGGGTTACAATCCAGGATATAACATATACAAAGGCAAGGTGATGAGAAATGAAAAGCCATGAGCATGATGCAATATTGTATGAGACATCACGTACCTGAAAGGTCTTGGTTCCAAATATAGGTCAGGGGATATATTTGCATCTAAAACTGAAATTAGTTAAATTCTAAGAAAGCCATCACCAGGAAGTGAACCACTAGGTAGTTATTATAATTATTTTTAGTATGACAATTTATTATGACTGTACTACCAAAGTACAGAGGGAATGGAAGCCTGAATTTTCTACTTTGACCTTTGCAAAAATTTTTTTGTTCCAAATTTTTCACCTCCTTCCCCCCACCCCACTCCTAGATGAAAAATAGTCTAATACATGTTAAATATCTTAAATTATATGACAAATCCAATATATGTATACATATCTATACAGTTATCTTATTGCACAAGAAAAATCAGATCTAGAGAGGAAAAAAAAACAAACCTAAGAAGGAAAACAAAATGCAAGCAAATATTCACAAAAAGTGTTAAAATGCTGTGTTGTGGTCTACACTCAGTTCCCACAGGCCTCTCTCTGGATGTATATGACTTTCTTCATTGCTGAACAATAGGAACTGGTTTGAATTATTATATTTCAATATAAGTGGTTTCCTTTTAATCTGATTAATTTGTTCATTTAAAATCATTATTCTGAACAGTCTTTAGTTTTCACCAGACTGGTACATTTCAGTGAAATATATTTCTATACCCAGTTCTCTATATGTGTATCCTTTCTTTGACCAGATAGAATGAGGTACAAGTGTCATGCTTTCCACCTGTCCTTTTCTCCTTGTTTGTATAAATATCTACTCATATATTCAATTATGTGAGATAATTTCCTCCAATCTTCCTTTCTTTTCCCACTTCCTTTTCAGTATATATTTTTTTCTCCCTTTAAAGATCGAGACAAAGCAGAACCAAAATCAGGTTTTTCAGCTGATTAGACTTATCACCATTAATGATGATAGAATTCTGAAGGGATATATGTTTTATCTCCCTAGAATTTAAATACTTTATTTTTGTTCAGTCCCTTCATTTCTTTTGACTCCTGTGTTTGTAGTTGTAGTTTCTGTGCAGCTCTGGCCTTTTCATTGGAAATGCTTGATTGGAAATCAAATATTTATAGATGCCCATCTTTCCTTCAGGCTAAACATACCCACTTTTCTAACAAAGGAAGGGGTTTTCTTTTATCTAATATTAAGAATATTTAACAAGGATATAATGGTGCTTAGTTTCTTTGAACACAGGTTCCCCTTGTCTCCATTTCAGGCACTTGCCAAATCTGAGAGACCCAAACTCCAAATGAATGGGACTTTTTATGCCCCTAAACTTTTTCCACATCCTTCATCCTTTGTATGTTCTTTTTCTCCCTTTCTATTCTTTAAAGGAAGATATCCACTTCCTTCAACTGATCATCTCATGGTATAATTTCCAGTCCCTCAATCACTTTGGGTACCTTTTTTGGATCCTTCAGCTGGCATTTAAATGACCCAGTGGATAGAGTGCCAGGGCTGACGTCAGACTCATTTTCCTGAATTGAAATATGGCCACAGATACTTCATAGCTGCAACTCTGGGCAAATCACTTAAACCTATTTGTATCAGTTTCTTCATCTGTAAAATGAGCTGGAGAAGTAAATGGCAAATCACTCTAGTCTCTCTATTAAGAAAACTCCAAATGGATCATGAAGAGTCAGACATGACTGAAAAAAACTTAAGAATTGGACACTCAACTTCTTCGTATTATTATTATTTGGCAGTTTCATGCTGGACTTCTCATTACATATAGTTCACTAAAATCTTTTATATATGAAATGTTTTCTAACCATTTATATGGTTCTATTCTAACTAAAAAGCCATATGGCTTTTGTTTTGTACCATGAGGTCTCAAGTGTGGGACTTCTCATTAATTCCTTTTAGATTTATTTCGTCTTATTACATTTGTTCTAACCATCATTCTAGAGTTTGGACTGTTGGATCTTCCTTATATTATGTGTTGTCCATCTCCTCATTATCCCTCACAAATTAGATCAACATTCCATCTCTGTCTTTTGGCCAAGCCATTGATAATTTTGAAAGAGAGAGTCCTGTGAAACTCTTCTATAAATCTTTCTTTGGCTTAATGTTGATTCATTGAGTATTACTTTTTGCCTTTAGTGTGTTATCTTGTTCCAAATTTATCTTTTATCATCTTATCCTGTGCTCTTGATTTTATTTTTCTCTGCCTCTATGGTTTTGTTTCTTCAATCTCATCTGTCTTTACATAATCTTCAATATTTCTCTTTCCAGTCACAATTATCTACAAATGTGCTTAGGTTTCCATGCCCTTCAAGCTCTTAATTTCTCTAGGTTCTTATGAGTAATCTTTTTTGTTTCCTTTACTTTGCTTCCAAACTTCCAAAAAAAAAAAGTTTATTTTCATGAGGATTGGGGACCATGTCTTAGGCATCTTTTCATTACTCATTGTATCTTACACTGAGTAAGAACTCAGTATTTGTCAAATAAATGCATTTTCCACTTTTACAAAATGAAGATGTCAAAAACTATTTGAGGATTTAAAAAAGACCTTACCAGTGGATCATGGAAATTTATGTAGGACAGCAGATATGTGGCCTGGAAGAAATGATCAGACATAGAAAAAAGGAGGCTGATAAAAAGCAGGTTTCTTTTAAAGATGAAAAACATGACCTGTATTATTTTGACTTTGATAACTCTAAGAGACTAGCAGTGATGGAGAACTTCCTTTCTGATTCTTATCGTGCTTGCCATAGAATGGCTGACTGGCCATTGCCTTTGATCCTTTGATCTTTTTGCCCTGTCAGATATCCCATTGGCATTATACCTCTAGTAGCACTGCTTGAACACGGACAAGAGGTTACGAAAACTCTTAGGGACAATTGTAGGTGAAGGAGGGGCTTTTTCCTTTTGTGCACCTGCCTATTATTCTGAGCTCCTATGTGATCCATTTAATGGCCATGCAAAAGGCCCCGGATTCTGGCCTAAAACACATTGAGATTGAGAATCTTCTTGGATTTCACGGATTTGTTGCTTAGATAGGGGCTGCCCTAAAAGACTAGGTAAATGAATTTAGTTATATTCTGGATTACATATTATCCCTATATAAGTGCTAATCCAGTACATGCATTGCAGAGAGAATTGTTTTCCTTTTAAGTCTGCCACTTTAAAATCAAAGTTACAGTGGGATTCCACATCTAAATAAAAGTATCCTAATTCAAGGTAAATACTATATTCCTTGTATTGATACTGTGGCATTCTCCTACCTTTTTTTCTCACTTTCATTCTTTCATTCCAAGTAGCTGGAATGAATTTTAAAGCACTTTTTGAGTGCCAAGCACTGTGCTAAAATACTGGGAATATAGATAGAATAGGGGAATAATTCCTGTCTTCAAGGAATTCACAACTCTAATTAGGAGAGAAAACATATATAGCAAGATTTAGCTGTCTGGAAATCCCAAAGGTGCAAGAGAGAGAGGATGAATATTTAGTGTTTTTTTTTTCTTAATTAAAAATATTCCTCCCTTGGAGGCATTGATCAAGTAATATGCAGAAGTATTTAACTATGTTTTGTACTCCATTTGGATACCTTGTACTATATAATAGCAAGCATAATAGTGATCCAGTAATATGCAAATGTATTTAACTATTTTTTACTCATTTGGATACCTTGTACTATATAATAGCAAGTATAATAGTGATCCAGTAATATGCAAATGTATTTAACTATTTTTTACTCATTTGGATACCTTATGGCATAATAAGCAAGCATTATGATAACTTATTTTAATGAGTGCTTTAAAGATTTGCAAATATGATCTTGTTTTATACCCACAATGACCCTGGAAGGTATAATAAGCAAGCATTATAATAACTTATTTTAATGAGTGCTTTAAAGATTTGCAAATATGATCTTGTTTTATACCCACAATGACCCTAGAAGGTAGTGCTGTTTTATAAATGAGTAATGAGGCTGAAAAAGATGACTTACCAGGGTCACACAACTGTGTCTGAAGTGGGATTTGAACTCACATCTTGATTCCAAGCCCACCTAGCTGCCTCTCATACATCTAATTTTAATGGGGAGGGGGAAATAATTGTCAGTTAAATGAGATCGTAGGAATGAATGTTTATTTTGTATAAAATTTTTATTGAAACAGACCGTGATGCTGAAATTATTTCAAAGTGAAGGGAATCCTGTATCTGTAAGATCAGATTGAAATATGTTTGTCCAGATCTTCCTGTTGGAAACAGGAACATTATCTGGCATATATATTATCTCTAAAGTTAGTCATGCTGTTACCATAGTACACACCAAAAAGTTACTTGTAAAAAAAATATATCTTGTCAGGGTGAAACATTTGAGTACTTCTCCTGTGCAGATTATGGATATAAAAGAAATCAATGACATCTTGGATAAGGAAAGGGGTTGTTTGATCACTTAATCAGTTTGTTGAGGGTGACAGGCTTCTGTCAGAACTTCCAGAATCATCTGGGTAAGCATTGTGAATATCCTCATTGATGCCTTGTTGAAATGACCAGAGATCTCTCTTACTATAAATTATGAGTCCTGCATTGGTAAAGGGAGTTTCTTTAGGGGGAATCCAACGATACCAGATATGGTCTTACTCAACTTTTCCATCTTTCCCCATCTTCCCCCAATCACCACCAAAATAACTGTAAAATTCAATTCAAGTTAATTTGTATTTACTTAAACTTATTGTATGCCAGGACCTAAACTACACAGAAGACAAACATGGGAAGTGAGATGTGGGGGCGGGGTGGGGGGAGATTACATTCTATTTGACTATTTTAAAAGTCCATCCCTTTTCCCTTCTCTTATTTGTCACTTGCCCAGTGGTTCATTTGAGATACACACACACACACACACACAGATACATAAATGTATGTGTGTGTATATATTTATATGTTATAGATATGCAATATAAACTTCTTTCAAACCAAGTGTTCAAAATGGTAAAATCTTCAAACCATTATTTATTTAGCTAGCTCTATTTAAAAAAAATGCATTTTATTGAAGCTTTTTAAATTGCAAAACATGTATGGCTAATTCCTCAACAATGACCCTTACAAAGTTTTTCTGTTACAAATTTTTCCCTCCTAGTCCCCACCCCTCCCCTAGATGGCAGGAAGTCCACTACATATTAATTATGTTAATGTCAAATCGAATATATGTATACATATTCCAACACATCTTGCTGAGCAAGAAAAATCGTATCTACAAGAAAGAAAAATCAGAGAAAGGAAACACAATGCAAGCAAACATCAATAGAGAGCATGAAAATGTTATGTTGTGGTCCACATTTTACATCCCTCTCTCTGGGTGTATATGGCTTTCTTCACTGAACAATTGGAAGTGGTTTGAAGCATTTCATTGTTGAAGAGAGCCATGTCCATCAGAAATGATCATCATATAGTATTGTTGTTGCTATCTATAATGATCTCTTGGTTCTGCTCACAGCATCAGTCCATGCAAGTCTCTCCAGGCCTCTCTGAAATCATCTTGTTGGTCGTTTCTTACAGAACAATATTCCATAACATTCATATACCATAATTTATTCAGCCACTCTCCAATTGATGGGCATCCATTCAGTTTCCAGTTTCTAGCCACTACAAAAAGGGCTGCCACAAACTAGCTAGCTCTATGTTGACAAAAACAGAAAATGATATAATATTTGAAAATCTTAGCTGGGTCAGGCTGGAACTCCCCTGGTCTTGTATACACAGTTTGCAGCCAACATTTAAGGCAGATGTGTTCTGTGAAATCAAATACTTACCATGCTCCTTAGTCACATCATGTTGAAGCAGTAGGAGGGGGGCCTGCCAGACTAGGCTGAAGGCACAATAAAGCTTGAAGGGGAAGCTACTTTCTTTCTTCAGGGTGTCTCAATTTTTAAGCTAGTTGAAAAAGGCAGGAGAGGAAATGGGAGTTGATACCCTCCTGAGACTTAATCACATTAAGCAGCCTCGGGACTAATTTAAAGTATATTGCTTCACTTTATCTTTAAGATAACTTAACAGAGCCTTTGGAATCCCTTGCTCTATTCTAAGAAGATTCAGAAAGTGTCATCTCTCATGATTCTCTCCTCCAATTTTATCAATTGCCCCTTCCAAGAGAAAAATTACTTCATATTAAATTTGTTTATAAATCATATAAATCCATTTTTCCTTCCTCCTAGTAAAATATGATAGTATCTGCCTGGATGTACTTGTTGCTGTCATATACCTGTTACTGTCATTGTGGAAACACGTTTTCTACCCCTTAGATGATTTTGAAGTCTTTCTGTGACTGAAAATTGAAAAAGCATTTTTCCCCCCCAAAAAGCGCCTGTCTGTCAGGCATTGTATTAACTAGCATAGTAAGTGTAGCACTATCTTGGTGTCTGAAAGACCTGAATTCGAATGCTACCTCAAAATAAATAGCTGTGTTGAATTTCTTTCAGCTTCTGGTTTCTTTATAACATTGCGATAATAATTGTACTTATCTCTCAAATTGCTAAGATAATTTTATATTACAAAATCATAAAAAACCATTTGTAGGAATAAATATAAATTTTGACAGGAGGTAATTAGGACATTGTATGATCCTGAGCAAGTCCCTTAATTTTGTTTGTCTCAGTTTTCTCATTCATAAAGTGAGCTAGAGAAGGAAATGGCAAAACACTGTAGCATCTTTGTCGAGAAAACCCCAAATGGGCTCAAGAAGAGTCAGACATGACTGAAAAATGACTGAACAAAAAGCAAATTAGGAAAAGCCTCATAAGAGATGATTATTGAAGAGAGTTAGGAAATGCAGAGAAGTGACAGATTGCTTACCTGTATCTAGGAGGGGAGGTGGGTATAATCAACCTAGAAAGGTAGGCTGTTGGGAGGGGTTGTAAATGCCAAATAGACTTCATTTTATCCTAGGGGCCACAGGGAGCCTCTAAAGTATCTTGAATGGGAGAAGAAAAGAGTCAATAGTCTGATTCCCTTCTTAGCATATCAGGTGTGGCTGCTATTTGGAGGAGGGACCGGAAAGGGGAAAGGTTGGATGTTGGAAAATAGATTAGAAGGCTATTCAAATAGTCTAGTGGGAGATAATGATGGCCTGAAGAAGGGTGGAGAATTCATCATTATGAGATTCTCCTAAAAGAGATTTAGGCTTCAAACCACTTCCAATTGTTCAGTGAAGAAAGCCATATACACCCAGAGAGAGGGATGTGAAATGTGGACCACAACATAACACTGTCCATTGTCTCAGGCTAGAAATCTTTTCAGCTTTGCAGGATGTGCTACAGTTTGCTTTCACCTGGGAAAGCCCTCTGCAATCCAGGATTTTTTAATTTGCTCAAAGACTGTTTTGGTGGAAGTATAAAATGAATGCATTTTAAAATGTTTAAAAAGTATTTCATAACTTGAAAAAATTTGTGACTATCCCTGTAGACATAAACTTGACCTCTCTGGTCTAGAAAAAGACTTACTTTATATTTATAATAAGAATTTCATTAAAATATAGTGCCTAGCTGAAGAATACCCAGTATTAGATGACTTCTGAGAAACAGTACATCTAATTTTGCCTTTTATTCCTTTAGCAAAGCTTTAAGACCCAAGAACAATATTGGAAATTATCTTTACATATAATTGGGAAAATAAAATACTATTGAATTTTTTTAAAAAAAAGACATGTCTCTTTTTACCTGGTGCTTTTCCTGTTTCCCTTAGTAACTAATGCCCCAACCCATGAAGTAATTTTCTTGTTTATTTTTCACATAGCCTGTATTTACTTATCTCAGAACATGTATCAATCATAACTCTTTTGAAAGCAGGTATTGTCTTTTGCAATTGTATCTAGCACTGTGTTTGAATGTTTGTTTTTAAATCACGTTTTAAAAAATTTAACTTTTTAGTTACATTTTAAATTCTGTTTTGTTGGTGGTGGTTTCCCTCATTCTCTGTCCATGTCCCACACTAGAGAAGGCCACCATTTGATTTGTAAATTTATGTAAAACCATACTGTACACACTTCCATTTATTACTGTGATCTATCATTTTTAATCTTTTTATTGAACTTTATTGAATGTAACAGAGATAACCTTGGTTGATGACTCATGATATGAATTGTTCCAGTGTAGGGCAGAGTCCTAAACTCAAAGCCTTCCTTTATGGAGGGCTCACAAGCTTTCCAATAACTCCATTTTCACCAGTTTTTACTCTGATGTAAGCTCCTGTCAGTAGGGACTGCCCCTTTTTCTTATTTATATTCCTTGGTCCTCTAAGTTTGTTGAATTTAATTTAATTAGATAAACAATAGAATACTGAACACAAAAGAAGCTGTTTCCAGTAGGGCAATGTTTAATTATAACATTTTATCTTCTTGAATAAATACTAGACTATAGACCTTCAAGAAGCATTTGAAAACTTCATTGGGCCCTTCCCTTCTGTGATTACTTACCATCCAATCTTCTATGTATGTACATTGTCATAGGCAGCTTGGTGAGACATTGGGTTGAGTGTGGGACCTGGAGTAAAGAAGGCTCATCTTTATCAATTCAAATCCATCCAGTCTCAGATACTTACTGTGTGACCCTGATGAAGTCACTTAAGCCTGTTTGCCTCAGTTTCCTCATCTGTACAATGAGCTGGAGAAAGGGAATGGCCAATCACTTAAGAATCTCCACCAAGAAAACCTCAAATGGGGCCAGGAAAAGTCAGATATGACTCAAAGCGACTGAAAAAATATAATATGATCATAATAATATGAAAATAATAATGAACAGATAAACTGGTGGCTGTTATCTCCTGCATTAGAATGTGAATTCTCATTTTCAGGGAATATTTTTTTTTCCCTTTTCTTTGTATCACTGGCACCATGCCCAGTGTAGCAGGAAAGATTTTTTGACTGACTGACAATAGTGGACAACAAATGACAGGAACTGTGAAGTTACGGCCTGACACAAATACCATTAGTTTCATAAGATGGATGATGAGATAAATGGATTGTCCTAGATGACCCTGAAGGCTTCCTAATCCAGTTTTACACAGAAGAAATTTTAGATTTTGAACCCAGGACCTTTGAATCTGTATATATTATTTCTACTAAAATATGACTCTTCTTTTCCCCCCCTTTGAAGTATAAAGTGTAAAAGTATAAAAATTTTGCTTTTACTAAAATTTTCTTTATCCCTTCCCTGCATTTAAATCTGCTTGTAACACTACTTGTGGAATCTTGGGTGGATCATGTAATATCCTTGGACTTCAATTTCTTCAACTGCTAAATAAGAAGGCTGAGCTAGATGGTCCTTGGGGTCCATTCCAGCATTAAATTTAAGATCCTGTTTTCCCTAACTGCAATAATATTATACTTTAGTTAAGTAAATACTCTGTTAAAATCCTACTTAAGTAGTGTGCAGATGAAGTTTCTCCCATCAAGATATGAGCTTTAGTGGGTCCTACTAATCTGAAAGGGGAACTAAATAAGTAGGACCAAATCAGACTGTTTACAGGCTTCCTTTTGTCCAAAGACTCATGTAGGTAAATATGGAAAGGCTGGATAACCAGAAGACTTTCTACTATGAGATAAATTTTTGTCCATAGTGATCTACTATAGGATGGAGGGGTTGTTATCATAACCTCTCTGATCTACTAAGGCATAGAAGTTATCAAATACAAGTGAAATCATATATCTTTTGACATATGTAGATAGATATACTTTGAAATCTTAGAGCAAGAATATACCGTAAAAGTTATCTAATTGAGGCAGCTAGTTGGTATAGTGGATAGAGCACCAGCCCTGAAGTCAGGAGGACCTGAGTTCAAATGTGGTCTCAGACACTTAATAGGTCCTGGCTGTGTGACCCTGGGCAAGTCACTTAAGCCCAGTTGCCTGGGGGGGGGGGAGAAATCTAATCCATTCCCTTCTCTTAACATATCTATGTTTGTCTTTTTTTTTTTTTTGTGCTTTTTGCTGAGACACTTGAGGTTAAGTGACTTGCCCAGGGTCACACAGCTAGGGAATGTGAAGTGTCTGAGATCAGATTTGAACTCAGGTCCTCCTGACTACAGGGCTGGTGCTCTATCTACTACGCCACCTAGCTGCCCCTCTCTTAACATATCTAGAAACAGATCCATAGAAGTTGAGATCAGTGTGATATAATGAATGGAAAGTGTACTGGATTTCAATCTGGAATCTCATGTGTCAACTTTTTCCATGTCTGAGCTTGGCCAGATGAATGTCTTCTATTGATTTCAACTTTATTTGTTAAACAAGATTGTTGCAAAGCAAAGGATTTCCAAGATCTCCTCAATTCCTATATCTTAAGATTCTAAGTGATTCATTCATCCAAGCTAATACAGATAGTGGCAGCAACAAAATCTGTTTCACCCACTATCTTCTTGAGATTGTGTATAAATTTAATGGTTATAAATAGAATTGAAGGGCCATGTTACACAGTGTATAGAGTGATGGCCTTGGAACTAGGAAGATATGTAATCAGATATTCTTTTCAAATGCTAATTGTGTGTGACCACAGGAAAGTCACATAGCCACTCTGTGCTCCCCCTCCCCCGTATAATGCTCTAAAACTACACATTACAGATAAGTAATTGATCTGCATTATGGAGGGAGTTTTTCTACATTGGAAGTTTTTGACACTTAGGATAGTACGTGGCACAAAATAGCTACTAAATGAAATGTTTACTGCTTAAATGAAATCACAGATCTGGATCCAAAATTTCTTAAGTGTTTTAGGAGAAGCCATTATTTGAAGGAATGCTATGGGAAATTATAAAGAATTCTAATTTTAGTTTCTTTTTAAATGAGTGTTGTATTAAATGTCTATCCATAGAAGGTATGCACTTTATTTTGAATTTTTAAGTAGAGCTTAGATACACATAGGTCTTATTTTCATGATTTAAAAAAAGTAATTAATTTTAGTCTAGATAGAATTGTTGAAAACTGTATGTTTTTTTTTTTCACTTAATGGCATTTTATTTTCCAATTACATGTAAAGATAATTTTCAATATTTTTGTAAGATTTTGGGAAAACAGTAATTTTGAAAAAAAAATGAACATCAATGGACTAGATTTCATTTAATTCTTTCTCTGTTTCTACAGAAAGTCACGTGGCTGATTTTCTATTAATCAGACTATATTTGATTTATTACTATTCATTGTATATGCAAGTTCTAAAACAGAACTCCAAGTATTACGCCCTCCGATCCATTTATCCCTCCCATGGCAACTCTGTCTCTTTAAAAGTTAAAGTCCAGAGAAAAATTTTCAAGAGCAATCATTGGTCTGTAATATAATCAGCAAGAAGAAATGGAATGCCAAAAATGTGGAAGGGAGGGGAGACCATCAGATAAACACTTCAGATTTCCCTTAGATCTGCCTTGAGGAATGCTGTATGCAGCTTTTGAAAGCATTTCAATTTTAGAAGTTGCTCTGTAAATAGCAATTATATTATTATCATATCAGTATTACTTAAGATGCTAGTGATGGTTTCACTATTATAGTAGTGATGGTTTACTAATAGCATTATTTCTACCATAACCTTGATCTCAGGACCCCTTCTGCAGGTTGTAAATGGATGTTATTAAGCCATCAGATTTTAGGTAGCCCCCTTCCCCCAGCATGATTAATAGATCATCAGATCATTATCAGACAAACCTTTATTAAGTTCTTAAATGGCAGTCATCTCTCTAGGTGGGTGCACAAATACAGTGGATAAAATGATCTTTTATTTTATTTAGCTGAAAACAAATATAGAGGACACCCTGACCTCCCTATCTCAAAGTAAAGCCTTCTACATCTCCCCTTAGAGCAGGCTCTAGGTAGATCCTGAAGGTTATAGGTATTTTTTTCCCTAAATGCTATTGGCATTATATCCCAGTTCTCAGGTAGTTTCATTGTTATTAACTTTAAAGAATCTAGTGCCTTTTTAACCAATTAATGCCAATTAACTTTTGCAAAGGGATATTTACTTTCAAGATACAGCAAGAACAGACACATCCCTCCAACATTTTGGGGGTACATTCTTTTTTTCAGCCACCTTGATCTCTAGGAAAAGTGGGCTCAGACTTAAGAGTAGCAGGAGTAGTCCCACCAAGTTCATGTCCAGGGAAGCATCATTACTGGAGGATCCCCTGTTTAACCTTATTGCTGGACTAGGAAGGAGGCAGAGGAGAGGAGGTTAAAAGCATTTATTAAAAACACCTATAATTGGTCAAGGAATGTGCTAAGTGCTTTACAGATATCTCATTTGATCCTTGAAAGAATCCTGGGAGATGATGCTGTTGTTATACCCATTTTACAGTGGAGGAAACTGAGGCAGATGGGTTAAGTGACTTGTTCTGGATCACACAACTAAGTAAATGTCCAAGGCTGAATTTGAACTCAGGACTTCCTGATTCCAGCCCCATTGAGTTATCTAGCTATTTGGCTGGCTCCCAAAAGTGGTCACAGCAAAACATACCATAGACAACTTGTGGACCTACTTATAGTTTGATCTGCTTAGCACAGTGACCAGCATATATAATATAATATAATAAGTGTTTATTTTTGAATATCTTTTGAAAACTACTAGGTAATGAGTTCTGCATAGAAAGGCTGCAAATGCACTCATCTCGGGAGGACCAGGGATTCTCTCCTTAGGGCATTATCTGCTCTCATTGGGATGCTAGACAGCAGAATGGAAAGGGGGCTATAAACATCTCTGGACAACTGGTGCCTTTTGAATTTCTCCCACATGACTAACACAGTTCATCACCATATGGTTAGAAAGTTGGCACCAGTTGCAAAATGTTTACCCATGCTCCAATGTGGGAATTGCACAATTCAACAAAACTTATTTATTATCTACAATATGACAAGCACTATGCTAGGTAGGTGATAGAGCTTCAAGATAAAAATGAAGTACTCCCTTCACACATGGTGTTTACATTTTATTGGGTGTAAAAGTCAAGTAAAAGAAATTAAATTTGTAAACACCTGTCCAATCAATCATCTTTTGCAAATTCCTTTTCTCCTTTTCCCTTCCTTTCATGTCCCTGTCCTCATGGAATTGATAATTTCTTTTTCTTTCTTTCTTCTTCTTTTTTTTTTTTGTTAAAGCTTTTTATTTGTATAACATATGTATGGATAGTTAGTCCTCAGCATTGATCTTTACAAAGCTTTCCATTACAAATTTTACCCCCAGTCCCCTCCCCTCCCCTCCCCTCCCCTAGATGGCAGGAAGTCCACTACATGTTAATAATGTTGAAATACTTGACAAGTTGTGCAAGAAAAATCCTATCTACAAGAAAAAAAAGAAAATCGTAGAAAGGAAACACAATGCAAGCAAACCTCAATAGAGAGCATTAAAATGTTATGTTGTGATAATTTCTAGTATGATGTATGACCAGAACACAAATAACTGTAATAAGAAACATAATATACTAGTAGGAAGCCAGGAAATAATATGAGCATTTGAGAGAAGGAGAATTTTTTTAAAATCTAGGTTTATGTGATTAGACATTATATAAAAGTCAAACAATATTTCAAAAATACTATGCAATGTTATAAAATAAAATAAATGTGTTAAAACAAATATTCCCATGTTTTGATATTTTGTTATCTTGACTGACTAAAGATTTTGCATTACAAAGAACTTAAATAGTATTTTTCTACAGTGCTACATTAATTGATCTTCCTTTTCTTCATTTAAGCAAAGTTCTAATATCAAAGTGCATGAGTAACCTATTGCTTTGAAGTGATTTAAAAATCACTTGCTGTTGCCCTATAAATTGATCTAAAATAGCAAACTTAATCTTCTTTTTGTAAATTTTCCTACTGTGCTTGATAAACACCTTCTTTTCCTGACTTTTGCATTTCCTGGAGCCATGAGTGAATTGTTAATTAATGAGCCACAGATTCTGGAAGTAACATTTATCAATTGACATTACTGTCACATGATCATAAGACATGGGATTGAGAAGGGATATTGGAAATCATCTAGCCTAATGAGGTCAAATTTATAGAAATGGAGGTCATTAAACTATGTATATGGATCCTTGGGATTGCATCTTACTTAGACAACCACATAGTAATATTATTTGTGTTCTATTGTATTTTTAAAATTTGTTAAATATTTCTCAGTTTCATTTTACCTAATATCTGCAATATTTGATCTCTTGATCATTGTCAGCCATTTTTTTTAAACCAGTGAAGAAACTAAAAGAGGGATTCTAATTTAAATAATCTGAGAGTAATTGAAAGAAAGGCAGATGGTGATTCTGAATTAACATCCCCATTTTTTAACATGTATAAAGACATTTTAGTTTTCATTTCAAATACATTCTAGCAATACCATCTACTGTCAAAGTATTGCCACAGTGAAGACCTGCTTCACTCAGTTGATAAATCATTTAAAATTGGTTCTATATCAGCACCACAGTTTCATATACCATAAAACCTATTATTTGGATAGCTTTTTCCTAGTACTCTTATTTATGCTCTTGATTTACTCTCATAGCAAACCATTTCTTCAGAAACCACAAAGTAATTTTCATTGTAGCTTTAAAAGAATTCTGAGTAACTGTGTTACAAACTAATGTGTTCTTATTATATTTAAGAAGATAAGATCCTGGATTTAGAGATGAAAGGAACTTGTCAGATCCACTCCTCCATTTTACAAATGAGGAAATTGTGCTCCAGTAAAGTTGAGCCACTTGGGGAAGGTCACAGATTTTAAGTAGCAGAACTCAGGGTCCCTTAATATCAAATTCAATCTCCTCTCCACACTACAGGATATAAATAAATATTGTGTACCTAGTGGCCATGAGAGTTAATACATTTTCCAAAGGTTCCTAACTTTATTTACAGTAAAAACAACATCTAGCTAATTATTTCAAGTGCAGAAAAATAACTACACACAAGTGCATATTTACACACACACACATATGTGTGTGTGTGTGTGTGTAAATATGCATCAGGGCTTAAAAAAAAAAAAAAGTGGCCCTTTGGTCCAGTACCTGGCACATGATGGGAATTTAGTGAATGTCAAATTAGAAAAATTAGGGGAAAATGTTTTTGATATGATTTCCAACAGTCTAAGAAGAGTATTTCCTGCTTAAGTGTAAATTCTAGTTATTTTTTCCTTAACTTTAAGAAACTGACAGACAACACTTTCTTTAAATTTTTTTCTTTAAAAATTTTTTTTTCATTTTTTTATTTTAGTGTACAAGAAAAAAAAATCAGAGAAAGGAAACACAATGCAAGCAAAAATCAATAGAGAGCACAAAAATGTTATGTTGTGGGTCCACATTTCATATACCTCTCTCTGGGTGTATATGGATTTCTTCACTGAACAATTGGAATTGGTTTGAAACATTTCATTGTTGCAGAGAGCCACATCCATCAGAACTGATCATCATATAGTTTTGTTGTTGCCGTGTATAATGATCTCCTGGTTCTGTTCATTTCGCTCAGCATCAGTCCATGCAAGTCTCTCCAGGCCTCTCTGAAATCGTCTGAAAATAGAACAATAATATTCCATAACATTCATATACCATAATTTGTTCAGCCATTCTCCAATTGATGGGCAGCCTTTCCATTTCCAGTTTCTTGCCACTACAGAAAGGGCTGCCACAAACATTTTTGAATATGTGGGTCCCTTTCCTTCCTCCATGATTTCCTTGGGATATAAGTCCAATAGAAACACTGCTGGGTCAAATGGTATGCACAGTTTGATAACTTTTTGAGTGTAGTTCCAAATTGCTCTCCAGAATGGTTGGATCTGTTCACAGCTCCACCAACAATGTATCAGTGTCCCAGTTTTCCCACATCCCCTCCAACATTCATCGTTATGTTTTCCTGTCATCTTAGCCAATCTGACAAGTGTGTAGTGGTACCTCAGAGTTGTCTTAATTTGCATTTCTCTGATCAATAGTGATTTGGAGCACCTTTTCATAGGACTAGAAATGGTTTTAATTTCATCATCTGAAAATTGTCTGTTCATATCCTTTGACCATTTATTGATTGGAAAATGGCTTGAATTCTTATAAATATGAGACAGTTCTCTATATAAACAAATAATTTTTTAAAATAAATTTTTTAAAAAGGAAAAGACCAAAAAAAAATGAGCAAAGCCAATCAACACATTAGGAAAAAAGTCTGGAAATATATGCCATTTTCCACTGCTTGTGAATCTCCTAACTCTGCAAAGGAGTGGAGAGAGAAAGGTGTCATCTTAGATCTCTTCTTTGAAACCACATTTCTTCTTTGTAATTTTGCTCCTTTCCCTTTTGATTGTTTTGTTAATTCTTTCTATTTACATTATTTTACTCATTGAGGGCATTGTTTTTTAGTCTTTCATTCTGTATTCATCTTGGAAATCTTTATTTGTGTTTGGTATTCTTCACATGTTTCATTTGTTCAGTTGTGTCTGGCTCCCTGTGACCCCATGGACCATAGTACTCTTATCTTCCACTATCTTTTAAAAGTCTGTCCTAGCTTATATTCCTTGTTTCTATGACACTATCCATCTCATCCTTAGCAATCAGTCCCCTTCTCCTTTTGCCATCATTCTTTCCCAGTGATTCCTATTTTTTCATTATATGAGCAAAGTATATAAGCTTCAGCTTCAGTATTTGACATTCCAATGAATAGCTGAATTAATTTCTTTATATATTGAATGATTTGATCTCCTTGCTGTGCAAGGGGCTCTCAAAAGTCTCCGGTGTCACAATTCAAAAACATTGATTCTATGGCAGCTTTTGTTATAGTCCAATTCTGACAGCCATAAGTTGCTAACTGGAAAATCCAAAGTTTTACTCTATGGACCTTTGTTGGCAAGGTGATGTCTCTGTTTCTTAGTATGCTGTCAAGATTTGCTATAGCTTTCCTTCTAGGGCGTAAGCATCTTTTAATTTCATGGTTGTAGTCCCTGTCTGCAGTGATCTTAGAGCCAATGATATAAAATCTGACATTCTTATCAGAAAAAGTATAGTGAGTACTTTTATGGTGAATATACAGAAAAAGCTGTTTTGAATATTTTGAGGTATATGAGGACTTATCAATGATTCTTTGAATTAGTAGTGGAAGTTCTAGGTCAAAAGTATGGTTTATTTTAATTATTTTTGTTTGCATAATTCTAAATTGCTTTCCAAAATGGTTTCATTAAGGAATAATAATAGGAAAAATGTATTCCTATTTTTGGGCTTGCTTATTCCTACCCAAGTTGCCCTGCTTTGATTGTGAAAAGAATACCTTTCTAGATGTTTTTGCTGCTCATTCTGCCTAGTTTAAGAACTCAGTGCTGGGAGGATCATTTAGTGTCCTTTTTTGAGACATCCCAATTTAGATAGAGAGCCAGCTGCCTACAAAGTTCTTTAAGACAGTGTAATCTTAATTCATTTTTAGTCTTCTTTCTCTGAAGAATGTTCCTTCTTGAAGGTACTTTAATTTGTAAAAAGAGGAACAGCTAAATCAAACTGGTTATTGTTAGAATCAGGCTCATGATTAAATTTTGGAGATTTATTTCATGTGATCTGGTTGAAAGAAGACTAAATTTTGAAAGAGAGCCTACCTTGATTCAGAAATACTGATCATCTTCATGATATTGAGCAAGCCACTTTCCCTTTCTTTGAGGCTCAGTTTCCTCATCTGCCAATAAGGTGGTTGAATCTTTTTCCAGCTCATAATTCTTATTCTACTGTACATTCTATTGTACATAAGTACCATCTACAAAATCCCTGATATGTGGTCATAAAAATAAGATTTTTTATTTATTTTTCAAAATATATGCAAAGATAGTTTAACATTTACCCTTGCAAAACCTTGTGTTATATTTTTCTCTCTCCCTCTCTCTCTCCTCCCTCCCCTAGACAGAAAGTCATCCAATATAGGTTAAACGTGTGCAGTTATTCTGAACATGTTTGTACATTTATCCTGCTGCACAAGAAAAATCACATCAAAAAGGAAAAAGAGAAAAAAAAAACAAGCAAGTAAACAACAATAACAAAAAAAAATGAAAATACTATATTGTGATCCATAGTCTTCTCTCTGGATGCAGATGGCTCTTTCCATCATAAGTCTATTGAAATGATCATCTAGGTTTTTTGAACTTGTTCAATGACCATCAGCTTCTTAATCTATGAGGAAATCGTTTCTAGTTTTGGACAGTTTATTGAATTTTCTGTACAAAACCAAATCTCTTTCTGTTCATTGGTTCTCTTACAACTCTGGAACTGCACAGAACAAGCAAAGTTGGGTAGTATAGGAGCCCTGAGGACCCTTGCCCCATAGCAAATCCGTAGCTCAATGGAATAGTCAAGGAAAATCCAAGGGAAACAAAAGTTGTTGCATAAAAGAAGGCTGAACTCCTGAAGCCTAAGGTGGACCCATCTCCCCTACTCTCCAAGGTGGATCTGTTTTAAAAACCTGACACCTATTGAAAGGTGGCAGTGATTCCTGGCATCGTTTCTAGTGTCATTCAAGCCCTTGTTTTGCTATCTTAAGTTTTCCAGTTATGAGCCAGACCATAAACCATCCATTTGTCCCTCTTGCCATCCATTCTTGGCTGACTCTTGTAATAATCTCTTTTCACATCTAGACTGCCTACTCCTGGGAGGAGTATCACTCTCCCAATTCTTGTCCCATTTTCAGCCCACCTTTGACTTGGATCTTCCAGAATTAATTGTCAACTTAACTGGTCCAAGTCTGTCCAGCCCTGGTCTCTATTAGTTATTTCTCAGTTCTCCCTCCTTGCTTCATTTCAGCATAATCATTGCATCATCTGACATTGAGATAATACTCACCTCTCCACCTGAACAGGAAAGTCTGAATACCAGCCTTGTGATCTTGGGGCAATTTACCTGATCTTTGAACTTTTGTTTCCTCAATGCTGAAATGTGGATAAAAATACTTGTAGGTTGATGACTCAGAGGACTGTTATTAGAGGCTCCAAAAAGATGATATATTTATATTAGGAATATAGGAATTTTTGCAATATTAGGAAATTTTTGCAAACTTTAAAATGCTCTGCGCATTTAGGTGGGTATTATTATTTTAGCACTGAACACTGCTGTAGGTTTCAATATGGAGAGTGTAAAAAGTTCCAACCTTTTGCGGATACCTTCTCCTTGCTTCCTTTGTCTCTAGGGTTTTAATCAGCTGTACTCTATGACAATTTTTTTTTTTTTAAAGCTTAGGGGACAATTTAATGATCCCATAGGTTATCACAGACCTCCTTTCTGTTGCTTAATGGAATCTATACTAAGCTAAGGATTACTTGCTATCTAAAGGAGGGGGTAGGGAGAAATATTTAGATCACAAGGTTTTGCAATAGTGAATATGGAAAACTCTTTGCATTTATTTTGAAAAATAAAAGGCTATTGTTATTTCTAAAAAGTTAGGAGTAACACTGGATTAGTTTAGAGCCTCCAGTTAGGAAAATTCCTACTATTTATGTAGTGGTTTGGCTATTTTGTCCTCACTTAAATTTATATTTACCATTAGCTAATCTTTGATCTCTTTAGGGGTGAAACAATTTTAGTTTACTGCATACATTGAGGTGAAGAAGTAAATAGAGTATGTGTCTATAAATGAACCAGAAGGAGAGATTGGGAGAACAGCAGATTTTTTTTTTTTAATTTTCCTCTGACTTTGGAGATGTAACTGATACAACTGATAGCTTCACCTTCTGTTCTAAAATCTTCTGTTCTAAAATGCTTGAAGGGGGGACAGCTAGTTGGTGTAGTGGATAAGCACCAGCCCTGAAGTCAGGAGGACCTGAGTTCAAATGTCTCAGACACTTAATAGGTCCTGGCTGTGTGACCCTGGGCAAGTCACTTAACCCCAATTGCCTCAGCAGAAAAAAAAAAAAAAGAAAAAAAATGCTTGAAGGGTCTAATGAGCCTTTTAACATTCCTCTTTTCTGCTTCACTTTATTCCTACTTTTCCTTTAGCCGTTTAAACTCTCCCTTTCCTCCACCCCCAATGATTCTTCCCAATTCCATTTTTCAGATCTTCTTAGTTTTTAACTCTAGGAGGTGGCTTAATTCTGCCTTCTGGCTCACAGATCTTGATAATCCCAAATTTCTCAGGATTGCCAGAGAATGTATATTCTTTTGAACCACAAACACTGGAACAAATCCCAAATCCTCATTATAATATTATGATGATGTTAATATGAACTATCAGCTTTAGCATGGAATAGAATGAAATAGACCTGTGCCCAATATTTGGATGTAAATTAAAATTTGATTGAAATTATAAAATTATTTGATATTCAATTTTTATTTGACTATTTTTTTGAAGCTGATTTATTTATAGCAAGATGGGACAGTCTTAGGCAATCCTAGGAGATTGACAGAGTTGGAAGGAACACATGTCAGTAGCCCAGAGGGGGTTGAGATTTCTTCTCAAGAATTGGCCAAAGGACCTAAATTCCTATTCTTATGGTTCCCACTTGATTTTTAATCTTTACTGAAGTGATTTCCCTTCTGACGACCCCAGTATTGGAAAGATTCTGGATATAAGGCAATATGGATGATAATGTCATTTTAGGTACCATTTTAGATTAATTGAGAGATTTTATCACCATGTGGACCCAATTTTCATTCACAATGACTCTTGACAAACTGGCATTTCTTAATGTTGCTCAACATACATGATACTTCATCTTTTTTCTCTTTGCCTTGGCATAGATTGTCCCTGTGACTGGAATGCTGGACTTCCTCACTTTCTTTTTAAATCCATGGTTTTATCTACTTCCCACTTTTTCTGATCTCTTCCCTCACTTCCCTTATCTTATCTCAGAATTAGTTATATCTGTTTTGTCTATATAAGCATATTGTTTTCAAAGTGACATCACTGTGTTATTGAGTTGAATTATTGTTTAACTGTGGTGGATCAGACCAATACAAGCTTGAAATGCTGTCACAGGCCAGATGCAAATAGTCCCTGTGAACATTTGAGGTGGATTCTCTAATTTTATGAATTTTGCATTTTGTTTGGGCTAATTCAATCCTGATTTGCTCATAGAGCATAGCATCTTCTCTGATGAGGGCACACCACGGTGGTAGTCCTATGCCAATGTCTCCCATGTCATACAATTGATTCTTAAGTTTTAAAGACATGGAGAGTAAGTGGAGGCAACATACCATTGGCAACAGTGGAGCAGAAAAGGAGTGGGCAGCTTTCAGAGATTTGGTGTACAGTACTGCATTTGCTCATCTGGGTCAGAACACTCGGCAACTATCAAGACTGGTTTGATGAAAATGATGAAGAAATTCAGAAGCTGCTAAATGAAAAATGAGAACTCCATAGGCCATACCAGCGGAATGCATTTCTAAGAAGGAAACATTCAATTCCATCAGAAGTAAAGTACAATAGAAACTTAAAAGAGGTGCAGGATTCTTGGCTCTATAAAAAGGCAGATAAAATTCAGTTTAATGCAAAGTGCTTTTATGATGCAATGAAGCCTATTAATGGGCCAAAGATTTATATAAGCATATGTATTTATGTTGTCTCCTCTGTTCAGAATGTAAGCTTTGTGAGGGCAAGGACTGACTCAATTTTTGCTTTTTTATATCCATGCCTGATAGATAGTCTTCATTTAGTCAGTCAACAATTAAGTATTTATAAGCAACTACTATCTAAGGCCTAGAAGAGGAATATTTATATTCATAAAAAGAATTTTCTTTTGAAAGAATCCTTTCATAGTTTGCTGAATCTTTCATAGCTTTTATCTGCTCTTTTGGTAAAGCTGAATTTCCACATATCATTTTTGCTTAAAGCAAAAATTTATTTTAAGTTAAGTATATTTGGATCAAATTTCTAAACAGTTCCTGCCTTCAAAGGTAGGATGAACAACTACATGTACACTGAAAAAATTGATGCCAAATACGTACAAAAAAAATTCAAACTCATTTTCTTAGGGGTGAAGATGGGGGAGAGGAAAATTACAAGAATACTAAAAGACTCTTGCAAAGGCATTACTTGAGTTGAGCCTTGAAAAGAGTATCAATATAGAGAAGAAAAGGGATAGTATTTCATACAGAGAGAGGATACAATGTACTGCACTAGGAATAATAAGTGAATCCATTTGGTTAAGAGTATGGAACTTAAATGGGTTCAATGAGAAATTAGTCTGGAAAAAGAGTTTGTGAAGAGCTTTTAATGGCAAACAAATGAATTTGTATTTTTGTCAAAAGGCATAGAGGAGCCGCTGTAGTTTCTTGAGAAAGGGAGTGCCATGTACAGACAGATTTATGTTTTAGAAAAATATGATTTGAGAATGTGGAGAGATGGGATGCAGGTTGACTAGTGAGAGGGCTATAGTTAGTCTAGAGGTGATGAGAATGTTAATCAGGGTAGTTAATGAAAGTAAAGAGAATTTGAGAGATGTGGAAGTAAAATCCTTGTTGGCCAGAGATTTTAATTAGGATTATGCTCTTTGTAATGGTATTTGAATAGTGATAAAACTTTGACTTCATTTAAGTATGTGGGTGTGGTTGGAACTTGTGTAAATACACTGATGATATTAAGCTGTATTTTGTAATTCCCCTGATGGAATCCCCCTGGAATAAACACTCCCAGTTTACTGTTTAACATTTATGATTTGTTATGCTATTTGCCAGTTTAAAAGCATCCCAGTTAGTAGGCCCCCTTTTAAATATAGTCCCATTTTGTTTTATTGAGCATTCATTATGCTAATTGCATATGTTGCAATGCTGACTCTAGTTAAATAATATGAGACAACCCAAACTACCTGTGGTTGCTGTTTTTCATTTTCTTTAACTGAACTGGCTGGAGTTGGGACATGTGTATGTGTTGGGGTGGGGTAGGAGGGCAGGCTTTCAAAATAATTTTGCATTAATACAGTTTAATACTAAGCCTACATAATTCCATTTTGAAATTTACATCTTTATTTCTCAACAGTTGTTGACATGTTTATTAATTACATACCAGCTTTGTGGTAGGTAGCTTTGCCTTCCAAAACATAGTTGCCACTATTTAATGCATTGGATGAAAGAGTTGGTGTAGAATTAATTACATTTTCAGTGTTTCTTTAGAGTATATATTAACTGGCCAAATGATCTGCTTTGTAGCTAACTCTACTATTGCAGTTGTGTTTATTGTGTTTAATGTTTGTGCATTAATTTGGGACCCTTGTTTTTCTCCCCATTGACCTTCTCCCATTTTAATTATCTTCCAACTTTTAAAATATTTAATAATGAATAGTTAATCTAGTTATAATAGTTATCTCATTATGCATACATGGAAAGAAATGGGAGAACCATTGGCTCATTTGGCTATTTGATATGAGCTATTATACAGTGAAAAGATGAAGATGATTTTAATTGAAAAAGCAGTGTGGTGTAATGATAGGAGCCCTAGTCCTGGGGTCAGGCTACCTTGGATTAAAGTCTCTCTTCTGACCCACACTTGCTCTATGATCCCTGGTAAGTCTGTAACACTATAATTTGCAGAATAGTAATAGATCTGCAATGGTAGAAGGAGAATTCTCACTGAGGAAAAGCTTTCAGCTAAGTGAAATGGTGGCTAAGAGTGCTGTACTGACATTCAGCATGACCCAAGTCCAAATTCTGATTCACATACTGTCTTGTGAGCAAATAATTTATCCTCTGAGCATCATTCCTCATGTGGAGCATTGGAAGTAATAATTGGGTTGTTTTGAAAATCAAATGAGATAATATAAAGTGCTCTGTAAACCTTAAAACTCTACTACTAATAATAGGAAGAATAGTAACAGCAATGATAATTAGCATTTATAATGCTATAATTTTGCACAGAGCTTTACAAATATTATCTTAGTTTGTAACAACTTGGGAGTTAGGTTCCCCTTATCCCAATTTTGCAGATGAGAAAATTTGAGGCAAAGATTAAATGATTTGCCCAGGTTGCATAACTAATAAGAGAATGAGCCTAGATTTGAACTCAGGTTTTTCAAACTTCCAAGTTCTGCATTCTATCCATGGTGTCACCTAACTGCCTATGTAAATGCTATCAATTATTTTTAAAAAAATTAAAAATATTCATTCATATAATTTGTTATCCCTGCCCTTTTTTCTATTATTATGCTAATAATGTCAATTGAGTGAAAATGTCAGAATGCTTCATTTATCCAATTATTCAATAATTCAACCAGACACAGTAGAATGTTGGATGAGTGTTACCTCGCTATGTTATGATATTAGCTGGTTACTTCCATTTTCTTATCTGAGATTGAATGAGATGAATAGATGTAATATTTTCAAAATATTACATGCTGTAAAAATGTGAGTTTTCTTTATTAGAACACTACTTTCTAGAGTCTTCAATCCTCTGTTTTTCTGACATTACTGTTTCTAGGTACTGCTGTTTG
>JAJPUD010003915.1:174042-221609 GCA_023553655.1 Myrmecobius fasciatus
CCAGTCTTTTGTACTACTACTGATGTCTCCTTACTATGATTTATCTCATATATATCTTTTTTTGTATTTATCTTATCTCCATTAAACTATGAGCTCTTTGAGAGCAGCATAGATGGCTTTTTCCCCCCCTTTTTTTGGGATGCCATTCTGTGCATTGCTATCATGCCAGTGAGTACTTAATAAATGCTTGTTGACTTGTATCATCTTATTTGATATTTTTAATTTTTTAAATTTTTGATATATTTTATATTTAAAACTATCAAACAGCATATATTATCAGAATTAGTTGATTACTTTTGATCTTTTTATTATCTTTTGTATTCAGTACTAGGTCATATGGCTTGCTTTGGGGTAAAGGAGGGAGGAATTACATATTTGGAAATGATGTGATATAAAACCAAAATATAGCAATTATAATTTTTAATTAACTAGATATTATTAGTAAGCATTTTAGAAAAAAAATTCCTTTAATTCTCAAATCATAATGCATACTGTGAATAGAGCTGCTTGCTTTACCTCTAGGAATACAATGGATCAGGAAAGGGTTGTGAGAGTAGATACTGAAATGATCTAAGGCTGGAAAGATTGCCATTGAAAGATGGATTAAAAAGATTGGGATGCTTCCATTTCCTTTTCCCCTAAACCTCCCCTTCCTTCTATTTTTGAGGGCAACACCATCCTCCTAGTCCTCCAGGATTACAACCAAGAAATCATTTTGGGTTCCTCACTCTCTGTCACCCTCCTTCCTTACCTCCCACCCCCACAATATCCAAGCTACTATCATGATCTGTCAATTTCATCTTTGCCAATATCTTTTGAATATAACCCCTTTTTTCCTCTGACCCCACCACCACTTTAGGGGAGACCCACCTCTTTTCCCACTTTGATTATTGCAGTAGCTTGCTGGTAGGTCTGCCAACCTCAAGTCTCTCCCCATTTTAATTAATCCATCCTCTATCAGTCACCAAAGGGATTTCTTAAAGCACATATCCAATTATATCACCCCTACTAGTCAACAAACTGTAGTGGCTCTGTTGCCTCCAGAAGTAAATACAAAATGCTTTGTGTGATATTCAAAGTCCCCTCTTACCTTTTTAATCTTCTTACATGTACTCTTTGACCCAGTCACCCTGGTTTCCTGGTTGTTCCAGGAATAAGGTACTCTCCTTCCTCTAGAAATTCTCTCTGGTTTGTAGAACGTGTCTGGAACACTTTCCTTGGTTTTCTTGAAGTTTCAACTAAAATTTTTACCTTCTACAAGAAGACTTTCCTAATTTCTTTTAATTCTGGTGCCTTACCTCTCTCCACTGTTTTCTGTTTATTCTGTATATAGCTTTCTTCATATATATTTAGTTGAATGTTGCTTTCCTCATTAGATCATAATAAGCTCCTTAAGGACAGGGACTATCTTTTGCTCTTTTTTTTTTTTTTTTTTTTTAAATCCCTTAGTTCAGTGCCTGGCACGTAGTAGGAGCTGATTAGATGTTTATTGATTTATATTGATTGATGACCGAAATCAAATGCAACATTAAGTTGGTAGGGAGGGAGAAAATAGGTATTTATGAAATCACCAGATCCTAGCTAATTAGCAAAATGCCTTGAGGTATAAGATATAAAATTGAGACAGAATATAGAAAAGTAAATCTAGCAGCATAACAGGTAATTAAGCTAATTCCCTGTAAGAGATGATACGGGTTTAAAACAAAATTATTTTCTGAAGCTATTCATGAATGTTCTTTCAAGTCCTTTGTGCCTTCCTTTTTCTCAAGGCACCCAAATCACCTTAAACTCTTAAAGAATGACAAATTTTGGCAGATCCTGGTTAGCTTAGAAAGATTCAATTACAGGCTCAACAATGGACTGCATAGTTTTTTTGAGGATCAACCAGTAATGCTGGGAAGTTCATCTACCAGAGTATTGGCCACAAAATGATGACCTGTAGTTTTGAGCTAAGAGAGATACTCAGAATAAAAGCACAAAATGACCCCCAGTCCTTTATGACCGTCTGGGAGACTTTTGAAGGAGACATTCAGGAAGACAACATAATCTTCCTGTAATAAATACATACTTTGGTGCCACTGTTGGAGACAGACTCCTGGACTAGATGTACCATGGTCATTCTTTTGATGGTATGGAAAATCTTAGAATTGATTGTACTGAGAAGGCATTTAACTTTAAAAGAAAAAGATAAAAAGAATTCATTTCATATATAGTAAGTGTCCTTTGTTTTACAGAATCTTCCAGTGATAGGCTTTTTGGTTAGAATGAAAGTCAAGTCATCAGTCTATCCAACTTCTGCTTTAAAGGAATCCCTCAGTATAACGCACTGGATAAAATGATTGCCCAGGTCCTGCTTGGCTTGGTCTATTATATTATACCTGGGGACAGCTTTAATTGTTAATTGTTAAGTGTGTGTGTGTGTGTGTGTGTGTGTGTTCTGACATCTAATGTAAATTGTTACTACTTTCACAATTTTTACCCATTGTTCCTGGCTTGCATTCCTAATGGAAATGTCACAATTGGTTCGTAATCAGAGGTAATAGATAGTAAGTACCATAGGAAACCTGAGTACAGTGAACAATGGAAATCAGTGAAACAATTTGTATTGCCTCTGAATATTACAAATGAAAGGAACTTACTTTGTGTTTACCCTGTGGAACACTACTTACTCATTTAAACTGTCTGAAGAGTTTTGTTTCATTTATTTATTTGTTTACTTACATATTTTGGCTTGTGCCTACGATTTTATTGGGAGATGTCCATTGTGGAAATTTGTCACCAATGCAAATCTGTAACTTACAATTTTAGAGATTTGTCTGAAACACACACACACACACACACACACACACACACACACACACACACATGAAATGTCCAACTATTTATGACCCCATTTGGCGTTTATTTTCTTAACATGCAGTTCTATTTTGTTTTATTGAGCATTCATTACTGACAAAGGTACTGGAATAGTTCGCCATTTCCTTCTCCAGCTTATTTTACAGATGAGGAAACTGAGTCAAAAAAGGGTTAAGTGAGTTGGCCAGGATCACACAGTTAGTAAAGGTCTGAGACCAGATTTGAAAGTGGGAGGAATATTCCTGACTTCAAACATGGTACTCTATCCACAATGCAACCTAGCTGCTCATGGGATGAGGCTAAAACTTGAAACTGAGGAAGGCTTAGGTCCTATCTCTGACACATACCAACTGTGTAATCATGAATGTCATAGTAAACTCTCAGGGCCTTAGGCAACTTTTTTTTTCTCTTTAGATCTCTATACTAAAATGGTACTTTATAGAGTAAGTACTTAATAAATATTTATTGAATTAATCACATTTACATTGAAGATTTGCCACTTTATCAATATTATTTCAGTTTATCCTCATCAACAAACTCAGGGAAATAGGAGGGAGGTGCAATTATCATTATCATGTTGTTGTTATTTTCACTATCATCTTCATTTTATATATGAGTAACTGGACTGACTTGCTAAGGTTTATAGGTCTCAGACTGTATTAAGTGCTTGCTAGGCAGCTGGATGCTGCCACAGTGCACAGAATACACAGAATGTGTGGGCTTGGAATTGGGAAAACTTGTCTTCCCGCATTAAAATCTGGCCCCAGATACTTAATAGTCATGTGATCTTGGACAAGTCCCTAACACTGTTAGCCTCAGTTTCCTAATCCATAAAATGGTCTGGAGAAAGAAATGGCAAATATTTAAATATCTCTGCTAAGAAAATCCCAAATGAGGTCACACAAAGAGTTGGACATGATCAAAATGATTGAACACATACTACCAGTAGAATGACATTACACTTGAACCCATGAAGTGGTGGAAATTTGCCAAAAGGATACAAGAGAGAGAATGTAAAGTATTGATATGCCTAAAAACACCTTAAGAGGAGAAAAAAAAAACCCCCAAAAAACAGATGAACAAAAAACATCAGGTGCTATTATGTGCCAGCTATTGGGCAAAGTGCTGGGTTTTCACAAAAAAGGCAAAAGGCAATACCTGTCCTGTAGGAACTCATAAGCTAATGGAAGAGATAATGAGCAAACAAATAAGTGCAAACAAGCTTTGTATAAGATAAATAAGGGGAAATTGAAGAGAGAAGGCAGTAGGATTAAGAGAGAAGATGGAGGTTTAGCTAGGATTTGAAGTTGTCAGGACGTAGAAATGAGGCATGAGATGCTAGGGAAAATGGGGGAGGAAAGGGGAGAGAGTGAGAGAGAGAGGAGGGAGAGAGGAAGAGAAGGAGAAAGGGAGAGGGAGGGAGGAAAAAAGGAAGAGGGAAAGAGACAGAGAGATGGAGGGAAGGAGAGAGGGAAAAGGGGGGGAAGAGACAGAAAGACACAGACAGATACAGAAAGAAACAGACAGAGAAAGAGACAGATGGATGGGCACATACAGAGAGACAGAAGGAGAGGGAGACAAGAAAGTGAGAAAAAGAGGGATAGAAAGACAGCAAATATGCCCTTTTAATGAAGGAGAAAATTGAAAGTAAATGGGGAACATGTAAAGTTTATACAGATGGAGCTCCTGACAACGATGGAATCCTTTTCTGGTTGCCTGAGGAGTCTGGAATGAGCCGATCTGCCTTTTTCACAGCTTGTCACAGCATCAGGGGACTGTGACCCTAGGTTTAGAAGATATAGAAGGGCATTGTCTTGGAGACAACCCTCTCTTTTTGAAAGATAAGAAAACTGAGCCCCAGGGAGGTTAGATGATTTGCTCAAACTCAAACAATTTGCAAATGAGATAGTGAACAAGAAAATATTTTGAAAACTATCAAATATAGCATAAATATAATGACTTTACCAGTTGGTATCTTCTCAGACAGGACAGCTTTTTGGGTTGTATCCCAGTTAATGCTGATTTTTCTCCGGTGATTTCAAACTCCCCACCTGTGACCCACTCCAGTCCTGCTCTGGGCTAAGTCCTGAACTATGTAAAACCAAACTTCTTCATGATATCAATCACTCCCTAAGAGATTAAACATTAACACTAAATACTAAATGTTACTGATCTCTGAATACCTGTTATTATTTTCCTTTTGCTTATATTGACTAACCTGGGTTTAAGCTTCTCTTGGCTTGATAGATACTGTCTTGATGGGATTCACTTGTGTTCCAGTTAAACCACAACAGAACTCTTGAGTGACAGCCAGGATTCTTATCATATTTAAAATTTCTGATTGAATAGCTGCTCAAAAAAATGGATTTGTGTGTGTACAGGCAAGTAGAGTCTTGTGGAAGCATTTGTTTATGTAGTTGACAAAAATTATTAATTACCCACTATGCTAAAGCCCTTTTCTAAATGTGAATAACATCTTTTTCTTATGGAAATCAGTCAGTCAATATAAGCATTTATTAAATGCAAGCTATGTGCCGTCTACCTGGCCTGGAGTCAGGAATTCTCATCTTCTTGAGTTTAAATCTGGCCTCAGAAGCTTAGTAGACATTTAATTCTGTTTGCCTCAGTTTCCTCATCTGTAAAATGAAGTGGAGAAGGAAATGGCAAATGTTCTACCAAGAAAACCCCAAATAGGATCATGAAGAATTGGGGCACGACTGAAACAACTGAACCACCACAAGAACTGTGCCTAAGGGTTAGGAACATGACTAGCCCAGATTAGGACTCTGGTTTCTTCATGTGTGAATTAAGGCAATGGAGCTGCTAAAAATTCCCTGAGTATGGTAGTTCTTAAGGTTTTTGTTTCTTCATTGAAAGTCTGTTGAAGCCTTGTTACAATAATATTGGTTGTCTACATTCATCAATAAAGGGAATTGAATAATTGTTCATGTTTGAAAAAATGAAGGGAAAAAAAAGAAAATACATTAAAAAATTAAAGAGGAAGGAAAGAAAAAGAAAGAGGGAGAGGGAGGAAAATGCTATGTTTCAGTTACAGGTTAGTGAAAAGAAAGATGTATTTTTAGATATAGTTAAGTTCATGATTTCCCTGAAATTTGAGAGCATCCCAGATAGTGTTTTTAAAAAAAAAAAAAAAAAAAAAAGTAGGAAAGTGAGTGTTACTAAGAAAACTAAAATAAAAGCTGATAGGGGACAACAGGGACCCTAGCTCTAGCACCATAGCATTCATATTAACTTGACAAATATGAATTAAGGTTTCTAAGGTTTTATCCAAATAATGTCAAAGATATTGTTTAGTTGTTTTTCAATTGTGTACAACTCTTTGTGATCCCATTTGGGGTTTTCTTGGCAAAGATACTGTAGTGGTTTGCTATTTCCTTCACTAGTTCATTTTATTGATGAGGAAACTGAGGCAAAGCGGGTTAACTTACTTATCCAGGATCACACAGCTAATAAGTGTCTAATGCCAGAACTCATATCTTGACTCTAGTTCAAGGTGCTCTATCTTTACTATCTGCTCCTATTAAAAACAAACAACAGTACACTTCAAATAAAGGAAAATTATCTTTAAATTGTCATTTTCTGTTCAGACTAATTCACATTTATTTATTTCACATTATTTTATTCTAAATACATTTTATACATAAAATATCATTTAGAGCTTAAAGTATTTAACTAATAGCCTATAATCTTGTATTTAAGAAATATTCAGTATACTGGGAGAATATACTTACTGGAAAATTCTGTTATTACCATTTGATGTTACAGTCTAGCATCCCCCCCCCAAAAAATGGTAAGTAGTTGAGAGATGAGATTGTAGAATCAAATGATTTCCTAGCCCCACCACATTTATATTCTTCCCTGCCTCAAACTTTAAGAAGTTAAAAGAGGAGGATTTTATTCTGATGTTGAAAATATCTCACTTTTTGTGGCCAAATCTAAGGTTGTGGTTTAGAACCACACTGAACAGGATTCAGCCAATCATACTAAATATAGTCTTAATGGAACCAGAACTGAGGACAACAACTCATCTGGGAGGTATGAACAAATAACCTTTCCACTCTCTTAATAGTGGAAATGTTTCCACTTTGTATTGGCCAATCAGAACAAAGGTCTTACTTTTAAGCTTGATAAATTGACCATTTTCCACCTGCTTATACCACCTCCATGCACATACATATTTTTATAAATCAAAAGTGACAGAGAGCTAATAGGATACTCCCAAATTGGGAATTTTACAAAGGAAACATTAATTTTCAGGAAACAAGACTGCTAGCATTCAGTATGATGGGGAATGGAGCAAACAATCTAATACCTTTTTTGTTAAAAGTTTAACTTCATGCAATGAAAAGATTTTTCATAGAAAATATATACCTTTGATATTTACATTAGAAGTAAATTATAAAATGGGATTGTGTTTACAAAAATTAATTGAATAGCCATTGTTATGAGATGCTATCTATTGCCAGACATTTGTGTTTTCACCTCTTGAGTAATATCCAACTTTCCAGAGACCCACTTGGGGCTTTCTTATGGTTTTCCATTTCCTTCTCCAGCTCATTTTACAGATGGGGAAACTGAGGCAAATAGTGTTAAGTGACTTGTGTAAGGTCACACAGCTGCTAAGTGTTTGAGGCTGGCTTTGAACTCAAGTCTTCCGAATTCTAGATTGGGTGTTCTATTCATTGCACCACCCAGTTATTTATGTGCCTTTGCTGAAAGTACTTACTCCTCATAGGAAATTCTGTCCCTTTTTTCCTTTTGCTTCTTGGAAAAGTCATTTAATCTTGTGTGTCATTCTTTATCTCTGTAAAGGAGGCATGAAGTTGAGGATTCTGAGTTTTAAAAGCCTATCTGTGATTCTGCCATGAATGCTTTCTTTACCACTCTAGCACAAATCCCTCTACTTTTTTGAGCTCAAAGCACTTGAACCCTTAAAAATATCATTCATTTGGCAGTTAGAGCATCTCATATTTTTAGCCTGTTTGATTCTTTACCATTTTTCTGTTTGTCTTTTTCCATTTACTGCAGTACAAATTCTTTCATGTAGATTCTTTTATCCCCTTCTGCATATAGAAAACATGCATATACATGTACATATTATTATGTATTTTATTTTATTTTTTGAGGCTATTGGGGTTAAGTGACTTGCCCAGAGTCACATAGCTAAGAAGTGTTAAATGTTTTGAGGGCAGTTTTGAATTCAGGGCCAGCACTCAATTCAATTTGCAGCATCTAGCTGCCCCATATTATTATATATTTTAATGAATAGTTGATTATTCCTGTGTGAGGGGGATTGTTGTGCATTGAAATAGGCAATATGACTGCTGAGGTATTATTAATCTTTTAAAGATAGTGTATACCCTATGTACTCATTGGAGGTAGGTAAATGTCAATAGATTACTTATTCTCAATTATATTCATGAAGACCATTTTTGGGTCTGTTCTTCTTGGGGTCTGGATTGATATTAATCTAGCCAGCTTTTCTGAAAGTTCATTTCTGTCAGTGGTGGCCATAAAGGTGATATTCTAGAAAAAGACTTAATCCTGAAGGCCACAGAAATAGTATTCATTCTGAGCCACTATTTGTGCAACCAGGATTAGGGTCCAATTTGGTCCAGGAATTTATGGAAATACTCAACAATCTCAATATACCATTCTTTTTTTGCTTTTTGCTGAGGCAATTGGGGTTAAGTGACTTGCCCAGGGTCACTAGGGACTGTTAAGTGTCTGAGACCATATTTGAACTCAGGGCCTCCTGACTTCAGGGCTGAGTGCTCTATCCACTGCACCACCTAGCTGTCCCCTCAATATACCATTCTTGAGGGTACTTAGGATGGCTGATGATCTTAAAAAATTTCACTTGTGTCTTCACAAGTTACTGATAATAGGAATGGCTTCCTCTAGGGATGATTTGATTCAACCATACACCTAAATAAATTTGGGCAGAACTAGACTAACCTGAGGAGTATTTTGTCCAATGACTACACTAGATATTCACTGTGATATAACCCATAAGGCTATTTATTGTCTTTTGTAAAGGGACTTGAAGTTTATTTTCTGAATACTTTCTGTAAGTTAAAAGGAATTTATTTTTTATCATTAGTGTGAATCTAACCTTATTCAAAAAGTATTAAATCAACTAGAATTCTAGAGGAAAAAAACTTCTCATATAAATTACTTCAGTAGAGACCTGCAAGCTGTGACTACATAAGTTTTTGTGCTTCCTCCCTTAATATTGATCAAATCATCTTTTTGTCTTTATCTTGTCTTTTGAGTTGCTATTTGCCAAAAAGAATAAATTATCACTGAATGAAGAGGATTCTGGGAAGATGCCAGAATAGGTCAGTAAATTTTAAGCTCTCCAGATTTCCTCCACAAACAGAACAAATTTGCGCCTCAGGGCGAACATAGACTAGTAAAACACAAAGAAGACTTGGAGCAGAACAGGGGACCTCCTGACATAACCCTAGAAGAAGCAAGGCTCCAAATTGGGGATTAATCCATCTAAAGTACAGACACCTCTGGGCTAGCTCCGCAGAAACACCCTGGGGCTATCTGGGTTTGGCTGGAGCCTTAGCAGGAACCACAGAAACTTTCACCTCCCACACAGTGTGGAGTCAGAGTCTAAATCCAAGAAGATTAAAAGAACTTTGGCTGATTAGGAATGCCAGGTCCAGAGATACAAGACTGGGAGGGAAGGAATCTGCATACTGGGAGTGCAGAAGTAGTGGGACAGGGATGCTGCGGGCTGCAAACAATTGTAAGAGGGGGGAACTCTTGGTTTGGGGTTCCAGGTCAAAAGGGAGAGCTGAAGGGAAGCTAGATACACATCCTCTGTCCTATAATTAGTGATGTTTACACTAATACTTTTCATTTAAAAAAAAAAAATGACCAGACTGGCAAAGAAGAAAATACCTACCCACAAAAAACTTACAATGGAGCAATAAAGACCAGGGTTCATCTTCAGAGGACAGTGAAATACAAAGGTCTATGTCTTCTTCTTCTTCTTTATTTTATTTATTTATTTATTTATTTTTTGCTGAGGCAGTTGGGGTTAAGTGACTTGCCCAGGGTCACACAGCTAGGAAGTGTTAAATGTCTGAGATCACATTTGAACTCAGGTCTTCCTGACTTCAGGGCTGGTGCTGTATCCACTGCACCACCTAGCTGCCCCAAGAGCTACTTCTAACGTTAAATGATTCCCATCCCAGAGAGAATTTCTGGAAGAACTCATAAATAATAAATAGAGAAATCTGCATTATATGTCAGCCATGCTAATATTGTTTTAGATGAATGTTTACAAATGGGTAAATGCATGTATCTGTGTTTGATATGTATGCATGTTGCTCTCTATATATGTATATAGATCTATATATGTGTGTGGGTCTATGAATGGGTATGAATATATATATGTGTGTGTAGATATGTGTATGTGTAGATATCTATGTATGTATATATAAATATATTTGTGCTTAACTATAAACTGCTTGGGGGAGGTGAGTGGTTTGAAAGGGGGGGAAAAGGATAAAGTAAAAAATGTATGCATCAGAGAACAAAAAAAACCCAACAACCTACAAGGAAGTAAAAAAAATAAAAAGATGAATAAAATTAAAAGCAATTATTATTGTAAATTCGGGTACCCAAAGATTTGAAACAAAGTTATTGCCTATTAATTGAAGGAATGACTAAATGGATCTTGATACCTGAATGTAATGGAACATTGCTCTGTTGTAATAATTGACTAGTTATTCTGAGCCGCATGGAAAAACTGACTGATACAGAGAAAATGAAGGTTATATCAGAAAAATAATGTAGTTCCTGATACATATTAGACTCTATATGAATGCTTCTTTCTTTCTCACTTTCCAGTAAATGGGAAGGTCCCCAAAAAGGAAAATTGAATTCTTATCAAGTTTGGTCATGGAGAAAAGTTGAGGGAAAAGGTACTCCTTTTCCTTTCTTATAGAGGACATAATCCTTAATATCATCTGAGAATTAGTATTTTAAGTAAAGTACAAGGAAAAATGGACCATCACAAAATATAAAGCAGTAGTGAGGAAGGAGAATAAAACAAGTCAGCTTTGGGAAAGGAAATCTTAAGGTAATCTGGGAGGGTGAGAAAAGATCAGGTCAATTGGGAGATCATTGGAAGGGGGATGGGGTAGTAAAGAGACTAAATTTTTTTTAGTAGGATTCTTCTGTGTCAAGCAGAACCAGGCATGAGGGGCTGGGATGGGGAGTAGAGCAGGGAACCTGGACCAGATGTACAAGGTCCAAATTCTGGAACTGGTGCTGATTCATGCTGAAGAAAATCCATGGTAAATTGGCAACTGGCTGTTTGATATTCAAAGGTAGGAAGAGCTGACTTGGACTATTGCTGCAGACCTTCAGGAAGATAGGTCCATAGAGTTGAGATTATACAGAAGCTTCCTTCAGCAAGATGGAGAGGTTATTGAGATATTAAATAGTATTAAATATGTTGACTATATTGTCACTGCTGTATGAAAACTGTCTGGTAACAGGATAGGCTTAGCTGTTCATGTGAATATATATATAATTTTTTTTGTTAAAGCTTTTTATTCGCAAAACATGTATGGGTAATTTTTCAACATTGATCCTTACAAAGCTTTCTGTTACAAATCCCCCTTCTACCCCCCCTCCTAGATGCTAATTATATTAAAATACTTGACAAATCGAATATGTGTATACATATTTATACAGTTATCTTGCTCTGCAAGAAAAGTCATATCTACAAGAAAAAAAATCTGAGAAAGGAAACACAATGCAAGCAAACATCAATAGAGAGCATGAAAATGTTATGTTGTGGTCCACATTTCATATCCCTCTCTCTGGGTGTATATGACTTTCTTCTTCACTGAACAATTGGAATTGGTTTGAAACATTTCATTGTTGAAGAGAGCCATGTCCATCAGAATTGATCATCCCATAGTCTTGTTGTTGCTGTGTTGCTCATGTGATATTGCCCCCTACTCCATGTGCCTTGATATTCGAAGCTTGACTCCCTAGTTTGGAAGGTTGCCAACGTTATCCAAAAGTAGCATGGATGTCAAAACAAAACAAAATTTTTGATAAAAATGACTTGAGAGATTTTTGTGCCAGAACAGGTTGAACAAGATGACCCCTTGAGATCTTGTAATTCTGTGATTCTTAGTGGAACTAAGTGAAATATTTTGATCAAGTTTTGGAAAGGTATCATTCATATATAACAACTTGAGTTATAGAAGGGATTGCTTGTTTTGAATTTTGTATATTTAAGATTTCTCTTCCCAAGTTGTGAAATAGTTCAACTATTCTGGAAAATAGTTTGTAAATAAGGCCAAAGGCCTATTGTTCATACTCTTGGATCCAGGAAGACTAATAGTTTTAATCCCAATGAGATCAAAGACTTATTAATATGAAAATATTTATAGCAGCTCTTTTAGTGGTGATAAAGAATTGGAAATTGATGGGATGCCCATCAATTGGGGATTGGCTGAAGAAGTTGTGACAAAATACTCTTGTGTTATAAAAAATGAATAGCATAATGGTTTCAGAAAAACTTAAAAGGCATATGAACTGATACAACTGATGCAGGATAAATAACATTATACACAGTAGCAGCAATGTTGTAAGAATGATTAACTGTGGAAGATTTAGCTACTGTCAAAACAACCATCCAAGATGATTATAAAGGACTCTTGGTGGCAAATACTATCTATTTCAAGAAAGAAAACTGATCAACTGTGAATGCAGAGCAAAACATTTTTCAAATGAAATTTAATTTCTTTTCCTTCCCTCCTTTCTTCCTTCCCTCTCTTCCTCCTTTTTTCCTTCCCTTTCTCCCTCCTTCCTTTTTTCTTCCCTCCTTCCTTCCCTCTCTCCTTCCCTTCTTTTTTTTCCCTTCTTCCCTCCTTGTCTCCCTCCCTTCCCTCCTTCCTCCTTCCCTTCCTCCCTTTACCCCTTTTATCCCTTCCTTCTTCCCTATCTCCTTCTTTCCCTCCTTCCTTTCTGTCTTGTTTTCTATTGCAGCATAACTAACATGGAGATATATTTTGCATGACTTCACATGTATAATCAGTATTTCTTTCCTTTTCAAGGGCTGGGGGAGGGATGGGAGTTGGGAGGGAGAGAGTTTGGAACTCAACATTTTAAATGAATGTTAACATTTTTTTAAATGTAATTGAAAAATATTTAGCACATTTAAAAAAAAATTTCTCTCCCCAGCTAGATTATCAGAGAGGCAGTACATGAGATTTCATTTTATTCTCTGACAGAATTGGTAAATATGGAACTCCCTTAATGTTTTCAGAAGATGATCTTTCAGTTGAATTATTAGTATTCTAATTGTCTGAAGAATTTACAGATTTCGAAAAAGTTTACCTTTATTTTTTCCTTCTGGACCAGACTGCATGCCCCAGACTTCTATTTTGTAGCAATATAATCTGTAAAATAAATAGCAAGCACATTTAAATATGGAATACAATTTTCTTTTTTCTTCCCTTTATAATTTAGTTTGTATGTATGTGCTATACTTTCTAATCTTTTTTTTTTTTTTTGCTTTTTGCTGAGGCAGTTGGGGTTAAGTGACTTGCCCAGGGTCACACAGCTAGGGAATGTTAAATGTCTGAGATCAGATTTGAACTCAGGTCCTCCTGACTTCAGGGCTGGTGCTCTATCCACTGCACCACCTAGCGGCCCCTAATCATTTTTTAAAATGCATTTTGGTTAGAATAAATATTTCTGCTAATGTTCCAAGTCATGTGTAAGAATTAGTTTAAAAATGGTTCTTATTATACAATATTTTAAAAGTACCAAAGATTTGCAGAAGGTCCAGAGAAGAGCTGCAATGAGGTGAGATTGCAAGAACTGGTATGATTTCATTTAGAAGAGGAAATTGAGGACAGACTTATTCGTGTTCCCTTTTTCTATACTAAGATGAGTGGAAAACTAAAAATCCAGGGAAATCAGTTAAAACTGCATCATGAAAGATTTAGGTGAGCAATGTGGAAGATTTCCAATTAATAAAACATGAGATTGACTATTAACTAAAGTTGTAGAATCTGTTTTTATGGCACAAACCTGACTAGCCTTTGAAAGAGTAAAAAATTGTTAAGTTCTAAATAGATACCATTAATTTCTCTTTTCCTCTCCTGCTTATCATTGTGATCAATAGAATGGAAGTATGATACCAAGTCTTAGAGGGTGGTTTCAGGGTCTTGGACTTTTGAAGAAAAAGCTTTTATAGATTATCTAGTCCAACTTCTTCATTTTATGAATAAGGTACTCAATGCCTAGAGGTGAAATGATTTGTCCAAAATCAAACAAATATTCTATAGAAAAGATGTACAACAATTTTACTTCCCTTTGTTTCCATGGCAATGCTATCTTTATTTCCAGTGTTACAAAATGGATGCCTTACCAACCTTTTCCTCTATTCTCTTTTTAGAGCTGGGGTTCTTTGGAACCTGGGTTTTATGAAGCTCAAAAAGAAGTCGTTCAGTAACTATATTTCAATATGATTGGTTTTTTTTTTGTAATCTTATGTATTTTAAAACATTATTCTAGGGAGTCCCATTGGTCTCACCTGGTTACCAAAGAGGTCCAAGAAAGAAAATGTTCAGAATTTCTGAAACAAGAGAATGAATGAACATAACTTTCTCCAATATCTTGCTATCTCTAGACATTTCTACTAGATCTTAAAACCAATGTCTTGGTAGAAATGTTTCCTGTAGAATAATACCTCTTCCTAATTATATCCCACTTTATATCTAGTTTTCCTAGAGTTTTGTTTTCTTTAATAAGCCTTTTCATTTTTTAAATAATAAGTTTTCATTTTCAAAGTACATACAAAAAGAGTTTTCAACATTCACCCTTGCAAAACCTTGTGTTCCAAATTTTTCTCCCTCTCTTCACTTCCCTCCCTCAGATAACAAACAATCCAATACAGACTAAACATATATAATCCTTCCAAGCATATCTCTACATGTATCATGCTACAAGAAAAATCTGATCAAAAGGGAAAAAGAGGGGAAAAAAAAGCAAGCAAAAAACAAAAGGGGAAATTCTATGTTGTGATCCATATTTAGTCCCCACAACTGAGTGCAGATGGCTCTCTCTATAAGTCCATTGGAATTGGCCTGAATCATCTCATTGTTGAAAAGAGCCAAGTCCATCACAGTTGATCATTGTTGCTGTGTATAATGTTCTCTTGGTTCTTAATTTAGCATCAATTCATGTAAGTCTCTCCAGGCCTTTCTAAAACCATTTTGCTGATTGTTTCTTATAAAACAATAATATTCCATTACATTCATATACACTTATTCAGCCATTCCCAAACTGATGGGCATGCACTCAGTTCCTTGCTACTACAAAAAGGGTTGCTATAAACATTTTTGCACATGTGGGTCCTTTTTCATTTTTTATGATCTCTTTAGGATACAGACCCAGTAGAGACATGCTGGATCAATGAGTATGCACAATTTGATAGCCTTTTGGGCATAGTTCCAAATTGCTCTCAAGCCTTTTCATTTTATAGGTAATGATAGCAAAATAATTGAGTAAATTCAGTTATTTAAAAAATTTAAATCAAAATACAAATGAAATCCAAGAATTTGTTGCCAAAATTTAATCTTGCTAAGGGGAAATTCTGTGTGATTTCCTTTGAGCAGATAATCATGTGGAGAAAAAGCCTGTTTGTAGTCCTTTCCCTTAAACTGAGGAATTTACTTTAAATCCTTTAGTGAACAATATACAGTTTTTTATTGACTTTACTAAGAGCTGGCAGGGTCTGAAAGGTCCAACACTCTCATTTTAAAGATAAAGAATCTAATCTCTAAAGTAGGTTTATGTCAAACTTATGTCAAAATTCAGTGCTAATTATATTGATAGGGGAAAAAGCTAGTATACAATAAAAAGTCCATCTTGTTGTTAAGTCATTCCAGTCCGGTTGGACTCTTTGTGATCCTCTTTGGGGTTCTCTTGGCATACTGGAGTGGTTTGCCATTTCCTTCTCCAGCTCATTTTACAGATGAGTCAGGTTAGGTATCTTGTCCAGGATCACACAGCTAGGAAGTGGCTGAGCCCAAATCTGCTGTCAGGTTTTCCTGACTCCAGGCCTGGCATTCTATTCAATGTGCCCTGAATAATTACATAAAGTTATGATATTAAAATTCAGATAACTCTGTTTTCTTCTGAATTTTCTCATCACAAATACTGAGATCTATAATAAAACAGCTCTGGGGTTTTTTGTACAAAGCAGATTTTCAGACCAGTAAGGCAATTATATTTTATAAAATAGAAAAGTTTGGGTTGATATCCCTCTTAAGCACTTGTTGTTATTTATCCTTGTTCTCAAAGAGGTTCATCACGTCAGGGGATGGGCTATGCAAAAATGAGGGGAGGGCTATGCAAAGTCATCAACTTCACTTTCTCCCTCAGAGCCATCTGGGTCCAGTGGCAATACATAGATCAAGAAATAGCCCCCCCCAGAGATTGGGAGATTTTGGCCTTTTGAACTAAGGTCTTTCCTGAATTTTAGTTTAACTGAACCTCTGCCCAATCAGTGATTAAAGCTAGGTAAGAAATGAGGCAGAAAATGGTTTCTTGTATCTAGTTTAAAAAGCTTGAAGAAAAAGACTTCATCAAAAGAGAAACAGTTGCTATTTACATTTATTCTGAACTAATAAGGGTCCAAACAATGACAATTAATGTATTGATCAATATTGGTCAGTTGGGGGGCAGCTAGGTGAGCAGTGGATAGAGCACCAGCCCTGAAGTCAGGAGGACCTGAGTAATATATGGGGCCTTTCTTCCTCCCCTTTTTTCCTCTGTTTGATTTCTTCTCTTACTTTTCTCCCCTCCTCTTTCCTCTACATCTTTCTTTTCATCCAATCTTCTTTCCCTTTCAAGATATGAAACTTAAGCAATAATTTTTCTTTTAGTTACTAAATTATAATTTATAATCTTAATTTTAAAAAATGAGTTGAACATGTATTTCTCTCTTAAAAACATACCAATAGGGAAGTGCTTTTTATTTGTATATTACTTTAATGAACATGTTTCCCCTAGTGGGTCAATAAGCTCTTGATCTGAAACAAACACAGGCTACCCTTGCCATACATGAATATCTTGGGACTTAAATTATTTGACAGGTAAAATGTTGTATTTTTGGAGTGAGTTTCTATGCCGAATTAACAAGATAAACAATGTTTTTCTCAGGTTTTTGATTATGAAAGAATTTCATATGAATTCTAGTTTCTATAGTTTGATTGCTGTTGAGAATTTGGTATTACCCATATGCTTTATTTTTTCTAGATCCATTTCATACTTCTGTTCAGTCGACAAGGAAAATTAAGGCTGCAGAAATGGTATACCACGCTCCCTGATAAAGAGAGAAAAAAGATCGTCCGAGAAATTGTACAGATGATTCTGTCTCGTGGTCAAAGGACGAGCAGTTTTGTTGATTGGAAGGATCTAAAACTTGTTTATAAAAGGTGTGAGTAACTTAATGAGAACTTTTGGGTTTTGGTCATGCTTTGTTCTTAACTTGAAATTTACTTTAGAATAATATAGGGCTTTCTTCTACCTTAAGAAGGAATGGTAGTCCAATTGTTTGCAAATAAGCAATCTCATTTCATTTTTCTGCTTTTCTCTCTTGTTAGCTAGTAGAAAGTAGCATATTACCTCTCTATAGTCCCCAAAGAGGATATTAGCTTTTTATATTCTGTAAACCAAACAGAACAACCTTAAACTATGGGGACTGGGTAGGACCTTAGAGCATATCTAAGTTGGACTGCTTTATTTCTTACAGATAAGACACATAGGGCTTACAAAGGTTAAGCTTAGGTTATGTACTGCAGGAATCAAATCATGTTCAGCATTTTAGTGCATGACGAATTTGAGTGTATTGTAGACAGTTTCTTGGAGCAGAAAATATCCTCAAAGGAATGCTTTCCAGTGGGAGATTTGCTTCATCTAGGTAGCCTCCCTAAAAGTTTGCGTTCACTTGTGATGGATACTGTTTTGTAAAGCCGAAATATACTCATTACCAGTTGAAATTCTGAAGGATTTCAACACTGTCATGGATGTTTAGAGATTATCTAATACAACTCCCTTATTTTAGAGATGATGAAGGGAGATCAATAGGGGTTAAATAATTTGCCATGCAACTATTAAGCTGTCAAGCTGGGATTTGAAATGACATATTATATCTACCATGACACCTACCTACATGATTGCAATTTTGCTCTATCTGAATTTGAACTCGTGTTATATCTGCTCTGACACATACATGATTGAAATTTTGCTGGAAGGGTACTGGGTGAATAAACAGTTCTTTGATTATGAAGCGAAGGTTCCTTGGAAAGTAAGTAAAATATATGATCTTCCAGATTTTTTGGGGAAGAAATTTCTTCAAGTTGTTTACTATTTCAATGAATTCTAATTTTCTTTCTCTCTCTATTCTAGATATGCTAGCTTATATTTTTGCTGTGCGGTAGAAAATCAGGACAATGAATTGTTGACACTAGAAATTGTTCATCGTTATGTGGAATTACTAGATAAGTATTTTGGAAATGTAAGTTTTACTTTGGTATATGTGTGAAAATTAGCAGAATCTGTCGCAGAATTTACTGCCTTCTATTTTTTTTCTTATTTCCTCATCTTTGCATCTATCCATGAAAATGTCAAGTACAGGAATTATGCATTCTAGCTTACATTTAAGCCACGATAGCCATCAATAACATGATATTGTTCAGTCATGTCTGAATCTTACCCCATTTAGGGTTTTCTTGGCAATAATACTGAAATGGTTTGCTACTTCCTTTTCCAGCTCATGCCTGAAAAGTTCAGCATCACAATAAAAAAAAGGGGGGGGGATAAAGACCCTTGAAACCCTTGAAAGTACTGAGAGTGAACCACAACACAGCATTTTAACGCTTTCTGTGAATATTTCCATGCATTCTGTTTTCCTTCTTAGGTTGTTTTTTTTCTTCTCTTTCTAGATCTGATGTTTCTTGTGCAGTAAGATAACTGTATAGATATGTATACATGTATTGTATTTGTCATATAATTTATCCTATCTAGCATGTATTAGATTACCTGTCATCTAGGGGTAGGGGGTGGGGGGAAGGAAAGGAAAAGCTTGGGAAAAAAAAGTTTTTTTGCAAAGGTCAATGTTGAAAGGTCACTCATATGTTTTGTAAATAAAAAGCTTTATTAAAAAAAAAAAAAAAGAAAAGAAACCCTTGAAAGTAATGCCATATGAAGAAAGTCTAAATTATAACATTCAGGATCATATGCTAAATTGTTTTCCAATCTAATACAAAGTAACCTTCATATTGCTTCTCTATTCTTCTTTTGTTCCTTTTAGAGGATTGGGGAATAATGTAGGACTTCTATTTATATAATAGCATTGATTGTCCCTTGTAACTCTAGTTAAAAGACGGGGAGAAAGCTTATAATATGTATAACATAATTAGATTCCATCTTCACTTGGAAATAGAGGATTTAATATCCATTAGCACATCTCTTCTCTCATTTCCCTTTATGTTCACAGATTTGGACTATCTCTCATACTTTCCCAAATGTCAGTAAAGTAGTTGTTTCTGATGTCTTGTCTTTGTATGTCTATCTTTATAATACTGAAATTATATCACAGTGTAAATCACATCAGATTGAAAAAATACATTATAAGATTCAACTGAGCTTTCTATTTGTTACCTATAAATAAAAAAAAAATAACTCACATTTACATAGTTATTGGCATATATTATTTCATTTGATGCTCAAAACTGTCCTGTGAGCTCATCCTCCATACAGTGGTATAAAGATCAACCCATCTATACATTCTTATCCTGCTGTGTGCTTCTTGATGTTTTTCCATATATCCTTTGTGGAAGGGCCATCCAGGATGTTAAGAATTCTCTGTCTCTGTTGATATTGGTTCCTACCAATGATCTCTCCATCAGTTATCACTCACTCTTGCAATATGACCAGCTTTTCCCTTTTTCCAGTCATACAATTCTTATATGATATTCTGTGTGCATATTCTGGGTCATATTGAATGGGGTTTTATATCCACCACATACTTCACCATTTCCTTTTCCATTAATTTGCAATTTTAATTTCTAAAAGACTTGAAGCCTCACTGAATAAATATTGATGCTGAAAAAATTGGCCTTGTTTTCAAGAGAAGGCTGGGATCATTAAAAATTCTGTAGTTTCCAAAAGGTAATTCATCCTTCCTTTTCCCTCCTGTTTTATTCATCCTCACTGTCCAGTGTATGGTCCAAAATAGACTGAGATGATGGACTGTCTCCTTAACCTCATTTCTGAATGAAAGACAATTTTCCTATACTTGTGTTTTTGTGTGTGTGTGTGTTTGTTTCTGTTATGGATTGTTAGGCCAGCAATATTCAGGAGCTTGATAGTCAACCCCATGTTGTCTCAGAATGGAAAACCCCTTCACTTGGGACTTAGGTGGGACTTTTCTTCATACCTGTGGCAAACACTTTTGTAAATATCCTTCTCCCTGTTTTATGCCATCAGTCATTTTCAACTCTTTGTAACCCATTTAGTGTTTTCTTAACCAAGATGCTGGAGTGGTTTCCCATTTTCTTCTCCAGTTTATTTTAGATGTGGGGAAACTGAGTCAGCAAACAGGGTTAAGTGACTTTCTCAGGTTCATTAGTTTGTAAATGTCTAAGGCCAGACACTAAATTTATTTTTTTAAATAAGAATTTAATTGGATACCAATTACTTTAAAATTCTTTCTCCCTTCCTACTCAAAAGTCTTATATTTTTACAATTTTTACAGTTTTATTTTTTGTGCTGAGTCTAATTAAAATGTACTCAACAAAAATTTCAAAAAAAAATTATAGTTGTTGGTCAGAACTATTGAGAATTATAAATGGAGGTTTAGGAGTATGTATTAAAGTGAAATTCATGAACTTTACAAAAATTCTTTTGATAATTATATTTTAATATAATTGGTTTTCTTTGTAATACTATGTACCTTGCATTTGAATGAACCTTATGCACTGAGAATCATTATTCTGAAAAAGAATCCATAGGCTTTACAAGACTACTTAAAAAGAATTCATGACACAAAAATGGGTAAGACCCTCACTGTAGATTTTAAAATATGACTCATCAAGATATTTTCTCATGGTTTTCCCGACAAGGTAAAAATTTATTAGATTCTTTACTTAATGGGTTTATTTTTATGCCATTCCTCTTCCTCCTAATCCTCAAATACCAACATTTTTTCATATTTTCATTGACTGACCTATAGATATTTTATATATAGGTTAAATTGTGCTATTTCTAGACTATATTGTTTAAAACTTCCTTAGCCTATTCCCAATTATTCTTTTTCATCTCCATGTTTTGGTCAGCACTTCATTTATTGCCATATTTATCAAACACTTAGTAATTGCTTGCTGAATGTAAACTAGTGCTAGATACTGGGTGACAAACAGCTAAAACAAACTTCAAACCCCAAAGGCTTCATTCATAATCTTCAGCACTTTCTTTATAGAAGTACAAATGTTTTGGGAAAGTTTACTTGATTTCAAAACTTCCTGCCTTTGTGGAGTTTATAGTCTAGGAGGTGGATAAAATTTCTGAACAGATTAATTTCCTATTGTTTGGTATCATCATTCTTCTTCAGATAAGCTTATTATCAGGGACTGAGATTTCTTCAGCCTTGGTACTCACATCTTATCAGGATCTTCACTTGTCTTTGTCCCCTTGTTGTATTTTCTTTATTTTTCAAAAAAGGACATCTGGGCGGGGATGCCATGATATGCAAGTGAATTGAATTTCTGTAAAGGAGGTGCTGTGCAAAGGTACCTGCCTCACTCACCTTTAAAGCTATCTGGATACAATGGCAAACTATTAAGCAAAAACAAAAACAATGGCAAACTATTAAGCAAAAACAACAAAAACAAAATGTGGACCCCCAAATCCTTTTAAATTGGGTCCAGAAGCTCAGCCAGCTCTTCCTTTCAGTTGAGCTGCAGTGATTGGTTTTGATTCCACAATCACCTTGTCTGATCACTGGGTACTATCCTGCAGTGCTCCACACATCCCACTTTTCAGTTTCCTTTTGTGTGTTGTCTTTCCCACCTTAGATTGATTTTAAGCTCCATGAAAACAGAGGCTGTTTTTTTTTTTTTTTGGTTTGTTTGTTTGTTTCTTATTTATATATATATATATTTCCTTATTTATATTTATACATACCCTTTATAATAGTGCAGTTATTAGCACGTAGTAGATACTTAATAAATGTTGATTGTATTGTAATTGATAACAGATAATATGAAATTATATCTTCATTAGATAGGTGGAAAATGAAGTTTAGTTTTTCAGGAGCACAGAATACTGCAAACTTGGAGAAAGTTTAAAAATTGTCATCTGTCCTCTACTTTGTTTTTATCATATTACTTTGTCCCAAATTGACCTAGCTGTGCTAAATGTGAACTAGAATTGACTTTTGGTCTCTGCTTATCTGGAAAGATTTGAGTCAGAGTCCTCAAGACAATATGCTGGTTCTCAAGAGAACCTGACTCACTCTTTTTAGCAGTAATGAAGTGCTAGAAGGGTCAGAGAAGAATGAACTCTTCTCTTGCTTTAATCTTCCATTTTATCTCCAAAGAATTCTAGCACTTTTTTTTTTCTTTTTGTTTTGCTGGGCTAGAATTCAGGATAACAGTGTATTGGTGATTAAGCCTGATCTAAAACTGCTTAATTTGATGCCTTATGACCTTCAGGTGTTTATTAATATTGTTGATAAGTAAAAGCTTCTAGCATTTCTCAACATTGCTCCATATCTGTAAAAATAAATTTCCTTTTTTTGTAGCCTTTTTTTCTGAAGGTTTCCCTTTAAACATTTCCTCCTTGTTCCCAAGAAAAAACTTTGCAGAAGCTTTTGGGACTTTAAAAAGCCTCAGAAATCTATTAATAAAATTAAATTATTAAGAATTAATAAAGAGTAAAAAATCAGCACCTTTCTTGGTGGGGGGGGGTGAATATTGCTCTTTTTAAAATTATGTCTCAATATAGAATATAAACATCCAAAACAATTCTATAAAAATTCAATTATTCCATCTTTACTAAGTAGTGAGGAAGTAAATCCTGGCCCCCTTGTGTAGAGGTTAAAATCATAAAATGCCTTAAAGTCATGAAGAAAGTGGAGATTAGAACAGGGAAGAAGGCTAGAGAGTTAGAGCACTTGAAATGAATCTCAATTGTATCATTTCATGCCTATATGCATGTAGCAAGTTTACTTGATCTCTCTGGGCCTCCATTTCCTCACTTGTAAAGTTTGGGGGATTGGATTAAATGGTCTAAATCTGCATCTTTCATACTCTGGTTCCCATGAGACTGAGCTTTCAATTTATACTTTTAGATATATCTAAGACCTATGATATGTTGCATATAAGGGTTTGAAAATATTTTGGGGAATTTACCTTCTAGGTTACAATTCTATTATAATACTGTTGTATTCAATTACCATCATTGATTCTGTACCTTGAACTTTTGTTATTAGATATTGTTTATTATATTCTATTATATACTGTTATATTCTGTTATTATCTACTGTTTGCTGAAAGGGACCCAACAACACATGCAGTTTTACTCTGCCTGCCATTTTCCAGATGCAGAATCCAAAGCCAAGGGGTCATAATGAGTGCTTTTAATTCTGGTCAGAGCCAGAATTCTAACTCATACCATCTAACTACAAATCTGAACTCTTTCCCCCTCCTCCAGGATAGTTATCTCCTTATCTTGCCCAACCTTATTTTTCAGCTATTTTGACATCTGGTGATTGCACATTTCTCAACTTTTTTTCTAGTCTTTTATTCTGGGTATGTGCTTTGGTATTAGGTCTTTAGATGCTCTGACTTCTATAAAGTGAGTTCATTAATTCATTTAAGAAATATTTATTAGGAACCTCCTATGTTCCAAATGGACAGTTAGATGGTGCTGTGATAGAGCTCTGCATCTGGAGTCAAAAGATTTCTCTAACTGATTTCAAATCCAGCCTCAGCCACTTAATTAGCTCTGTGACCTAGGCAGTCATTTCACCTTGTTTGCCTCAGTTTCCTCATCTGTCAAATCAGCTAAAGAAGGAAATGATGAACCGCTCCAATATCTTTGCCAAGAAAATCCCTAATGGGTTCATGAAAAATCATCCACAGTTGAGACACGACTGAATAACATCAACAGGTTCAAGATGTCCCAAGTTCAGAGAAAAGATTTTAGCTTTTATTTGTTTTCTGTACTATGGTTTTTGTTTAAGGACAGCCAAGTAACTGTTATACAATTTGTAGTCTCAAGACTTGCTTGGGGCATTGAGTAGCTAGCTGAGTGACCTCACTGCCTGGAGGCACTCTGCATCTGCAGGTAGAGATCCAGAATAAATAAAATGGTCCCTACCAGGAGTTTATATGCTGTGTTGGTGCTATTGGCTTTTATCTTAGCTATCTGTGTCATATACCTACTATGAGCACTGACAGCTCACAGTTCTGTTTCTGGTTCCCCCTAGAATGGGGTAGAAACCCCCCAGCCTTGCCCCTGTCTAAACATCCTGCTGTGTCAGGATTCCCTAGTCAGGAGGCAGGTGGAAGATACCCCATGTCAGTTGAAAGACCTGGATTTTGGATTTAGAGGACTCCATTTCCATTACTACCTGAGAGATCTTAGGCAAACCACTTGTCTGGGTCCAGTTTCCTCATCTATAAAATGTGGGGCCAGATGATCTTTTAAGGTCTCTGCCTTGGCTCTAAATCTAGAATCCTGATTGATGATTTATCTGGCAGATGATAATGAAACAAGGAGCCTCAGAATGAGGAAATTGCAGCCCCACTTAATCTTGTGGGTTAGAAGCAGTGCTTCCATTTAAAAAAAAAAAAAAAAAAACCACACACACAAAAAAAAAAACCCTTGGTAAATGGAAAAATGCTATGGAAATATGAGGACATTAAAATAGTAATTGTCAGTGACAAGCAGGTGGCCTAGCAGATAGAGGGCCAGCCTTAGAATAAAGCCTAGCTGAGTCCAGTTGCTGCTTATCACACATATTAATTCTGTGACCACGGGCAAAATATTTAATCTTTTATTGCCCAAAGCAAATCAATTGCTAATCTATATCAAGGGAAAGCATTTTCCATACCAGGATTCCCTAGGTTAAAGGAAGGAGAGAATGAAACAGAGAGAAGGGGGAAACACATATACAGAGAGAGAGAAGTATGGGGGGAGAGGAAGGGAAGGAGAGAAAAGAAAAATACAGAGGAAGGGAGGGAGGAAAAAAGGGGAGGGAAAGAGGAAAAACATATTCAGAGGAAGGGAGAAAGAGGGAGAAGAAAAAGAAGAGGAACGGGGGTAAGAAGGGGAATATGTGAGATAGAGTGGGGGAGGGAGGGAGAGAAGGGAAGAAAGAGAAAGAGGAAGAAAGGAACAAACAGCCCCAAAACAACTTTGAAAATACATTTCCTGTAGTAAAATAATGTCCTTATATTCCTCTTGAGCCTCTGTCAACTTGTTTCATTATATTTATGGTACATTATATTCCCCATTGTTGTGAGGATCTTTGGTAGGAAGAATATTTTAAATATTTGTGGGCAGGCAGAGAGTCCCTGCACATTATACAAGCCTCCTCCTGTCAGTGATGAATAAAGAGGCAATAATACCAGCTAGTTTTGCTGAAATGGCTGTTTGTTGTCATGGCCTTCTGTTAATTTTTTTAGATGCTCTTTGATTCAATTGAATCTGTCAATGAAAAACAATTTCCTCCTGGAGCCTATAAGTTTATGGACTCAAATCTTTAAAATATTGAGCCATTTGCGGAAATATCTGTATCTAGTAATGCAACTTAATATGCTTTAGGAACCAGGAAACAATTTTTCTTAGAAACCATTTATTCTCTGTCACTGTGTAGATTTTGTTTCACTTATGTGGGCTTAGCTGCCTGATGTCTGAAAATTTTTTGTCTGATAGAATTTTAAATGAGAAGAATTGATGTTATAGGAAATGACTCTCTCTGCCACTGCTATACTTTAGCAAGGAATTATGTCAGCCTTTTCAAGTGAATCCAAGTTTGCTTCAGCCCATTAGAGGACATAAGAAAAAATTAGTAATATGGGAATAACCTACTTCTGAAAGAAAATCAGGATTCTTTTTACTTACCTGTTTGACATTAGGCAAATCCCAGAACCTGCCCTTTTACCTAATGAAGATTAGGTGGCCTCTAGGGTCCCTTTCTGGCTCTGAATTTGTGATCTTGAGGCAGGACAGCAGAAAATATCATTCTAGGAAATTAGTTGAAAATTAGTAGGAAATTAGTTATTCTAGAGTTGAGACAGAGGAGGAATTAAAATTTTTTAATAAAAAAGGTTCTCTAAATGTATCAGAAATGGTTTGTGGCAGTTTCTGCCATGTCAGGAGAATGTCTGAGATGACAAAATCTGTATAATTTGTGATTTTTTTTGAGGGAATGTAAAGGAATAGCATAACCCCTAAGTGGGAGCTGCTGTAGAATTTTTGTTTGCATCCATCCAAGGCTTGAAACGCTGAAGGCCTGCGTTTGTCTGTTTTTGAAATGCTGTATTATTTTGTAACCTCAGTCTGCCACAAGGGTGCATCCGTTGAATAGGTTTGGTATTTGGATGCATGCTAACATGTGAATGTTGATATTACTGCAGGTTTGTTTTATGTTTGTTTTCATCCCACCAGGTCTGTGAGCTGGATATTATATTTAATTTCGAAAAGGCATATTTTATCCTTGATGAGTTTATAATGGGTGGAGAAATCCAGGAAACCTCAAAGAAAACTGCTGTCAAGGCTATAGAAGACTCTGATATGTTACAGGAGGTATGTAAGGGCAAAGAAACACTAAAAAGCTTTCCTTATGTTGAGGAGGGGTGGGGAAAATTAAAAACAAATTTAATTATCCCAGGCTCTGTTGTTTAAAGACAGGTTTTTGTCTGTAAATGAGGGGGCCCTGTAAGGCAGGGGAAAGTGTTGTCAAAGGTATAGCAATTCTGGTGCTATTTTTAATAAAACCTATTTTTACAGCTTGAAAAATTAATCTTGGAAAAAATGTCTTCTGCCCTGGGAAAAGAGAGTCATCATAAATCACCATGCCATTTGTCAGAGGTATTAGGGCTTTATTATTAAAGGTGGAGTTTATCATTTTAATTAAAAATTTTCAGCATCTCCTAGAGAGAGCCAGTAAGATTGTTCCTATTTTCATAAATAAATTGGGAACAGAGTGACTTAAGTATCAAAGTATAAATAAATAGGGTTCAGCACCCAAGCTTCTATTTCTACTTCTATGGCTGACTTCACAGTGGTTCAGATGGAATATAGTGAGACCGATTTTAGAAGCTTGATGGGAAATACTCGAGTTACTGACGTTTCACAATCTCAAGGCTGAGGTGGTCAGAAGATTTTGTGATTTACTTTTGGATACAACTAGTGCCTTTTAAAACATCTTCCTGAGGTAGCTCTACCCGGTAGGTCATGGGTCCTGAAGTCAGGGGGATCTGACTTTTAAATCTCAGACACTTAATACCTACTAATTGTGTGACTATGGGCAAGTCACTTAACCTCAATTGCCTTGACCCCCCAAAAAGTACCTTCCCAGATATTTCTGTTCCAGGCTGTTTTTTTTTCCCATCTTCTCCCTACCAGAACTTTGAGCTTTTCACCTTAAATTACCCTGGGCTCAATTTTGTCCTTAATTCTGTCCAGATCCACTTGAAGTGCTATTTCTAGCTTCCACTTCCAGCTCCCCTTTATTATTGTCATTCCCCATTAGAATGTAAGCTTCTCATGGGCAAGGACTGTCTTATTTGCTTATATTTAATTGTATCCTCAGTACTTAGCTTAACAGTAGGAGGGGACTGTTGAATATCGAATTTATATCCTTCCAGCCGGGCACAGTGACCGGTACATGGAGGGTTCTTAAATTGCTTTGGAGCAGGAAACCAATTTAATTACTTGTCTCCTGAGAACTATGAGAAAGGAGCCATTATTAGGCAAAGTCTTCCTAGGAAACATTTATAAATCACTGAGCTGACCATCAATGATTTCCTGTCTTTTTAGTATATCTATCTCAGGGTATAGCTATATCTAGGGTTAGTATGCCTAACCTAGAGAAGGTTACTAAGTTATAAATGCCCTGAAAGATTGTTGTGTTTCTTAAGGCAATAATTAATTGTGAGGCAGTGTAAAATATACACTAACTTAGGTTTAGACTTAGATTTGAGTTTTAACTCTTCCACTGACTAGTTCTGTGACCTTGGATTTCATTTTATTTGTTATCCCCATAAGTAAAATGATAATAATAATATCTGTATTACTTAATTTATAGGACCATTGTGAATGTCAGATAACGAATAGAGATAAAATGTTCTGAAAACCTTAAAGTGACTGATATATAAATGCATATTACTTTGTTTTTTTTCTCCCTACAAAGATTTCTAGAAACCTTAGCAAATGTTTTGAAACTTATATCTTCTTTATATTTATGCCTGTGCCATAAGAAAATAGTTTTAAAGGATGTTTCATGAACCAATGATTTGGAAATGCAGTGAATGTAGCCTTCCCTGAAACATGATGCTCTTGGGGTCCATCTTGTAGTATTTTTTAAAGGTGAGATAAGCTTATTGAGATGAATTGAGCCTTGGATAAGATTGGTCCAGTTTTTTCTGAATAGTGCCCTGTAGGAAAAAATAACCTTGTAGGATATTTGATGGTTTCATTTTCAGTTAAAGTTAAAGATGAATTATTTTAAGAAGTTATTTTTTTTAAGAGGTTACTTTCAAAGTTTTGTATTCAGTTCCGAATCAAAACCATATTTTTAGCAAACATTTGTTAGCATCAGTAGCAGTTTGCTGGGATTTTCTCTTTTCCTTTTCCCTATCCTTGCTGTTGGAAGAAAAGAGTCAGTGAATTCATGCATTGACAGAAACAGACTGACTTTTCTCCAAGGCTGTGGACCCATGGAAAATGTTTGGATTGAGAGTGCTGAAAGAACTATGAGGAGGATGGAGATGGGATTTTTGGTAAATGGGGTGGTGAAGGAAACCATAGCTGAAAGATGAGTGATCAAAAGTGGCTGAGGTACATTGAGCAAGGCAACTTGATGGTAACCAGGAACTGAAATAAAGGTCTACAGTGAATTGGCCTTTGGATTCACTCTGCAATGCCTTTATGCTCTTGGACTTCACTTATTGTTGGCAATAAGTTTGGCAAGATTGTGATCTGAATCCACTGGCTTATTTGTGAATCTACTACCTGTACCTCTTTCCTTTTCTATTTCTTATGGATTTTGTGATAAAGTAAATGAAACTGTTTAGATAACTGGTGGTTTCAGAACATGAGCCCAACTTAATTGTTAGAGGTGACTTCTGGGGTAGTAGAGGGTAATATTTATTAAGGAGCCTTTAAGATTGAACTTCAATCTATGGATCAGTTTCTTTCCCCTCGCCCCCCCCCCCCCCCATTTGTGTCATGAGGCAATATCCACTTAATTGTAATTGAATGTAATCTAATACACTTAAATTTAAAAATTGAGTTTGAAGGAACTTATATAAGGGTAATAGAAACTTGCTGCCCCCTCCCCTCCAAAAAAAAGAAAAGATCTCAAAAAAATAGTCAATGGTAATAAAGTCAGTGTAGTGAAGTAGTATTGGCTAGGGAGATGGAGGACCTGAGTTAATCATAATTTTGGCCTTTCCCCAACTTCTCTCTCTCTCTCTTTCACTCTCTGTCTCTCTGTCTGTCTGTCTGTCTGTCTGTCTCTCTCTCTCTCTCTCATTGTCTCATTTCTCTCTCCGTCTCTCTGTGTCTCTCTCTGTTTCTCTCTCTTTCCCCTCTATCCTGAGTCTGTTATCTTTTTGCACATATATTAAAAAATCATTGAAGATTCACAGGCTGCTTGAACATACTACTTGCTCTATTGACAGGCAGCTGAAAGTTTAACTCTGAGGAAGCAGAGAATATTTTTATTCCTTTTTTTTTTTTTTTAAACACCACTTGTCCCCCTAACCACACCTTAAATCCTACATTGATTCATTCTGTGGATCAAAATATTAGTCAAAATATAAAATGTTATTATAAAAGTTAGGCATCATGGAGAAAATTTGGAGAAAATTGTGACCCAAGGGCCATTTCAGCAGAAATCTGCTATCCTGAAAATAGGAGTGATATTGATGAAGAGGCTTTGGAGTAAGCTCTCCCCCCAAATTTTAGCATAAATTTTTAACGCAGATTTTTTTTTTCATACTCTTTGAGCAAGCTCTGAAAATGAGATATAAGTATGGTTATAGACCAACAAGAAACTGTTGATGATGCACAAACCATTTGAAGAGTACTGACAAAACAGAGAACTCTGATTATAGCAACAAAGATGATAACAGTTTTTTGAGAGTGAAAAAAAAAATTCCCTGGGAGGAAGGCTCCTTCAGCCTTTGCTTTACTCCTTGGTTTTGCAGCTAAGGAAACTGTGGCCTACAACCCAAGAGTTCAGGAAGCTGAAGATGTTTTATTTCAACTCAATTAAAAAAAATAAAAGCAAAACCAAAACCCCAACAAGGTCAATATGGCTCCAGGAACTTTTCCAAGGATTCAAGTTCTAGGAATGTTGCTGGGGTCAGTATCCAGATTTATGTCCCATGTCATCCACATTTTCATCTGCATCTATAGTCACAATTTTAATCCATTACAATCCTTGTTTGTGAAGAGGAAGATTCAAAAATAAAATTAAAGTATGTTCAGTATCTACTATTTAAAGAAGGAAAAGAAGTATATGGCACCTTTTTTTGGCATGGTAGTGGGAAGTGGAAAGAGCTGAACATTTTACCATTTTTAAAGAGTCCTTAGCTATCTCCATTTCTGGAGGTGTTTGAATAGCTAAGGTTTTACCATTTCAAAGTCCCTTGTTTGGATATGTCAGACTATTGCTATGATGCAGGACTGTTGGCTGAGTGCAGTTTATAGCAAGGTCCACCCACTCCTGGTCTTTCTCTTGAGTCACTTTCTTGGCCCTCTACTTTTATTGCCACTATGTACATTCAGAGATCTGAATGAGAGAAAAAATCAAGGTGTAATGTCCTGAATGGTAGAAGGAATACCATTTTCATTAGATATTTACACTAGATGGTCTGTTATATATAGGTGATGACAATTGTATGAATACCTTTGTGGCCTTCCTATTAATATACTTGGATGGGTCCCTCAAGAACATCTCAGATGTGATGATGGTAATAACAATACTACTGAAATTGATGTTGTAGCCCACACATTGCTCATTAGTTGTTTATTTCTTGACTGTATTCAGAATGTATGATCTGGGAACATTATAGAGTTAGCAATAAACCATTTCACCTCACATTTTTACATCCTGTGTGTGTGTGCTTTTTTAAAATAGCAAATTACCTTTTAGAATATTTATTTTTGTAGTGCAAATTGAACTGAAACTTGTAATTTTTCTGAGTAATTTTGTTGACTTCATTTTCTTTTTCAGACAATGGAAGAATACATGAGCAAGCCTGCATTTTAACTGAAAAATCTACTTGACAACCCCATAATGCTGCATGTCATACTCTACAAAACTTTAACTGGATGTGGTTATTTTCTTATGTGCCAGAGCCTTATGCCAAAAATAACTTAAATGGATTGTGTGTGAAACTTCTTGAATACTTTGGGATATTGTGCTCAGCTAGCAAGACTAAAAGCTATAGTATGCTTGTAACAGGTGCATATCTCTATTTTTCTCTGTACATGGATTCTCTCAATTATGGAACTTAAAACAACCATCATTTAGTAGACTGCATATTTTGTTTCTACAGAGATCTTTACCAGCAAAGCAATAATTTTAAAATATTTTTGAGAAATGAGCTGTGCTATATTTTTTGCTAGTATTGTCAAAGAACAAGTTGGCAACTATTTTGTAAAGAAAAAAAATTATGAATGTACTGCCTATCTTGGACTAAAATAATACTTTTTTTCTCCTAACTACAAAGTTCTTTTTTTTTTTTTAAATTATGACTCCATAGTATGTTAGAGTAATAAAAAAAGGTCAGTTATTAGACAACTGTAGGCATACTATAGATATGTATGTGGGGTATATAACATACATGTATAGATCCCCTCCTCCCCCCATGTATGTACGTATGTATAGATATGTTTATATGTAAGACTTTAGCCCCTTGTAGTAGCAAACTTGACTTATCCTGAATTTCTTATTTGGGCTTGACTGGGGAAATAAAAGCAATGACAAAAAACACAACTACCTATCATTAAAAACAAAAATCTTCAGGAGCAGCTGTCTAGGATGAAGTTATTCTAATAAAATTGTGACAGTAAGAATTGTAAAATATGAAATATCCCAATTTGTATTTTCATAAAAATCACAGAATTTCAGATTAGAAAGAGTTAGCTCACCATTTAGTCCAACATATTTCAAACTTACCCATTTATAAGAATCTTTTTTAAAACTTAATTTTTAACTACTCAAATGATTTGTGTGACAATGTCTATGACTTCTCTTGATGTGATAAGGTAATTGAGTTGGTGTCCCTAATGCACACAGTATAATACCCTGGGACTCCAATCAATTCTAGCTGTTGATGTGGTGTCAACACTTGTCTCTGTGGATGCATAGAGAATTCATGTCCATCAAAATGAAACATCTGCATACCCAAGGGTAGGAAAAACCTCCAGTTAGTAAATATTTTGTAATTTTCAATCCCAATTTCCTAACATCTTAGGACATTTCTGTCTTTTAATTTGTACCAAGTGTTTTCCTTAGTACCTGGACAGTGTTAGTCTGGAGGTCTAAGTTCACTCATATTGCAGTGATTAGAGGGACAATCATGGTCAGTTTTCCTGGGAGATGAATCTGCCTACTATGTGGGTGTCTTACGAAATTTTGGATGGGATGACTTCTAAAAGAATTTACTAACAAACACTACAAATTACTTTTTGTCTGCCTTAGTAGACATGCATATACATTTATTACACAAATTCCTGGTTGATAAAACAAAAACATAGTTTTCCCCTTACCCCCCCAATTAATACCATTTATAAATATTAGCGATAGAAATGCTTACTGATTTTCATATCTCTTTGTTGAGTAATCACTTAACCTCAATCAACATATCAAGCTGAGATTTTGCTTGATCTGTTTTTCATCTCTTGGTGTACTTGGAGCATTTGTTAAGTTTTTTTAGTAAAAAATCATCATCCAGGGTTTTACTATTTAAAGAAAATAAAGATGAAATTTTGCAAAGATGGTCTTTCTGTAAATCCTTTATCAGAAACTCCAACACAACTTTCCAGATTCTTGAGGAGGGAAGGAGAAAATACAGGAAAACAATAAACATTAAATACCTTTTATGAACAAGGTACTGTTCTATGCAGATAAGTAACTTTGAGGAAAGAAAGCTCATTAGCAATCAGAGCAATTAGGGAATGCTTTGCACAGAAGTTAGGCCTTGAGTTTAATGAACAACAATGTTAAATTTCTTTTGAATGAAAAGTAAGATGGAAAAAACAATTCCTGCCCTCATAAATAATAAAAAAAAAGGTTGCGTTAAAACATTATAAAACTAAGTGTTTAAAACAAAGAATTGAGAGTGCTATAATACTCTGCAATGGCCAGGCCAAAACTGGAATGGTGAGTTGATTCTACGAATGGTATTTAAAAGGCACATTGACAAACCAGAGCAGGCTCAAAGTAGATGACCAGAATTGGGAAGAGTTGGAACCTGTCATATAAGGAAAGATTGAAGGAATTTGGAATGTTTAGTCTGGGAAAGAGAAGACTTCAGGGGAATGAGATAAATCTTTAAATATTTAAAGGCTTGTCAAATGGAAGAGGAATGAGATTCACTTAATCTCTCAGTTAACATAATTTTCTGACCATCCTAAGGGCCAATCTGCTTCAGTTATGCAGTGGCTATAGAAATACAAGATATTTCCACTTCAGCTAGGAATGGAAAGAAGGTACCTCTTGCCTCTTTTCCTTTGTTGTTCTGATGAGTGTAGATAAAAGCATATGAATGAAAAATACCTTTTTCCATATCTGCTCTTGGATCTTTATGACACAAATATGGCTGCACTATTTTTGTAGCTGGAATAACTGGAAATTTCCCTTGTTCTCCTTTTTTCAGCAAAAACTAATCTGTGAAAATAAACTGAAGGTATATTCAGAGGAACAACTCTAATACATTCTTGGTTGTGCTCTGTGCAAATGAGGTACATGCTAAATGATTATTGACTTGTGCTTATTCTAGCTAAGTCTATATGAAGATGGCCCCGACAGTAATTTTTCAGCAATGTTGATTCCTTTTGCAATTACAATGAAAAGAATAGTTCCAGAATCAGAAGACCTGGGCTCTGATTCCACCTCTGACTAGCTTTGTTGTTTCCACAAGCCTGAATTCTTTCTGTCTTCATCTTTGCCTCCTGCCTTCTGGCTTTTGCATGATGCCTTTTTAAAGGAAAATGTCAGCACAACTGATCAATACAATGAAAAGATTTGAAAACAAGTGTAATGTGTCATACTTGTGGACCTCCCACTCTTATGAAAGGGTGAATTGGGGATTTCTATTTATCTTCATTTGAGTTATGTCTAATCTTTATAGTTTTGTTATATTTACCTTTATTTATTTATTTTTTTTTGGTCGGGTGGTTTTTTTATATTTACATTGTAATTATTATGTGTATTATGTAATTGTTTTCTGCTTACTTCACTTTGTATCAGTTCATGTAGCTCTTTCCATGTTTTTCTCTATCACATACACCATTTCTTACAGCACAGTAATATTTCATTACTTTCATATGTCACAGTTTATTTTCCCCTAGTTGATGGGTATCTACCTTGCTCTTACAAAACATTTTGCTATAAATGTATTTGTGTGGATGAGAACTTTCTCTTATTGATGGCTTCCTTGGGGTATTATCATAGAAATAGTCTCTGATTCAAAGGATATGAACTTTTTAGTTAACTTATTTACATAATTCCAGATTGATTTCCAAAATGGTCATACTGTTTCACAGCTCCACCAACATATTAGTGTGCTTATTATTCCACAACTCCTCTAACATTGACCATTGCCATTTTTGTCATTTTTTATCAAGAATGGGAGGTGATAGTTCAGAATTATTTTAATTTATATTTCTCTTATTACTAGTGATTTAGAGAAGTGGTGTTAAATAGTAACAGGAACCACTAATTTGTATATAAGGATTCCTGTAGACTTCACATTGATGTAGAAAACCACATCATCTATCTTCTATTGCACTTAAATAATTTTGTTAAATATTTCCTAATGACATTTTAATCTGACTCAGGTTGCTCTGCTGGGCAATATGTTTGACACCTGATTTAGAACATCCTTACATGTGATTGTGAATACTTTGCAATTCTTTTTAGAACTGTTGATATCCTTTGACTATTTACCTATTGGGGAATGAACCTCATCTCTTGCAATGCTGCTGTTATATAAACTGTTCTCCTGGTTCTGCTCACATTGCTCTGCATTGTCATGTAGTCTAAGAGTTCTCTCAGATTATTTCTTTAATTATTTTTTTAATGACACAATAGCATTTCATCACATTAACATGCCAAAATTTGTTCAACCATTTCCTAATTGATAAGTGCCCCCTTAGTTTCCAGTTATTTTCTGTAATAAAAGGAACTGCTAAACATTTTTCACATATATGGGCATTTTTCTTCTTTGATATCTTTGATATATAGAACAAAATTAGAATTGAGCCTCTACATATAGGACTCAGAGTAATTTTAGTCTTCAGACTAGGCAAATATTCTAAGACATAAGTCATGAAATCATAAATTCTCAGAGTTGGAAGATGTCTGACATGACCTATAGTGCAATCCATAGCTATAGAAAGAAAGAACCTTTCCTATTATTGTCCCATAAAAATGGCCATTCAGTCTTTCAGTGATAGGGCATTAATAACCTTCCAAAGACGCCCTTTGCAATTTTGGACATCTCTAAATCTTAGGAATTTATTATTTACTAAAATCTGCCTCCACAGCTAGCCCACTGGTCCTAGTTCTTCAGTTAAGCAGAATAACCCAAATTTAAAAAACAGATAACTTTAATATTTGAAGTCAATGATAAAGTCTTACTTCTCCTGCAAGTCTTATTTTTTCAACTTTAATTGTCCTCATTTAGTTTTGAGTTCCCTTATCATCTCTTTAACAGCACAGTGTTTACCACTGTACTCAATATTCCAAATTTGACCTCACCAGGAAAGAGTGTAGTGGGACAATATGTGCCAGTCAACACAAACATTTATTAAGTACCTATTGGGTACTGTGCAAAGCGCTGTGGATATACATAGGAAAAAAGAAAGGTAGTTTTTGCCCTCAATGAAATGGGGGAAGACAATATAGAAAAGGAAACTAAAAAGCTGGGGTATTTGATGATATGTACTTGGTACAAAAGTTAAAAGAAGTCCCAAAGTAATGTGTCTGGGTAAGAAATGAAATGTTTTGAGAGCTGAGCTCCTTCCTTTAAGGCAGCCCATGGTTTCACACACATTACTGAGGCAGAGGATAGTGTTGAGATGAAGTACTAAGACTGATGGCATCTTACAGGATAGTATTTTCCCAATGGGAAGAGAGCAAAAGAAGAGATGGCATTAGTACACTGAAGTTGAGTTGCCTTAGCTGCATTTTAAAAGTCAGTTATTAAGAGTCCATTGTGGGAGGGACACTCAATTGCTACCTTAGTCTTAATCATTGAATGGATGTTGCCTCAGTCAAACTGAAGGAAAAAAAAAAAAAGTTTTTACCCTTAGTCTAATGAGGGAAAACAATATAGAAAACAAAAAAAACCTTAGCTTAAAAAGGTCAACATCTCCCATTACATCCAGGATCATCTCTACTCATCTTGATCTATATCTGGCCACTGGACCCAGATGGCTCTGGAGGGGAAGGTAAGTCAGGTGACCTTTCACAGTTGTCTCTCATTTAAATCCAATTTATTTGCATGCCATAGCATCACCTCCCTGATGTCATGGTTCTCTTCAAGACTGAATAAAGAACAGCAACTCTAAGTTACTGAACCCCAATTCCCTTGCCAAAAAAAGAACATATTGTGTGCCAGCACTGTGCTAAACACCCTACCAGTTTGCTCTGTGTGTGTACGCTTTCCATTGAATACTGAATATACTTGTAAGAGATTGTAGCTTAAGTTTGCACGGGGTAAGGGAATGCTATCTTAGTAAATACCTTTGATTTGAGATAATTTTTCAACTGACTGTTAACGGCAAATATTCCAGTAAAAACTTTGGTATTATATTTTTAGGAGTACTACAAGTAGCTCTAAAGTATTCCATTCTTTTCCTCTCCCTCCCTGGAAAGCATTCTCCCTTTTTGTCTCACACAAAAAAATTCCTCTTTTTCTTTAAGATACAGCTTGAGAACCAACTTCTCCATGAATGCTTTATTGATTCCCTCAATTGCCAGTGCCTTCCCTACAAAACTGCCTTGTATTCAACTGTTGGGTTTTTTAAAATTACAGTTCAACTATCTATATGTACATGTTTTTGTTGTGTCCTTTATTAAAATGTAAATGTTGGAAGTACAGATTGATTCAGCACCTAGCATAGTGTTGGAGATGTTTGATAAATATCTATTGATTGATTGATTGGTTGATTAAGTATGAGACCGGGAGTTTATTTCTAACAGAAGGAAAAGCTAAACAAAAAGAACCATAGTGGTCAATAGCAGAATGATTAGGACAGAACTCAGTAGGTACTAATCACCATGGTTATGAGTTATAGTACAACATATCTATGATTAAAATCAGGAGGCAATATTCCATGGGATCATAGACTTAGATCTAGAGGAACCTTAGATACCATCTAATTCAATCCCCTTATTTTACAGATGAGGAAATTGAGGCTGATAGATGCCTGGGATCATACAGTTAGTGTCTTTTGCAGGATTTAGATTCAAATCCTTCCTGACTTAAAATTCAATACTCTTATCTATTTAACCTAGCTGCCTCATCAGAGCATTAAGTCAATAAGTCAAGTCAACAAGCATTTATTAAGTGCTTATTCTGTGCCAGATACTGCCAGGCACTGGTAACACTCATATACATAGAAAAATAGTTGCCACTTTTGAGGAGGATGTATTCTAATGGGGGAATGAAAACTTTAAAAAGAAAACTTAAAAATGAAGGGGAGATACTAATAATTTTTATTTTCTGTTATTCTGAATTTGACAAACACCAAAAAATCCATTTCCAAACAAACAACAGAACAGATTATATATGAAATTATGAATCTATATTATGTGCAAAATGCTTTCTTCTTCAAAGTAGTCACCTTGGGAAACTTGAAGCTTATTTTCATGATGCTGCCATTGATTAAAACCTAACACAGCCTTCTCTTTTGGAATTGCTTTCAGAGACTATAGCATTGTTTTTTGATCATTCTCATTGATAGCAAATCTTGTCTTTTGTGCATGAGTGTTTGATTTTTATAAATAGTCCCAAATCATTTGGACTGGAATAGCACTTTTTTTTTTTTTAAAGGTGTGATTGTAATGTGACTTTGTGTGTCTCAAAAATGTCTCTGACAGCAGTTTTGTAGAGAAGAGTGTGAGAAAATGACTAGGGCTAACTATTTAGAAAAACTTGTCACATGTAAATCCAAGCCTAAATATAAAAAGATGTAATGGGGAAAAACAATAAAATTTCAACCATCATTTTAAAAGGAGAGATGGATTGAGTTCTCTTTTGTTTAAATCTTAAATTTAGAAAAAAGCAAGCCAAAACAAACATTTCCAAGCATAGTCACTGATTTCTCAGAGGAGTCAGAATGATAGAACTAAAGGCTCTTGGTAGCCATTTAATTCCATCTCCTCATATTTCTTTGTTTCTTTTTTTTTTGTTAAAGCTTTTTATTTGCCAAACATATGCACAGGTAATTTTTCAACATCAACCCTTGCAAAGCTTTCTGTTACAAATTTTTCCCTCCTACCCCTTACTCCCTCCCCTAGATGGCAGGAAGTCTAATACATGTTAATTATATTAAAATATTTGACAGATCAAATATGTGTGTACATATTTATACAGTTATCTTGCTGTACAGGAAAGGGAAAAAAAAACCCTGCATGTCCTCATATTTCAAAAAAAAAAAAAAGAAAAAGAAAAAGAAAATGAGGCTCATGGAGGTAAAGTTACTTGTCCAAGGTGACAGAATGAATGAATGACTAGAGTCCCATTTTCAAGCCCAGCCCAGAACTCATTTCACTATGCATCTATTATCATGGATGCTTGTGTGAGAATGAAACTGAGCTGATTGCCTCAGTCAGGTGCTTTTCTCTAGCATAAATACCTGACAGTAAGAAAATAATTAGATGAAGGGTGGTGACAGGGTACTGTGACAATTGGGTGAAGGAAGTTTGCCAAACCCACAGCTGGGGAGAAGTATGCATTCTTTACGCATCATGTCTTTGCAAAGAGGCTCCTTTGTAGACAAGATGTTCAGAGCCTAGCAAAGAAAATACTACAGATTCAGGTATGGAGAAGTGGGCAGAAGAAGGAAGGAAAGAAAGGGAGTGCTGAATATGGAGTCCTGATTGCTGATCTAAATGCCAATATCAAAAGTAGGTTTGAATGAATTAGGGGGCAATAGGACCTAGATTTTTCATTGAGTTATTGAGTGTCCTGTGTCAAATTTCTCTATGAATTTGTTTTTGATTGGTAGCCAGGGAACATCACAATTTCCAAAGAATTGAATACTAGTATCACCTCTGAGGATGATGGAAATTTGCATTGTGGGTATAATTAAACTACAACATACAACAAACAGTTATGAAGAAGCACTGAAGTGAAGGCTGTCATCAAAAAAATGTATGATTCGGTTAATAAAAAAAGAGACAGGTTGGACATATAGAATGAGGACAGGATAAGCAATGAACAGTCATTGTGGGCCACTGATATCTTCCCTGTATTAGGAAAAGGCAAGGAAGGCTGGCAGTGTGCAAGGTAGACCCTTGTAGTGAATTTATGTGAAGATCATAGACTTACAGCTGGCATGGATTTCTGGGGCCAAATAGTCTAAAGCTTCTATTTTACAAATAAGGAAACAGGATTAGGAAAATTAAATGGCTTGACTAAAATCATACAGATATTAAGTATCTAAGGTAGTATTTGGACCCACATCCTTCAGTGGTCTTTTCATTGTGCCATAATGAGTCACCCAGGATGAGCAGATCTATTCAAATTTTTGAGTACTTGAGAAATCTGGCTCAAAACTTTCTTAGAACAATATGATGCTGGAACTTAAGGAGACTTTATAATCAGATTCAACACAATTCATCGCTTTGTGCAAAGTACTGCTCAGTCCCCTTATTTTACAGGAAGCAGAGACATGGAAAGTGATGATCCAGGACACAAAGCATTTTGATGACAAAGTCAGCATTAATTTCCTGACTCTAAGATCAGTGCCAAATTTTCTACACCATGGGCAAACTAGCATCCATTGTTGAACAAAAGCAGCCCTCTGCAACAGTGGGAAATAAATAGTTTATTTTGGGTTCTATGTCTTCATCACTTTCAGATTTTTTTTTTTTTTTTTTGGTGTTCCTCCTTTTGGGCCCATGGATCCTGCCTTCCTCTTGGTGCTACATGTTCCTTATTTTTTCCATCTGTCCACTCCTGATCAAAACTTACCTGGTTCCAAGTCTCATTTACAGTTAATTTTCTAATGTAGTAATGGATATTATCATGATGACTGATGCTAAATATAACATGATTTTGGAAATAGTGCCTTATCTCAATCAGGAGTGAATCCTGTGATGAAAATTGTAGGCATATTGATAGATCAAATAGAGATATTTGGGGGGAATCCTTCAAATCATACCACCTAAACCGCTGGCTAGATCACTTAACTACAAAGCTGGCTACAGGAGAAAACTGAGAGGGAGCATCTGTGATTAATGCCAAATACAATTTACCAATCTCTGAGGAAACAAAATTATGATGATAATATCTGGAATTTATTTGGAATTTTACAATTACATACCTTATCTCATTTGTTCCATACAACAATCCTGTAAGGTAGGTAGAACAAGTACCCCTAAAGAAAAATACAGCACTTCTGCTTAAATTCTAAGAACTATGGTCATTTGGTTGTTCCCATGATCAGTTTCATCTGGGTATAAAGGTTATCACTGGCTTTTGTCTTTTGGCCTGATATTTCAATGACCCATTATGGCAAGGTGTCATGCCTTCATTTTCTGAGGAGAGCCCATGTAAAGTTTGAGCAGTTAATAACTATTTCCTTGCAGGGAATCTCTCTCTAGATGAATGGTAAGTAGATGTTTGGGCAATTGGCCCAACCATGTCCTTTTTTGTGATAGTGGGAAGAGCACTTTAATGTCAGAAGATCTGGGGTTGAGTCATGTTTTCCAGCTGTATGAACCAGGATAGATCACTTTTCTGGGGCCTTTGTTTGCTCATCTATAAATACTAATATTACTTACCTCACAGGAATGTAAGGAGTAAATTAGATAGTATATGTAAAGAACTCTGAGGTTGTAAAATTCCAAATAAAATCCAGGTAACATAATTATTATATTCTTAGTGTTAGATCTAGAGTCAAGGAAACTCAATTGACATTCTGAGTCTTTCTGTTACTACTTGTATAATCTTGGGCATATTGTTTAATTTTCTGGGCTTCAGTTTCCCCATTTATAAAATGTCAGAAGGCTTAAGAAAAAATTAGATTTGGCCTAGATGGCCCACAAGGGCCTTTAATTACTGAAGTTTTGATCTTTAGACCCTTTGAAAGATTTTAGAAAGAAAAAAGGAATGATGTAAGATGTTGAAAGAACAAGATGGGGCATTTATATGTCTTCAGATTTGTTCATTTGACAAGCATTTATTATCAAAGATCTCCCATGTGCAAGGCACTTTGTTAGCCTTAGAGATGAAAAGACAAAAATGAAACAATCCCAAACTTCTTTTTTTTATAAAGCTTTTTATTTACAAAACATAGGAGTGATTTTTCTACATTGACCTTTGCAAAAACTTTTTTTTTCCCAAACTTTTCTCCTCCTTCCCCCCACCCCTAGATGACAGGTAATCTAATACATGCTAAATAGGATAAATTATATGAAAAATACAATACATGTATACATATCTATACAGTTATCTTACTGCACAAGAAACATCAGATCTAGAAAGAGAAGAAGAAAAAACAACCTAAGAGGGGAAACAAAATGCATGGAAATATTCATAGAAAGAGTTAAAATGCTGTGTTGTGGTTCACACTCAGTTCCCACAGGCCTCTCTCTCTGGATGTATATGACTATCTTCATCGCTGAACAACTGGTTTGAATCACATCATTGTTGAGGAGAACCATGTCCATCAAAATTGATCATCGTATAGTCTTGTTGCTGTGTATAATGTTCTCCTGGTTCTGCTGATTTCACTCAGCATCAGTTCATGCAAGTCTCTCCAATCCTCTCTGAAATCCTCCTGTTGGTCGTTTCTTACAGAACAATAATATTCCATAACATTCATATACCATAATTTATTCAGCCATTCTCCAATTGATGGGCATCCTTTCAATTTCCAGTTTCTTGCCACTACAAAAAGTGCTGCCACAAACATTTTTGCACATGTGGGTCCCTTTCCCTCCTTTAAAATCTCTTTGGGATATAGGCCCAGTAGAAACACTGCTGGGTCAAATGGTATGCACAATTTGATAACTTTTTGAGCATAGTTCCAAATTGGTCTCCAGAATGGTTGGATCCGTTCACAGTTCCACCAACAATGTATCAGTGTCCCAGTTTTCCCACATCCCCTACAACAGTTATCATTATCATTTCCTGTCATTTTAGCCAATCTGACAGGTGTGTAGTAGTATCTCAGAGTTGTCTTAATTTGCATTTCTCTGATCAATAGTGACTTGGAGCACCTTTTCATGTAACCAGAAATAGTTTCAATTTCTTCATCTGAAAATTGTCTGTTCATATCTTTTGACCATTTATCAATTGGAGAATGGCTTGAATTCTTATATATTTGAGTCAATTCTCTATATATTTTAGAAATGAGGCCTTTATCAGAACCTTTGGATGTAAAAATATTTTCCCAGTTTACTGCTACTTTTCTAATCTTGTCTGCATTCATTTTGTTTGTACAAAAACTTTTTAACTTGATATAGTCAAACTTATCTATTTTGTGATTAATGATGACCTCTAGTTCTTCTTTGCTCACAAATTCCTTCCCCCTCCACAGGTCTGAGAGGTAAACCATCCTACATTGTTCTAATTTGTTTATAATATCATTCTTTATGCCTAGATCATGAATCCATTTTGACCTTATCTTGGTATATGGTGTTAGGTGTGGGTCAATGCCTAATTTCTTCCATACTAGTTTCCAATTATCCCAGCAGTTTTTGTCAAATAGTGAGTTTTTATCCCAAAACCTGGGGTCTTTGGGTTTATCAAATACTAGATTATTATTGTCATTGAGTATTTTGTCCTGTGAACCTAACCTATTCCACTGATCCACTACTCTATTTCTTATCCAGTACCAAATGGTTTTGGTGACCACTGCTTTATAATATAGTTTTAGATCTGGTACAGCTAGACCACCCTCATTTGCATTTTTTTCATTAATTCCCTTGAAATTCTTGACCTTTTGTTTTTCCAGATGAATTTTGTTGTTATTTTTTCTAGGTCAGTTAAATAATATCTTGGGAGTTTGATTGGTATAGCACTAGATTAGTTTAGGTAGTATTGCCATCTTTATTATATTCGCTCGACCTATCCAAGAGCACTTGATGTTTTTCCAATTGTTTAGATCTGACTTTATTTGTGTGGAGAGTGTTTTGTAGTTTTGCTCATATAGATCCTGACTTTCCCTTGGCAGATATATTCCCAAATATTTTCTACTATCGATAGTTATTTTGAATGGAATTTCTCTTTGTATCTCTTGCTGTTGCATTTTGTTGGTGATGTATAAAAATGCTGATGATTTATGTGGATTTATTTTGTATCCTGCAACTTTGCTAAAGTTGTGGATTAATTCTAATAGTTTTTTAGTTGACAATCCCAACTTTCAAAGAACATATATTTTATTGTGAGGAAACACTTTTATGTAGAAAATTAAATACCATCCTTAATTTAAATACCATTTATTTAACATTACCAGTTTTGGGGATCAGAATAAGCTTCCTGTAGGAAATGGCACTTGAGTTTTGAAAGTAAGTAACAATTCTGAGAAACAGCAGTGAGGAGAATTCCATTCATGGAGAGAGGGATAGCGTGGGCAAAGGTATGGAGGTGGGAAATGGAATTTGCTTATGAAGAGAATCAAGAAGGCTAGTTTGTTGGACTAGGGTTTTGTGCAACATTATCTTTGATTATAATAATCTTATATTTCATATGGTGAACTCTTAAGAGACAAGAACTTAATATTTTTGTTTCTACAGTACCTAGCATCTTCACTGTAGGTTATAATTTTGGAATGAATGTTGATTTTAAGATGCAATGTAGAAAATGATCAGCAAACTAAACTATTGCCTCCCCCCCCCCCAAAAAAAAAAAGCCACAGGACATACTGTTGTGTTGCAACCCATCTTCTTGATTGCCAGGAACTTCCTGCAATTCTAATTGGCTTTTTGCTTCCAGATTGCTGGCTTCCACACTTGTTCTGTAATCATTCCATCTGAATTTTGGCCAACCTACCTGTCAGAACTCAGCTCTCTTGTTATTGGCTCCTGTCTGTTTCCTTAGTTCCAGTGTCTGACCCTCCCACTTCCCCCCTGGATTCCCTGGTTACTGGCAGAGAGCTCATACTGACCTTGCCCCCTGGTCACAGCAGCTGGCAATATTTAATCTGTTCCTTTCTCTGTACAGCAGAGGAGCTTGACAACAAGGACTAGATGGAAAGATCCATCTGGCCTCATCATAAAATAATTCTAAATTCGAAACCTCAAGGCAAGACTCTAGTTCACTTAAAGCAGATTCTTGCTTATTTATCTGATGTATTTATTTATTCAGTACAATTTGGTCCTTTTAGTTGTATAAAAGGACAGAGGATGAAAGGGGGAATTTCCGCCAATAGCCTGCCTCTTGGCAAATAGGCTCTCTGACCATCATTCTAAAGAAAGAAACAAACAAATCACTGGAGAGAAAAAAAAAAAACTTAAAAAAAAAGAAAAAAAAGAAAAAGTGATTTAACCAATTCACTAATTTCCTTTATATTTATTTTGTGAGGTTTAAGTGACTTGCCTAGGGTCACCTAGCTAATATGTGTCAAATGTCTGAGATGGAATCTGAAGTTGGGTCCTCTGATTCCAGGACTGGTACTCTATCCACTGTGCCATCTAGCTGCTCTACTATTTTTATTTATGAAAGGTTTATTTCAGGAAAGAAGGGAAATCTAGTTCAGGAAGCCTAACTGTCTTTCTCAGAAAATGAGAAAATTCTCAGAAAATCAGAAAAAAAATGACAGAAAATTCATTCCTATGAGAATGACTTCTACAAGTAAATAAAGGGTGATTGATGTGTATATTGTAAATAAAAGCCCTTCAAAAACCAGAAGATTGTATATTGGATGCCATCTTACACCATATATATATATATTTTGTATTTTTAATAAGAACTTGAAGATTCTCACCAGTGTTCAGAGCTACTGAACCTTGTTCTATATCTTGGGCAGGAGTCTTTAACCTCAGATCCACAGCTCTCTTAAGAGTCTGTGGATAGGGGCAGCTAGGTAGTGCAGGGGATAAAGCACCAACCCTGAAGTCATGAGAACCTGAGTTCAAATCTAGTCTCAGATACTTAACATGTTTTAGCTGTATGACCCTGGGCAAGTCACTTAATCCCACTTGCCTCAGCAAAAAAAAAAAAAAAAAACGATCTATGGATAGATTTTAGGAAGGTTGTGAACTTAATGGGGAAAAATACATTATTATTTTCATTGACCTCTAACGTTTAAGTTATTATTTCCTATAATTATAAATTAAAAAAAAAAGATATTCTGAGAATAAGTCCAAGGGCTTTAGCAGATTACCAAGATGGCTATGACATATAAAAGGTTAAAAGTCTTTGACCAAAGGTTTGCCTCCTGTTCTATATCAAGTTTTCATTTTAGTCAATCCCTATTGTGCTGTCTTCTGAGGTGGCTTTATCTGACTGAACTAGAAACAAGAAATATTTTATTCAAGATTTTCTTATTTCAGATAAAATACTTCACCTGTGACATTATATGCCTCTAGCAAATTCAAAAAAATATCTTTTCAGTCTTTTTAAAATGGAAAATGTTTCTCATTAGGAATGGGGGAGGAGAATATTCTCTATGACCCACAAAGCAGTAATTAAATACTAATAATGTGGAAGAACTGTTGCTAGGTCGCCCATTTTCTAAAAGAGATCCTTTGTCATGCTAAATGGGAAATTTTTCCTCAGCAGAATCTAAAAGTCTTGTGGACCTGATTTGCTAATGTCACAATCAATGATTCTGCTGAGATTTTTTTTTCTCTTTTGGGATGCTAGATTTTGTTTTGAGGGGGGAATTGGAATTGGGAAAGAAGTCAGCATATCAGGTAAATTTGAAACCTTGACCTTCAACAATAATATTGGCTTTAGGGAATCCAGTAAGAAACTGGATAGATCAATAGTCATATAATGAAGTGAACATAATTCTGACTTGTGTGTCAAACTGGGTGGGTCAGTTACATTTTTTCACCTTTAGTTTTTCAACCACTAAAATAGTTTGATAGTGATGCTGCAGGTTGTAGAAGAGAAAAATAATGGAAAGTGAAAAAACAATCATGAAACTCTTTGCAGATATGGATCAATAACTGGGGTAGCCTATTTCTTAAATATTTTACTAAAAATTTAACATTGAACATAAATTCAACCAACTAAACATTTTCAATAGTTATTAACAGCAGCTAACCAACACATAATATGAAAATTTTCCAGTTACTCTCTTCAGTTTCCATCAGAATTCATGGTCTAGGGGGCGGAGCCAAGATGGCGAACTGCAGACAGCTTTCTCTGTGAATTCCCGGGACATTCCCTCAAACTCAGACAAAGTAAGCCATCCAACTGGTTTCTAAGTGAGAGCAACTCCAAGCATTCGGACTACAACTCACTTCTATCAAAGATCTACAGTGAAAGAACTCCGGAGAAGGTTAGCCTCAGGGGAAATCGGCCGTTGGTCGCAATCAGACTCCAGCTGGAGCGGAAGTCAGGGCTGTGATAGAGGGACGGATTTTGGGCACCCAGGAAGCCCCTGGGAGACGCCTGGGCCACTTTGCTCTGCTTGCGGGCAGGTGCATTGGCAGATCTGCCTTTGGAAAAGGGTGGATCCAGACCAGCTGAAAACGTGGTCCTAGTGCGAATCTAGCCCGACCAGCCTCAGACCGGAAGTCAACTCGGCAAACTGCCCCAGGGCAAATACAAATCGTTGCAGTTTTCTCTGGTTTTGACCAATATCCCAACTTTAAATCATGAGCAAGAAGCAGAAGAGAGCTCTCACCATAGAAAGCTTTTACGGAGAAACAATAGAACAGTCCCCAGATCCTGACATTATGAAAACAATCCCAGATGAAGCCACAAAGGCAGACTTAAGTTGGTCTCCCTTTCAGAAGGCTTACCTGGAAG
>JAJPUD010003916.1:0-36511 GCA_023553655.1 Myrmecobius fasciatus
TAGGAGAGGAGAGGAGAGGAGAGGAGAGGAGAGGAGAGGAGAGGAGAGGAGAGGAGAGGAGAGGAGAGGAGAGGAGAGGAGAGGAGAGGAGAGGAGAGGGAGAAGGAGAGGGAGAAGGAGAGGGAGGAGAGAGGGAGAAGGAGAGGGAGGAGAGATCAGATAGGATTGTATCCTACTAGGCACTTCATGGTCTTGTTCAGCCTCCCATTGCAAAGAGCTCCCCTTATATTCATTGCATATTTACATTGTTTGTCTTTAAAACTAAAGTTTTGTATTTTGGTTATGATCTCAAAGCTTATTTCATGTCTAAGTTGACACTGAGACCTTAGCAATCTTAACATCTCAACAGTGAATAGTTCCAGCAATCTCTCTCTTGGTTTTAAGAGGGTAGCCAATATAAATAGGTTTAAAACATTATAGGATAGAGTGCAATGCCTTTACATTGCCATATAACACTGTGGAAAGTAAGATTCTGATTAAAAAAAAAATTTTTTTAAGTTTTAGTTTTAAGAACTTTATTTCTTGTACAGTAACTATAAATTTCATGTGATATGAGTAAATGTCAGAAATCGATATATTTCTTTCTTTTTTATTGAAACAATAGCACAAAAATTCACAGAATTCTAGAGAATTACTAGTGAGAAAAACTGTTTTACATGTTACCAATTTTATTATGTAAACTGCATTTTATGAGCTATTTAGTGGTTACTGAGTTAGGAAGAATGTATATTATGAGAAATAATGGTTTATTATAAAGAAAATAGTATATTTTCATAAATCTCTAGCAAAATATTTGAGGTTTTGATGGTTGCAACAATCTAACCCTCTATTTCCTACAGATTCAATGTACCAATACTGCATTTTTTTAAACTTTTGTGCCTTTTTCTAGGAAAATTAGTCCTATGAAAGCTGAAGATTATATATTTAAAATATTTCACATGAAAGTATTAATACTGATCATTATCACCTCACTCCACCCTTTCTCTAAAATGCCTTATTTCTGTTGAAAATGCTGCCATCCTTCAAGTCAATCATACTAGTCACCTTGATTTTTTGCTTTCTCATCACCCCTCATACTCAATCACTTTATAGTACTTTGATTTCTAACTTCTAACTTCATATTTTTTGTGTTCAACATTTTGTATCCACTTATAGTACTTGTATCATAATTTACCTCCTTAACACTTCTTGGATTAAAGAGAATACAGTGTCTTCTCTGAAGTTAATGTTTCTGTTATATTTCTGGTTTCATAACTTACCTATCTCTTTGTAAGGTAATATAAGTTCCTGTCTTTCATAGTATTGGTATCTTTCACTATGAGGTTCCTAATAGACAGGAAAAATCAAAGTCTTTAAGATGGTTTTTAAACTGGCCCATAAAAGTACTGTGATAGAGCTGTGTCTCAAAAGAAGAGGGATAAAGAGGAACGTAATATCTAAGCAAAGCAGAGCAACTTATTGACTGACTGATTAATATAGTCTTCTTACCTAGATAGTCTTCCTTGTAGGTCTGTGTCTGTACTCTCCAGTGTTGTTTGTGTCTCTAGAAAAGTCTTATATATTAGACTGAGATCTACCTGAGGATTTAGACACAGGGGATACCAAAGAGCTGAGCAGTAAAAACTCTTTGTCATATGTTCTTTAAAACTGTGTCCTTGAAATAACCTTGTGGGTCCTTCCCTACTTCCTCCAGCCTTTCTGTATCAAAAATAGTGTGACTCTATCATTCAACAATGATATGACTGACAACCTTTAAGGTGATCTTGTCCATTGCACAACTCTCACAGCTTATGCTTATGTTTGTTTGTTTGTTTGTTTTTGTTTTGTTTTGTTTTGTTTTTTAGAACATGGACACCAGGAGATAATGTACTACTGAAAATGCTAATTCCATAACAAACAAAAAAAACTTTGAGTAATGATGCCCTGTGAGGTAATATATTCCTGAGTCATCAAGGCTTGGAATAGTACAGGTTCTCATGGGAAGTGATGGCATGGCTCTATGACATCTGCTCTAAACCTAGGTGTAGTTTATAACTCTGCCCTGACTTTCAATCAAGCTGGGACTTTTGGGATTTTGCATCCCTGATATTTTTGAACTGATTTATTTTCACTCTTCCCATCCACTCAAGTTTTTTATATTCAAGTTTAAAAGATTAAAAGAAGAGAAGCAATATGGAGGGAACAAGGAACAGAGGACATAGATAGAAGAACTAGACCTTTAATATAAAGAATTACTTACTAATAGTCATCTAAAATTGGACTTAGATTCATCCTGAAGCAGTAAGCTCCTCATGACTGAAGATCTTTAAGTAAGGGCTGAATGACATCTTTACAGGGAATTTATACAACAGATTGGTTTTTATAAGCACAAGCAAGTAGGTTCAGATTACCTGATTCCCTTCTATCAATTAGAATCTATATTTCTAAAAGCACTGGATTTGGAACTGAGAGGCCTGGATTCTAGTGTTATCTATCATATTAACTTACTCTGTGAACTTGGACAAGTTACTTTCTCCCTCTGGGCCTGTTTCTCATCTGTAAATTAAAGAGATTGGACTGACTAGAAGATCTTTAAGCCTAGGTGCATTGACTATTGATTGTATGATATATCTGCCTGACGCATTGAAAGGTTATTGCAAGACTATTATGTTGCAGAAAAATGACTTGAACCCTAGTCTTCCTGTATGCAAAGCCCAATCCCTAATCAATATGCCAAAATACATCTTCTAATATAGAATACTCAACATACATATACCAAATTTAATTTAAGCATTCTGTAAAGATTAAGAAAGTATTATGATTTTACAGTATTTTAGGGTCATTGTTCTAAACAGCTGTTATCTTTATTCAATAAATGTGTGGAAAGCCAGTTAATAGATATATTTAGTTCATAGAAAATGTGATTGAAGCAAAAGAGAATTGTTAGACATGAGGCAGAATTATCTAGGTGACATTGGTTTACCAGAGAGATCTAAGTCAATACTTTAACAACAAGCAAGTTATATTTACATATTGCTTTAAAATTTGTAAAATATTTAGGAAACATTTTAATTTTCAATTTTCATACTAACCTGTCAAGGTAGATGATGCATAAATCCATTTCACATGTAAAAAATGGATCCTGAGACAAATTAAATAACTTTAAAGATAGAAAGTGTCCAAGGTAGGATTACAAGTTGTTTTACATGTTTCATTTGACCTTCAGAACAACTCCATGAACTATTACCATCTTTGTTTCACTGATGAGGAAACTGAGGGACACCAACATTAACTGTTGTTTTTTGTCCTTTTTTTCTCAAAGAGGACCCTGACATCAGGGAGGGGTTGCTATGACATGCAAGTGAATTGGATTTGAGTGATGAAGGACTGAACAAGGTCACCTGCCTCACTTTCCCCTCCAGAGTCATGGGGGTTCAGTGGTCATATATAGATCAAGAAGACTGGAGATGACCCTGAATGAAATGGGAGACCTTGACCTTTTTAAAGTAAGGTCTTCAACAGGTCCCAGTTTGATTGAGGTCACACCCATTTGGTGATAAAGGCCAGGTAGCAAAGAATCTCCTCTTTTACCTAGTCCAAAACAACAACAACAACAAAAAAAATCTAAATGAATGAATGAATGAATGGATCTGGCAGGGGAAGACCTTCATATTGTTCACAGAATCTTGGGACTTAGAATCAGGAAGGAACAAATCCTTTTACAAAAGATGTTTCCTCTTATTGAAGCTTTCCTAGACTTTGTGGGAGATGATATAAATCCAAAAATCTCGGAAAGTGCTTATGTGGTTTTATTTGCAAGCAGATAGATAATGTAGATACAAAAACATCAATCAGAGAAGATCTGGTATAATGATGAAGGCACTGATCATAGACCTGGAAGACCAGGGATCCAGGCATTTCTCTACCATTTTCTAGGTCACATTCCTGAATGTAAATCCTGCCTGAGATACCATATTTCTGGCTGACTCTAGCAAGTGGGAAGACTGTTTTATTTCCTTCCTTCCATCCTTCCTTCCTTCCTTTCTTCCTTCTTTTCTTCCTTCCTTCCTTTCTTCCTCCCTCCCTCCCTTCTTTCCTCCCTTTCTTTCTCCCTTCCTCCCTATCTGCCTTCCTCTCTCCCTTCCTCCCGCCCTTCCTCCTTTCTTCCTTTTATTTCTTCCTTCCTATCTTCCTCCCTTCCTTTCCTCCTTTCTTTCCTCTATCCACATAAAGTATCATATCCTTACCTGCAGATACTCTTATAAACTTTTGTTTTCTCTTTTGCACCTCTGAAGCAAAATACCTCCCAAAGTATCTTAGGGTTTACTTGCTAGATTTATTTCTTAGGAACCATGGCTTAAACCCAAACCAAAGAGATTCTCATTGGTTTTCAATAGGTCAAGCACAATTCAATCATTGTTTGAGTCACAGTTAACTCAGATTGAATGTAAATAGCAGTCTTTTCTGTTTTGGCTAGAAACTTTGAGGATCTTCCCCTCCCAGATGCATTCATTCATTTAGATTTTTTTTTTTTTTTAGATGAAAGAGGAGATTCTTTGCCTTAATTGCTATCTACCTTTAATCACTAAATGGGTGTGGCCTTAGTCAAAAAGACCTAGCTTAAAAGAACCAAAGTCTCCCATTGCAAGGAGGCCATCTTTAGTCCTCTTGATCTATAGATCTGGCCACTGGACCCAGATGACTCTGAAGGGGAAAGTGAGGCAGGTGACCTTGCACAGCCCTTCTTCCTTTAAATCCAATTCACTTGAAAGTCATGGCATCACCATCCTGATGTCAGGGTCCTCTTCAAGAATGAAGGACAGCCAACAACAGTTAATGTGGTATCCCAGTTTCCTTATCAGTGAAACAAGGATAATTATAATTCATAAGGTTGTTTTGAAGGTCAACTGAAACATGTAAAACAACTTGTAAAGCTTAAGCACTGTATCAATAATAACAATGCTGGCTTTTATTATTATTTCCATATAAAACATATAGTAAAGTCGAGAAAGAAACAGTTAACTTTTCATATTAGCTTGAGACTTGTTATTGTTGGATGGCTCTTATACTCTTCTCATTTTCTTATTATTTTTTCTTTTTTTGTGGGGGAGGGATGAGAGGACATGATATACATCTTGAAACTCCTGGTTTTTTTCTTATAGAACCATTATTAGACTTGTAGGGTATTAACATCTTTTGGAGCATGTTTTTTCATTTCCATATCTTTAATCTGGTATTCCACTAGTCTACTATCTCATGATGAGGATCCTTTTCCCATGATGCTTCTCTTCTGGATCCCCTTGCTCTAATTATTAATGGAATGGCAGCTAAAGTCCTAGGGCTGTGGGTAGGGGTCAGACTCTATTTTGGCCCAGCTTTACTTTTGCCTCACCAGGTTTCCTTTCATATAACTCCCTCCCCCCCCAAGACACACTATTTCTGGGGAGGCCTTAGGTGAGAGTTTTATCTTCAGCTCCTGCAAGGATTGCTCATTGTATCACTGTACTCAGGTTGTTTTGCTCTCTTCTCCCTCTGAACTCTCTTATTCTCTCCCATTCTGATCTGATGCTTCAAATCCCTCAGTCTGACTTGTATCATTACCCCAGACAGAGCCTGGATAGTTTTTGTTTTCTTTTAAATTTCTAATTGTCTCGTGATTAAGGAGGTATGTTGAGCCATAACTTATTTGGGATGGTTGGAGGGGGTGGGGTAATGGTTGGCAGGGAGTAATAAAGATTTAATGAGAATGTTGCTTGGGGGGCTTCCTTTCCAAAGGAAAAAAAAATTCAAAATGTCTACATTAGAACCACCATTGGAGGACAAAAAATGTTCCCAGACTGCTGTGAAAATAAACTGTTGGCACCTCACAGAGAGGCAGCTCCAAATGTGGGGGTGGAGTGGGGGGGGAGGTGGGGAGTGGGAGGGAGAGGATTTAATGAATCTCAGAGTAGAGTGCACTTTACTGGAAGGAATTATCCCCTGTGATTTCCCTAATAAAGAACGCAAGAGTCACTCAGATGGATGTGGAGTTGTGGTTTTAAGTGCGTAGCCTCCCTGGTTACAATGCTGAGATTTATGCATCCTTCTGGTGGCAAGGCCATCCACATGGAGCCCATTGACTGCTGGCTTCTGCGGGTGCAAACTAGAGTTTAGTTCAGTAACTCCAGGGGCTTTGAAGGTGATGTTGGCTGACATTTTGAAGAACAGGCAGCTTCCTCAGAAAAGGCCTGACTGTCAGACTTCCACGGCAGCTGACTGCAGAGCCCTGAGAAAAGGAAAGGGTAATGAAGGTACTAAGAAGAAATGCAACTATTCCTGCCATGGGGCTGTCAAAGAACACAGCTCTTGCTGACCCTGGCATACAGGGTCACCAACACCCAATGTCTGGCATTTCTTTTGCCCAAGGTCTCAGGCAGCTTGCTGTATATAGTCCATTGTTCAAGATTTCCCAGAGAAACACTCAATCCAAGAGAACATAAAAGAGAGATGCAGAGTAAAAGATCAAGGAAGAAAATTCGCAGAACTGAATTTTTCTGTGACAAGGTTTTACCTATCAGTTTTGCCCTTTGTATTTCTATGTCAATCAGTTCTTTTTGTTGTTTATCCTTCATTCTGAAGAGGACCAATGACATCATGGGCTGATGTCTTGACTTCCACATGAATTGGACTTAAGTGAGTTAAAGTTGCACAGAGTTGCCAGCTGCATTCTCTCTTCCAGTGTTATTAAAGTCAAGTGGCAAGACAAAAATTAAGGTGACTATTGATGGCCCGGGATGCAGGGGATGACCTTGGCATCTTCAATGGCTGACCAAGTTCTAAGTGTTCCATAGCACCTGCTTCAGCCATTTTCATGGCCGTTGGAACAAATTGCTCTTATCTATCCCTTCTGCTAGGGCTGGGGGCCAGGAGGTGCAGTTTTTATATGCTTACTGTAGACATCTCCCTAACTCATTGTCAGGTTTGAGAATTGTCACTTACCCTCTATCTGGAAGAAGCTAAAGGTCATCTCTTAGGTGTTTTTGCACATGCTACAGCTTCTTGGAGACACAGGTAAGAATTAGGCGAAAAGGTAGGTGCCAAAGGTGAATAAAGTCATAAAAAAGTCTCAGCAATCCTTCAAACAGGAGATGGTAGTTCAACCTGAATGCCAGCTATTATTTAAGAGTCATTTAAAGAGGCCAAGGATCTCCTAGCTTTGAGCTGCTTTCTTCATAGTCTCAGAGTAGGGTTAAGAATAATTCTCCAAAGCTTTTTCCTTTCTGCTTTTATTTTTGAACTTTTCTGCCTCAGTGATTGTGATAAAATCTGTGAACATGCAGCCAAGCTCTCTCCAGCATTGAAACCAACTATCTCCCTCATTCCCCTTCAATGGTAATATAGTGGGAAGAGTGCTGGTTTTTAAATCAGAAGATTTTATAAAAAAATTTTAATTATTGCCTTGGGCAAGTTATTTTTTATCTTCCAAACTCTTAAAACCTCTTTTGTAAAAGGATTTGTTTCTTCCTGGTTCTAAGTCCCAAGATTCTGTGAACAATATAGTTGTTCTCAGAAACACAAGTTCTTATTCAGAGAAAATTGAGGAGCCCCTGGACTCTATTATAGAACTCCAATACAAGCAAAAATATCAACACAACATAAAATGTTAAAGAAGGAAAGTATGGCGCATAGGAGGTCAGCTAAAAGGAGAAAGAAAACATGGAATATTGAAATTAGAAATTATTTTAGAACAGAGTAGAGCAAATATGAAAAGGTCATTAAAACAGAAAGTCAGGCCAGAAAAAATATTAAGAAAGGAAAAAGTATCAGAGAATACCTAATTCCTTTATTTGTATAATAACAATTATGATAACAATCAAAACTCAGATTTCTTGAGTATGCTATTGGTATCCTCTTGCTATCCAGAAAAAGTACAATGGCCTCAAGAATTTTGAGTGGGTTTGCCAGGACAAAACATATGAGAGTAATTGGTTAAGAATTGCCCAGAATGGGCAGGCATTGGGAATGGAGAGTTTTAATGCTTACATCCATGAGACCACAGCACCATTGGGGTATCTGAATATTTTAATCCAGACATTTCTATAACACTTTGTGATTTTCATGGGACCTTCCTCCCAACACACCTGGGAGGTAAATAGTGAAAGTATTAGTACCCTCATATTACAGATGGGGAAACTGAGCATCAAACATCTAATTAGCTCATCATGAACCCATCAGAGACAGGACTTGAAGCTGGTCATTCAGACTTTAAGACAAGTGCTTCTTCCATCACATTCCCTGAAGATGAGTAAACTGAGATTTAGAATAAATGCATGACTTATTGAAGATCAGATAACTACCCAACATCACAAACAGAATTAGAAGCCAGGTCTTATGAATTACAGTTCAATTCTCTTTCCCTGATTCTTCCTTTTTTGCAAGAGACATCTTTTTTTCTTCCATTGTAATTTATCTTCTTAACAAAACTGCACATGCTAAAGACTCAGTTCTGGGTTTATTCCTAAGAATGAAAACAATCAATTCCCTTGCATTCTAAGCAAACAACAATTTGCACAAAGCATTAGAGTGAATACTTATGAATCTTACCACTACTTAGATTTAATGTGAGGGCTACCATTCAACTCAAGCCTCCATTCAGAGCATTTTCTACTGGCAGACTTGACAAGAACCATAACTCAAATAATCAATCATTCTAAAAGTATTTACTAAGTGTCTATTATATGCCATATATTATTCTAGGTGCTGGGGAAGGAAAACATAGTGATACTACCTACCCTCTAGAAGCTTATATTCCATCACAGGAGACATGGCATGACATAATGATAAGATATGATATGATTCTATATGATTATACCTATATTACTATTATTAATAGTAATCAATATTATATATGCATATAGCATGATATAACATGACATGATAGGTAACAATATGAAATAATGTTATAAAATAAAATTATATGATAATAAAATACAACATAACCATATAACACAGCATAATAAAACACAATCCAATATAGCATGACATGATATTATGTGATATATAATGTGGTACAATACAATTTACATAGGGAATTTATAATGATATAATGTGATATATCATATCACAATATATAATATAATTTCATAATATTCCATTTCATTTAACTTGGTGTGGTACCATAATACGGCATGAAATGACATTGTGTATATTTGTCTATATCTATGTGTATGTCTATGCGCATATTTGTATGTCTGTATACACAAATATAGACAAATATATACATTCTCAGAAAACAATTTTCAATATATGTAAAATCAATATAAGGTATTTTGTGCGTGATGGTACTAGCAATTAGAAAGATTGGGAAATGGCATTTATTTTGAGGTTTGAAGGAAGCACAAGTAAAGGACAAGGGATTTCCAGTTAGAGGTCAATCAGAACAAAGGCATGGAGGTCAGTGCCTTGGATAAGGGATAACACAAAAGCAAAGTCTGGCTGCAGCACAGAGTGTGGGCAGGAGAATAAAGTATGAAAAATTTAGAAAGGTAGGTTGGGACTGGTTATAAAGAGCTTAAAAAGACAAAAGGAAGCTTATCTTTGATCCTGAAGACAACAGAAAAACACTGGATTTTATTCAGTTGGAAAGTGACATGGACAGGCATATTTTCACTTTAAGAAAATCACTGGATTTGTTGGAGGATGTTGACTTAAAGGAGGGTTCCCAGAGCATCTAATTAGGACACAATATCAAAATGAAAAGCAATACAATAAATATTAACAATATTGCAACTCCCATGGATTATTAAATACAGCTTTCAAAAGATTCCTTTCTGAATTGTCAAGAATTCCCCAGAAAACTTATTCCAAGTGGGTAAGAGTTATACTCATTGGCCTGAATTCTTAAAGCTGTAGGTCCCAGAAAATGAAGATCTTCCCTTTACCACTCTCTTCTGTCTCCAAAGCTATGACCTACTGTTGTGATTTCTTATTTTTCCTGAGGGTTGGTATTGGACAGAATATTATCCTTTCTCTTCGAAAGTGACCCTAGCCAACATGCCCTGGCTTGGGGCTAATCAGTATATTTTCTGTTCTAATGGTAGTCAGGCCATAATACCAACATGGGAAAGAGTATCTCAAAAGTTTCACCCCTTTCACAGAAAGATTCTAATTTTTTATTCATATTTGAGTTAGAATTAATTCCTTCTCTTTATTCATTGTCCTTATCATTCTATTAGTTAATCAATAATCATTTATTAAATATTTACCATATGCCAGGAATTCACTAAATAGAAAAAAAAAAGGCAAAAGACAGTGCCTGTCCCTGAGGAGTTTACAATCTAATGAGGAAGCCAACATGAAAATAACTGTAAAAAATAAGCAAGATAAATAAGAAATAATCAATAGAAGAAAGGCACTAGAATTATGAGGTATTGGGAATAGCTTCCATTACAAACTGGTCTTTTAGCTGGGACTTGAAGGAACCCAAGAAAGTCACAAGATGTAAATGAGAAGTGGAAATATCCTGATCTGAGAAACAGAGTACAGTATCTTGTTTGAGGAACAGCAAGAAGACCAATGTCAAAGAGTTAAAGAGTACTCACTCACAAAGAGTGAGGAAGAGTAGAAATGTAAGGTTTAAGGTGATGGGAATGTTAAGGGTGAGGGGAATGGTAAAGAAGGTTATGAAGGGCTCTTTACCCCAAAGAGAAGATTGTATATTTGGTCTTGCAGGTAATATGGAGCCACCAGAGGTGGTTGTGATGGGGTAAGACCTGTCCCTTTGAACCTTTGAACAAATGGGGCTCCTTAAACTTTTTCCACTTGCAATACTCTTTTCCCTAAGAAATTTTTATGTGACCCAGGGTATATAGGTATATAGGTAAATAAAACAATATACAAATAAAACAAATATACAAATCAACCATTTACTGGTAAGAAATCATAATTTTGCAAACTCTGTCTTCAGTTATAAGGTCTCAAATGGGTCACCACCCATAGTTTAAGAAGCTGGGAAAATCACTTCAGCAACTGATTGAAGAATGGACTGGAAGAGGGAGATACTAGTGACAGGCAAACCAACCAGCAGGCTATTGAAATGGTTTAACTTTGAAAATATAAGCCATTAAAATCATAGTGGTTGCATTATCAGAGGAGAAAATGGGGTTTATTGTAGAGATGTTGCAAAGTCAAAATCAGTTGACATTGACAAAAAATTAGATGAATTGAAGTTAACATCCAAGATACAAATCTGGGGGATTGTGAGGATAATAATGTCTTTGAAAATAATTGAAGGGCTTAGAAAAGGGGAAGTTTTGAGAAGAAAGATGAGTTCAATTTTAGGCATATTGAGTTGAAGGCAGCTACAGGAAATCTGGTCTGAGATGTCTAATAAAGCAGTTGGACATGAGACACTAGAGGTCAGCAGAGAAGTTGAGGTAGACAAGTAAATTTGAGTACCATGCACACTAGTTATATGCCCTACATTCAATTTTCCTCTTTTCAATTGTTTTACTGAGGTTAGATATAATGAACTTGCTTGCCTCTCATTTCAACTCACATCTACACCTCAAAATTAGCAGTCAAGTCCAAGAAAATGGCCCCAAATCTTCAATAATCCTCAAGGAAGCCCTGAACCATGTTAAATGGGAAAGAATAAGGCTGGAAATACATTCTCGACATTACTGCCACCGTCACAAATTTACCTGGAACCCTTACTCTTGGGAATTCAATTTATTTTCATTTGTGATATTTCCTAAATGATTATTGTCCACCTGGGTTCCGGTTGATGATAATTCAGAAAGACAAAGAGAAATTCATTTCTGGTGGCTCTCAAACAACAAAAAGGTTGATTGTGCTTTTCCCTTACCATTAGTGGAAGTCTTAGGGAGTGAATGATCATGGGAATCAGGACACCATGCAGTGCGAGAGAGGGACAATCTACATTCTATTACATATGATTGGGTGTTTCTTCTTCCATCTTGGATTTAGATTTTCTGATTGCCATGGGGACCTCTACTGGGAAGCAATGGTGCTCATTGAATTAGTACTGTATAATTTCTAGGTTGCAGACCAGAGTGTCAGGATTGTGATTATGATAAGGATGGCTGCCAGTGCTTCTGTGGATCAAAACTATTAGTGAATGGTGAAGAATGGCAGTGCTACAAAGGAGGATCTTATCTTGGATCAACCATAGAGGTGACACCTGTACAGAGATGGATGGTTTTTGAGAATCTAGTTTGGCTGGTGAAATGACAAGTGAAAATGATTTCCAATATTCTTCCTCCCACATATTCTTTTCCTTGCTCTATATTTTATGCTCCAGCTGTGGATTCCTAGATGTATATCCCCATATAACCCTTCCTTTATTACTTTGAACTATAGAAAAAGGTGGTATAGGAATTTCCTTCTTCCATCTTCAAATATTTAGAAGATAATTGAGAGGTTAATGTCATATCTGTCCATCAATAAGCATAAGTGCAAAATGTGCTTCAGGCATCGTGCTAAGCCCTAGGGATATGGAGAAAGGCAAAAGACAGTCCCTGCTCTTAAGGAACACACACAGTTTCATGGGAGCAGCAACATGAAAAAAAATTAACTACAATCACTATAAACAGAATGAATTGGAAATCAACACATGCAAAAAATGAGCACTAAGGGCAGTTTGGAAAGGCTTTTTGTAAAAGATGGGAATTTTACTGGAACCTGAAGGATGCCAGTGATGTCAGGATACAAAGTTAAGAAGGGAGAAAAATTTAGGTATGAGAAATAACTACTGGAAATGAAGAGTAAGGAGGTAGAATATCTTGTGTAAAAGACAGTAAAAAGACTAGTGTCAATGAATCAGAGTATGTGAATCACAGAGTAAGTATAGAGAGGCATAAAAAGATGAGAAAAATAAAATTGGATCAGATTAAAGGTGAACATCTTTACATAAAAATGTGTTTCTTTCTCTCTGTTTCTATCTTTCTGTCTCTGCTTCTTTATCTCTCTCTCTTTCTCTATCTGTCTCCCCCTCTCTTTCTCTCCCTATCCCCATCTCTCTGTTTGTCTGTCTGTCTCTATTTCTCTGTCACTATCTGTCTTTGTCTGTCTGTCTGTCTCTCTCTCTCCATTGCTCTGTTTCACTGTCAAATTTCTCTTTGTTTTTGCCTCTCTGTCTATCTCTCTATCTGTCTCTGTCTCTTCCTGTCTTTCTAATCTCATCTCCATCTCTCTGTTTGCCTCTGTTTCTGTCTCTTTGTTTTTCTGTCATTGTCTGTGTCTCTCTATGTTTCTCTTTCTCATTGTGAAATCTGCCATTCTTTCTATGTCACTCTATCTCTTTCTATCTCTATCTTTCTATTTCCATCTCTTCCTCTTTCTTCCTCTCCCCATTTCCATCTCTTTGATTGTCTCTATCTCTCTGTCTTTTTGTTTTTCTGTCACTGTTTCTGTCACTGTCTCTAACTATGAAATTTCTTTATCTCCATGTCTTCGTTTCTCTGCCTCTCTGTCTCTTTGTCTGTCTCTCCTTTCTTTCTCTCCCTATCTCAGTCTCTCCATTTCTCTGTCTCTTTGTTTCTCTGTCACTATTTGTCTTTGTCTCTATCTCTTTAACTGTGAAGTCTCTGTTTCTGTCTCTGTGTCTCTCTGCCCCCCTCTCTTTCCCCTTTTCTCCTTCCCTCCCTCTCCCTCCCTCCTTCCCTCCCCTCTTTCTCTCTCTCTATACATATATACACATAAATTCTGTCTCTCTTTTTTCTCTTTTTCTGTCTCTCTATCCCTGTCTTTGTCTCTGTCTCTGTCTCTGTTTCTCTGTCTCTGTCTCTGTCTCTCTCTCTTTATATATATATACATATATATACAGATATATATGTATATATATATATATATAATGTGTCTTTGTCTTTGGCTCTTTTTCTGTTTCTGTTTCTCTGTCTCTGACTCTATTTCTATCTTTTTGCCTCTCTGTCTCTCTGTCTTTCTGTCGCTCTGTTTCTTTCTTTCTCTCTCTCCCTCTCTCTGCAGCAAACTATATGGTAAAAGTATGTTGCTTTTCTGTTTTTTGGAATGTGATGAAGGGAGATGAGAGATAATATGAGGGGTAGAACCCTAGAGTTATGTATAGAACTCAGACTTCATAATTTGTAGATTGATTCATATTCCACTTCATCCCCTAACTTAATTCTAAAACCACCCACTGCCACTAATTGATGTTATAAGGGTGGCAGAGGAAGCCTTAAGGGATAGAAAGGTGGGTCTTCTAAGTGTTTGAAATCTTGGATTAAAATTAAATTCTAATAAATATAAATCCAGCATCCTTTCCGTTATACCTATAGTGCCTACAACATGGGGCAGAGGGAAGAGGGAAAGAACAAATAAAGAAATAAAAGCTGTTATAAAAATATTGTTGTCATGGATAATGACTTCAAATCTACAAAGACTGAAAGACAGGGCAGCTAGGAGGTACAGTAAATAGAGCACTAGCCCTGATGTCAGGGGGACCTGAATTCGAATCTGATCTCAGATAACTTAACACTTCCTAGGTGTGTGACCCTGGGCAAGTCACTTAACCTCAATTGCCTCAGCAAAAAAAAAAAAAAAAAAAAAAGTCTGAATTTAGTTGAGATAAAACACAAGTCAGATATGATCTTTGCTTTCATAGAATATGTCATCAAATTTCAGATAGAAAAGTATTTTGGAAAAATACATGGTATTATACTAATATATGAAATTATTAGATGATATTTGAAAGAGAGAGTAGATAGGAAGCTGGCTTTAAAGTTAAGAAAGTACTGAAAGACAGTAATATTCAATAGAGAAAGGACAGTATTCAGAATTTGGACACGTGGATTCTAGAACTCAGTTTGCCAGAATTTTACTGTATGACTCATCTAATCTCTCTAGTCCCTACCTTATTCCTCTAAAATATGAAGGGATTTAACAAAATGATTTCTGAAGCTCTTTCCATCTCCTACATTTATGTGTTATCTTCTAAGATTCTTTCCAGCACTGACATTAATGGCTGGGAATGAAAGACTCAAGGACAAATGAAGGTGAAATCTAACTCTTATTATGAACACGTTAAAAACATTTCTAGGAAAGAATAAATTTGGCAGAATTCATTGTGTTTTCTAAATTTTTTTTAAGGTCTTATGGGAATCTTAAACATCAGCAGCAATACACAGATGAAAGAGAAAGAAAGAAAGAGAGATAAAGAAAGAAACTATAATTAACTTAATCAGCACAATCTCTGCAACTTATTCTAGTAAAAATAATTAATAGTGTGAAATGATATAATATATGTAAGGGACTTTTCAACCTTTAACATGTTAATTAAAAGTCAGTTGCTATTGTGGCTCCTGCTAGTCCTACATGGAATATTAGACTTGGAAAAGGGTATTAGGAGAGAGAAGGTTAGTTCTAAGATAGACCATAAAGCACAGAATGCTGTCCTTAGATGGAACCTTAGAACACAGAATGCCATTTATGAGGAGCACATGGAATATCAGAGAGTGAAAGAATGTTACAATAGAACATTAGGAGCAGGAAGGATTTTATATATATAATATAGGATGTCCCCCAAATCTAGAGCATAGGTCAATGTGTTTGTTTTACACATTAGAAATCTGAGACCAAACTAAAGTTGTTTATCCAATATCCAAAACTAAAATAGTAAAAGGATCATAAGTAGCAGCTAGGTAGCCTAACTTTTACTTCAAATACTATTCTTTAAAGAGAGATAGGAGTAGTTTCATTGATGGAGGAAATTCCTAGATAAGGAAACTCCTTCTGCCAATGCTAAAACCTTTCTTCTCTTCAACTATTAGTTTTTGAAAAAATCCCAGAGCACCAACAATTTAAGTGACTTGCCCAGAATAACACAATTTATGTCAGAAGTGGGACTTGAACAAAACTTTTCTTGACTTTAAAGCCAGTTTCCTATCTACTATCTCTTTGAAATATCATCTAATAATTTCTTATATTTGTATTATACATGTTATAATATAATACAATATAATAATATTTTTTCCAAAATACTTTTCTATGTGAAATTAGATGATAAATTCTATGAAAGCAAGGATCATATCTGATTTGTGTTTTATCTCAACTAAATTGTGACATTGGATTTTTTTTTTAGCAATTTGCAATTGTCAATAATTACTTTTGGTACTGAATTAGTGCTACAATATATGATTGTTGCAGCAGTTTTAGAAGGAAGACTGATTTGGTATTATTCAGAATCCTAAAAACTCACATTCAAAAAGGTTGTAACATTCCCAGGTTTTCAGAATAGAACTGAATAACAAGCACAATTCAATAATAATTGAATTCTTTCCTAGTCCTTTTCCCATTATAAGCACAAATCTTCTTAAATCTTTGGGGGAAAAAAAATGAACACCAGAAATTAAAAACAATGGGTAGCTTATAACATTAGAGGAATCTGTCCCTATAGAAATCATAATCAAAATAGATTTCTAATGATTCATTGAAATATTCACTTTATTATCATTATAGAGAAATTACTATTTGATACAATGCACAGTGCCCAGCACATAGTAGGCACTTAATAAATGTTTATTTATTAACCTCTTTGGATTCTTTTAAGTCCAAACTAAAAGCCCATTAGAAACCTACCCTAATCCTTCTTAATTCTAGTGCCATTTCCTACTTAACATGTATCTGGTTTGCTTTGTATAGATTTATTTGCTTCCTCCTTCAAATTATAAAGCTCTTTTAGGGTAGGAACTTTTTTTGCTTCTCTTTATCTTCTAGCAACATGAGAGGAGACATAGAGTAGGTGGCATACAGTCTGTGCTTAATAAATGTTGATTAATTGAAGATAGGTTTAATAAGCATAGATAATCAAAACAGACTGAACACATAACATAAATAATCATTAGAATTAAACACTGCAATGATGCAAATGTTTTAAGGAGTTTAAACATTAAACATTATATATTAAATGTAAACATATTACATAAACATATTATATATTTCTTTTTGACCCAAAAGATTATTTTTAATGTGAACCATAATTAAATATATGTACTTTTTTTGTTTGTTTGTTTAAGGTAACAAGATGAAACCCCAGTGATTGAATTTTAGTAATTAATTTCAGAGCAAGGTTATTTTGTACAGAGGAACCACACACTAATCTCCCTTAACCCTCATTCCACCCCACCTCCATTCACTAGATTAGATAATAAAATCTCATGAATAAGGCCAAGGTAAGAAAGTCAATATAGCAGGGTGTGCCTTACCTATTTCTTTTAATCTCTCTGAATTTCTTCTTCAGTAAAATCAAGATATTTGGACTAGTTATTTTTAAAGGTCCCTCAAAGCAGTACACTTTGAAGTCAATAGCTTTCTTCCTCTTTCTCCAAATTGTGTTCTACCCCTATCTCAAAAGATGACTTGATCTTCTATTTTCAAAGATTGATGCCTTCCATTAATAGATTCTTTATCTTTTATCTTCTATGTCTTAATTTCTAAGTCTTTCCTCAATTTCAAATCTTTTACTCTAATCTTGGAAGATTTGGTTGTCTTCTTCCTTTCCAAAACTACCATATCTATCCATGGATCACATCCTCTCTTAACTCTTCTCAAACAACTTTTGATGATTCAGGCTAATCATCTCTAAACTATGCCTCCTATCTTCTGCAACTTCTCCTCCTTCCAGACTCATGCAATGATTGTGAGTTCTGAAAGGTGAACTTTTATTTTATCTTGTCATTGACCATTCATTATTCCCCTTCCCTAGTATTTCAAATTATGTCACTTGCACTCTGACCCTGTCAGGACTGCCATCCCTGTGACCTTGAAATGTGATAGGTTACCTTCCTTTTCCTTTAAAATCTTGAACCAGGTGCATATAACAGTCTCATTTGAATATTCTTGATGCTTCCACCTCTTTCTGTCTCTCTCTCCAAAACCCACATGTGTACACACACACATACACACACACACACACACACACACACACACACAGAGTTTGTTTCTATTAAAATATAAGCTCCATGAGTGGAGAAGTTATCTTGCTTAGTTGTATTTATTTTATAGCTCCTTAGCATGGTCTTTTTTGTTCCTCTATTGTGTACAAACATACTCATCTTTACTATCATTCGTAGAAATTCTTTCTTTTGGAAATGGCTAGGTTCATAGAAAGAATATTCTCAATTCACTGTCTTTACTTCCTTACCAAATAGTGATTCTTCAACTCTTTAAAATGTGGGTTCAGACTCCACTTATATACAGAGACTACTTTTCCAATGGCTACTGATGGACACAGTTATTGGATTGATGGTCTTTTCTCAATCCTAGTCCTCCCTGAATACAATAACAACAAAAACAAAAAACAACAACAACTACTGCTACTACTACTATTGCCACCAACAATACTAAAAATAACTAGTACTTATATAACATTTTGTGATTTGCATAGCACTTTGCATATGTTAATTCTTTTGATCTTCATGATATCTCTGTAAAATAAGTATTGTCATTATCTCCATTTTATAAATGGAAAAAAAATGAGGTTAAGGGAAACTGTGATTTACCCAATGTCATAGAGAGAATAATTGTCTCTCTATGCAGGAGATGTCTGAAGCAGAATTCTATTTTTAAAATTTTGGCAATTTTTATTGTTTTTTCAATAATATTTTTTTTCCCCAAAAAACATGTAAAGACAGTTTTCGGTATTCATTTTTGTAAAATTTTGCCTTATAAATTTTCACCCTGGCTCCCTTGCTCCCTCCCTTCCCAAAAGAGCAAACAATCTGATATAAGTTAAATATATGCAATTCTTTTAAATATATTTTATATTTGTCATGTTTGTACAAGAAAAATCAGAACAAGAGAAAAAAAAATCATGAGAAAGGAAAAAATCACACAAACAAAAAGTTGAAAATGCTATGCTTCAATCCACATTCAGTCTCCATAGTTCTCTTCTGTTTGTAATTGGTGTTTTCTATCCCAAGTCTATTGGAATTCCCTTGAATCACTGCATTTTTTGGATCAGCGAAATCCCTCTCAGTTGATCATCACATGATTTTGTTGTTACTGTGTACAATGTTCTCTTGGTTCTGCTCACTTCACTCAGCATGTTTTGTTTTGTTTCTTCATGTAGATATTTCCAGACTTTTCTGAAATCAGCCTGCTTATCATTTCTTATAAAAAATAATATTCCATTATCTTCATAGACTATAACTTATTCAGCCATTCCCCAACTGATGGGCATCCACTCAATTTCCAGTTTATAGCCATTACAGAAATAGCTGCTACAAACATTTTTTAATATATTGGTCCTTTTCCCTTTTTTATGATCTCTTAGGCTACAGACCCAGTAGTGAGACTGCAGGATCAAAGAGTATGCACAGTTCTCTAAGCCTTTGGAAAAAAATTTAAATTATTCTCAAGAATGGTTGGATCATTTCACAACTCCATCAATAATGAATTAATGTTACAATTTTTCCACATCCCCTTCAACATTCATCATTATCTTTTCCTGTCATCTTAGCCTATCTGACAGGTATGAGGTGATACAAGAAAGTTATTTTAATTAGCATTTTTCAAATATATTGTGATTTAGAGCATTTTTTCATTTGACTACAAATGGCTTCAATTTCTTCATCTGAAAATTGTCTGTTCATATTCTTTGACTATTTATCAATTGAGGAATGACATATTCTTATAAATTTTAGTCTCTCTATACAATTTAGAAATGAAGCCTTTACCAGAAGCACTGACTGGAAAACTTTTATCCCAGCTTTCTGCTTCCCTTCTAATCTTGGCTGCATTGGCTTAGTTTGTTCAAAAACTTTTAACAATTTAACTATCAAAATTATTCATTTTGCATTTAACAATGTTCTTTAGTTCTTCTTTGCCCATCAATTCCTCTCTTCAGAAGCATTATTCTAATTCAAGTATTCCTGACTCCAATTTCGGTATTCATTGTATCATGTTAGCATATAATTCTCTTCATTAGCTTTTCCTGTCTTCTAAGAGAAGTAATTTCTTGTGCTGTGTTCTTATCCATCTTCTCTTCTCTTTGTTCACATTTTTTAATTTGCTCACAAAATTTCAATTTTTGCTTCTATTTAAATGACTCTTCAACCTACATATTCAACTTCTATTTCTTCTGTGATTTACTATTCCATGTTTCTAGTTGCTCACTGGATATTTCATTGAAATGTTCAAAACTAAACTACACATTGTTCCCTAACTTCTGCTTCCAACTTTTTGGAATAGTGAGGATAATATTGCTGCCAAACCTCAAACTCATCTTCAACTTCACTTTATCATTTGCCACAGTCATTTGATTGACTCATGCCCCTGATGCTCCCCATTGCTTTATTCATCAGTCTGTGTTCTCCCCAACTCATCTACCACAGTACTGGTTCCGACAATCATTTACCTCTGTTCTGAACTCTTATAATAGCCCCTTCCTTCTTACTTCCTTCAGTCTTTTCTCTATTCCATCCATCACACAGATATCAAAATTAACTCCCTAAAGCACAGGTCTGATCATATTAACCATCCACTCAAAATCTGCTAGTAATTCCCTTTTGCCCATAAAACAAAATCAAATTCCATTGCCTGGTATTTAAAGCTTTTCACAGATTGCCTCCAACCTGTCTTTATAATTTCATTTCATGGTATGTACTCTATTTAAGCCAAGTGGGTCATTTAAGGATTCTCCTTTCTTCTCTTGTTGAATCCTACATGTTTGCATGTACATAGGGTGTTTCTCGGCTAAGCAGAAGAGAAGAAAAGAGTTCTGGGCCTAGAGTCAGAAAGACTCATTTTTGTGAGTTCAAATTTGTTCTCAGACAATTACTAGCTAAGTGAGCCCATGTGACCCCCATTTACCTCACTTTCTGCAACTGTAAAATGAGCTGGAGAAGGAAAAAACAATCACTCCATTATCTAAAAAGAAGTCACAAAAAGTTGGACATAACCCAAAAATTATTGTCATGCCATTTTCCATGACTAAAATGCATTTTTACCTATCTCCATGTAATAGAATCTTTACAAACCCATGCTCAAATATTATGTTCTTCAAGAAGCTTTCCTTAATAATGAAAACTGAAAGTAATTTGTCTTCTTTAAAATTTCTCTAGAATACTTTATCTGTATTTTGTTTGTGCACAAGCCTTATCTTCTCAGTGGAATATAACCCCCTTGAAGACAGAGACTGTGTCATATTTCATCTTTTTATTGTCAATTTTTAGAACAATGGCTTGCAGAAATAGTTGGGTAATAAATATTTGCTTAACTGATTGATTTAATTCCTTCTCTGATTTAGGAGTAATGTGGAGTCCTTTTTCCAATACTCTCCTAACCATGCTAAAGTGTAGTAAATCTGGAAAAATCTATGTCTCAGAATGAAATTCTGATAATGGAAAAGAGTAATGGAAAGATACATGATGGAAGTTCGTTGTTACTGACACATACATGAAATTGTAAGAGAGATTATGTGAAGGTTCTTATTATGGGCATATGTTCCTGAAAAAAAAGGAGATGGATGATTATATATCAAGACTGAAAAACAGTGAATAGACAACCTTGGGACTATACTATTTAACTATACTCCTTACCTCATGCTACCCTACCTCATAATACAAAAGGAATCAGAGGGAGACTTCTAGAATGTTAGATGGATTCTATGGAGTATTTATGGAAAGAGAAAGATAAAAGTTGTTCAAAAAGAGAACAAATAAAGAAGTAATAACTTGCTTTAAAAGAGCAAGAACTCACAACAAAAAATATAGATATTTTAAAAGACAAAATATTTCTATTTGAAACCAAAAATAAAATGCTATATGACTGATAGCAACTTTATGTCCTTGGTATGCTACCTTTCCTAGTTAAAAAAAAAAAAAAAAACTTTAGCGGATGAAGGTGGCCTTGCTGTACCAGATCTAAAACTATATTATAAAGCAGCGGTCATCAAAACCGTTTGGTACTGGCTAAGAAATAGAGCAGTCGATCAGTGGCACAGGATAGGATATCAGGACAATCTAGGCAATAACCTTAACAATCTAGTATTCGATAAACCCAAAGACCCCAGCTTTTGGGATAAATACTCACTATTTGGCAAAAACTGCTGGGAAAATTGGAAACTAGTGTGGAAGAAATTAGGGCTTGACCCATACCTAACACCACATACCAAGATAAGATCTAAATGGGTTCATGATCTAGATATAAAGAGGGACTTTGTAAGCAAGTTAGAGGAACGTAATATAATTTATCTCTCAGACCTGTGGAGATGGAATAAATTTATGTCCAAAGAAGACCTGGAACTCCTAATTGAACACCAGATGGATAATTTTGATTATTTTAAGTTAAAAAGTTTCTGTACAAAAAAAAAAACAAATGCAGACAAGATTAGGAGGGAAGCATCAAATTGGGAAATCATCTTTACATTTAATGGTTCTGATAAAGGCCTCATTTCTAAAATTTATAGAGAATTGTCTCGTATATATAAGAATTCAAGCCACTCTTCAATAGATAAGTGGTCAAGGGATATGAACAGACAATTTTCAGATGATGAAATTAAAAACATCTGTAGTCATATGAAAAGTTGCTCCAAATCACTATTGATCAGAGAAATGCAAATTAAGACAACCCTGAGATACCACTACACACCTGTCAGATTGGCTAAAATGACAGGAAAAGATAACGACGAATGTTGGAGGGGATGTGGGAAAACTGGGACACTGATGCATTGTTGGTGGAACTGTGAACGGATCCAACCATTCTGGAGAGCAACTTGGAACTATGCCCAAAAAGTTGTCAAACTGTGCATACCCTTTGACCCAGCAGTGTTTCTACTGGGCCTATATCCCAAAGAGATCTTAGAGGAGGGAAAGGGACCCACATGTGCAAGAATGTTTGTGGCAGCCCTTTTTGTGGTGGCTAGAAACTGGAAACTGAAGGGATGCCCATCAATTGGAGAGTGGCTGAATAAATTATGGTATATGAATGTTATGGAATATTATTGCTCTGTAAGAAACGACCAGCAGGACGATTTCAGAGAGGCCTGGAGAGACTTGCATGAACTGATGCTGAGTGAAACGAGCAGAACCAGGAGATCATCGTACACAGCAACAACAGTATTACATGATGATCAATTCTGATGGACGTGGCTCTCTGCAACAAAGAATTGTCTCAAACCAGTTCCAATTGTTCACTGAAGAAAACCATATACACCCAGAGAGAGGGAAATGAAATATGGACCACAACGTAACATTTTCATGATCTCTACTGACATTTGTTTGCATTGTGTTGCCTTTCTCTGATTCTTTTTTTTTTCTTGTAGATAGGATTTTTCTTGCATAACTTCTCAAGCATTTCAATATTATTAGCATGTAGTGGACTTCCTGCCATCTAGGGGAGGGGAGGGGACTGGGGGTAAAATTTGTAATGGAAAGCTTTGTAAAGATCAACGTTGGGGAACTACCCATACATATGTTATAAAAACAAAAAGCTTCAATTAAAAAAAAAAAAAACTTTACAAAATGCTTTACTATAGGTTTTTAATATATGTCTGATGAATTTTATATTCCCTCAGGTGTGGACTTAATAGCAGAGTGTGGAATCATTCTTTTTATTACTCATTTTTCAGGAGCAATAATCCTACCACTGATTTCTCCTCATCCAACCCAGGTAGAGTGGTATATTGGAATAGAGCACTGGACTTGGAGTCAAGAAGAGTGGAGTTCAAGTCATTCCTCAGACATTTGCTAGTTGTAAGATACAATCTCTCTATGCCTTTATGGAAATAATATGCATTTCACTAGATTATTTTGACAATGTTATGTAAAGTGCTTTGTGACTTTAAAATATTCCATAAGATTATTGTTGTTTTAAAAACAGCAGCACAGTGAACTTTATTCATTCCCTGTTGATTTGTTGAATGACAAAGTTAAGCCTCTAGGAAGTAAGAATAACTCAAACAATAAGATAAGAACCCAGAGATCTCTTACTCCATTATGACTGCATACCAAATGTGTCAAGATGTGGCTATTCCCAGTGTTTCCTGGAATTCCTCATCTAATTGATCTACTTGAAGTCTGCTTTGGAAAAAAAAAAATCAGAGTTGGTTAATCCTATTATCAGAAATCTCCTAATACCTGATGTCACATTTAACTTGAAACTTATGTCTACCTCTACTGGGAAGAAATTCCCTCTAAACCTTTTATTCCTATGTCAGTGTCCTTTATGTTTGAGAGTTGTTGTGTCTTCTATGCTGTACCAGGTTGTGGCTACTCACACATCCAATGCTGGTATTGCCCACAATGAGTTGGCAGAAGGAGTAAATGAGAAATAATTGAACTATGTAAAACAGATATTTGCAAAATGGATATTTTAAAGGCAAACTCTTTAAATTATTGCTCCAAGAAATCATCTTTACATTTAAGGGTTCTGATAAAGGTCTCATCTCTAAAATATGTAGAGAATTGTCTCATATTTATAAGAATTCAAGCCATTCTCCAATTGATAAATGGTCAAAGGATATGAACAGACAATTTTCAGAAGATGAAATTAAAACTATTTGTAGTCATATGAAAAGGTGCTCCAAATCACTATTGATCAGAGAAATGCAAATTAAGACAACTCTGAGGTACCACTACACACCTGTCAGATTGGATAAAATGACAGGAAAAGTTAATGATGAATGTTGGAGGGGATGTGGGAAGGCTGGGACACTGATACATTGTTGGTGGAGCTGTGAACGGAACCAGCCTTTCTGGAGAACAATCTGGAACTATGCTCAAAAAGTTATCAAACTGTGCATACCCTTTCACCCAGCAGCATTTCTGTTGGGCTTATATTCCAAAGATATCATAAAGGAAGGAAAGGGCCCCACATGTGCAAGAATGTTTGTGGCAGCCCTTTTTGTAGTGGCTAGAAACTGGAAACTGAGTGGATGCCCATCAATTGGAGAATGACTGAATAAATTGTGGTATATGAATGTTATGGAATATTATTGTTCTGTAAGAAACGACCAGCAGGACGATTTCAGAGAGGCCTGGAGAGACTTACATGAATTGATGCTAAGTGAAATGAGCAGAACCAGGAGATCATTATACATGGCAACAACAGAACTATATGACGATCAATTCTGATGGACATGGCTCCCTTCAACAATGAAATGTTTCAAACCACTTCCAATTGTTCACTGAAGAACGCCATATACACCCAGAGAGAGGGATGTGAAATGTTGACCACAGCATAACATTTTCATACTCTTGATTGATGTTTGCTTACATTGTGTTTCCTTTATCTGATGTTTCTTGTAGATACGATTTTTCTTGCACAACAATGATAAGTATGGAAATATGTATACATATATTTGATTTGTCAAGTATTTTAACATAATTAACATGTAGTGGATATCCTGCCATCTAGGGGAGGGGTGGGGAGTAGGAAGGAAAAACTTTTAACAGAAAGCTTTGTAAGGGTTAATATTGAAGAATTACCCATGCATATGGTTTTCAAATAAAATAAAAATTAAAAAAAATATTGCTCCAAGAATGGAGTTGATCTTTATTCTTAGGGCAAATGTTATGGACTTTGAAATTTTCAGTTTTTCCTATATACAAAAATAAATGTTCTAGGAGCCAGTGTAATATCCTGAGAACTCCTAAGATGAAGATGCCCACTATCTTTCTCTGGAAAGGACATTGAAGGAATGTTGTCTTAGCAGTTCCCATTAGAAAAATAGATTTGAAGCTTAGAGGAAATATTACATTTACATGACTAAAGATTTAGCAGCATTAATGAGTTACTATACTCTAATGGATTATGTTTCTTGTCTCTGAACTATTCTGATCTTGGAACTAAGTAATTTGTGTTTTCTATAGCTGGAAGAATATGATACATTCTGTTGAAGGAAAGTTTCTCTCTTTTTTGGTGTTTCTGTCTGGTTTTTCATATATGCTTTTGGCTGTTCGTTTGTTTCTTGACAATGGTTACATCTGAGTGTTCAGCTTCTTGGTATTCCTTTTTTTTCCTCAAGAAAAACAAATTAAAAAAAAGGTTTATAAGAATGATTTGCCATGCATTAATATTTCATCAGTTCCTTCTCCAGAGGTGGATAGCACTTTTCATCATTATATTTATTTTATTTATTTTTTAGTTATTTTACTCTATTAAAGCTTTTTATTTTCAAAACATATGATTAGATAACTTTCAACATTCACTCTTGCAAATGTGTTCCAAATATTTTCTCCCTCCCTTTCCTCTACCTCATCCTCTAAAGGATAAGTAATCCAATATGTTAAAGATTTGCACTTCTTCTATACATATTTCCACAATTATCTTACTGAAAACAAAAAATCAGATCAAAAAGGAAAAAAAAAATTAGAATGAAAACAAAATCCAAGCAAACTCTCTGGATGTAGATGACTTTCTTCATCACAAGACCATTAAAACTGTCCTGAATCATCATACTGTTGAGAAGAGCTACATCCATCAGAATTGATCATCATAGAATCTTGCTATTAATGTGTACAATGTTCTCCCAGTTCTACTCACTTCACTCAGCCTCAGTTCATGTAAATCTTTCCAGACCTCTCTGAAATCATCCTGCTGATCCTTTCTTAAAGAACAATAATATTCCATAACATTCATATACCATAACTCCATTCTCCAACTGATAGGCATTCACTCAGTTTCCAGTTCCTTGCCACTACAAAAAGGCCTGCTACAAATATTTTTGAACATGTAGGTCCTTTTCTCTTTTTATGATCTCTTTTGTTTACAGACCCAGTAAAGGCACTGCTGGATCAAAGGGTATGCACAGTTTGATAGCCCTTTGGGCATATTCCAGGATGGTTGAATTAGTTGACAACTCCATCAACAATGCATTAGTGTCCCAGTTTTCCCACATCATCTCCAACATTCATAAAAATCTTTTCCTGTCATCTTAACCAATCTGAGAGGTGTGTAATGGTAGTTCAGAGTTGTCTTAATTTGCTTTTTTTTCTGATTAATAGAGATTTAGAACTCTTTTTTATATGACTAGAAATAGTTTTAATTTCTTCATCTGAAAATTGCTTTTTTCATATTCTTTGGCCATTTATCAATTGGAGAATAGTTTGTATTATTATAAATTTGAGTCAATTCTCTATACATTTTAGAAAGGAATCCTTTATCAGAACCCTTGGATGTAAAACTTTTTTTTCCCAATTTACTGCTTCCCTTCTAATTTTATGTGCATTGGTTTTGTTTGTTAAAAAAATTTAATGTAATCAAAATTATCCATTTTATATTCCATAATGTACTCTAGTTCTTCTTTGGCCACAGAATCATTCCTTGAGAGCTAGACTATCCTTTGTTCTTCTAATTTGATGCTAGTATCATTCTTTATGTCTAAATCATGAACCCATTTCAACCTTATCTTGGTATAGGATGTTAAGTGTGGGTCAGTGCCTAGTTTCTGCCATATTAACTTCCAATTTACCCAGCAATTTTTGTCAAATGAGTTTTTATCCCAGAATCTGGGGTCTTTGGGTTCATTAAACATCAGAGTACTATAGTTATTGACAATTGTGTCTTGTGAACCTAACCTATTCAACTGATTGACTTCTATTTCTTAGCCAATACCAAATGGTTTTGATGACAGCCGTTTTATAATATAGTTTGGGATCTGGTATAGCTAGTCCACCTTCATTTGCATTTTTTTTCATTAGTTCCCTTGACATACTTGACTTTTGTTCTTCCAGATGAACTTTGTTTTCATTTTTTTTCTATCTCTGTAAAATAATTTCTTGGGAATTTGATTGATATGGCACTGAATAAGTACATTAATTTAGGAAGAATTGTCATTTTTATTCTATTAGCTCAGTCTACCCATGAGCACTTGATATTTTTTGAATTTATTAGATGTGACTGTATTTGTGTGGAAAGTGTTTTGTAACAGCTCAGATAGCTCCTGATTTTGTCTTGACAAATAGACTCCCAAATATTTTATATTATCTACAGTTATTTTAAATAGAATTTCTCTTTGTATCTCTTACTGCTGGACTTTGTTGGTAGCATATAGAAATGCTGATGATTTATGCAGATTTATTTTATATCCTGAAACTTTGCTAAAGTTGTGAATTATTTCTAGTAATTATTTTAGTTGATTCTCTATGATTCTTTATACCATCATATCATCTTCAAAGAGTGATAATTTGGTTTTCTCATTACCTACACTAATTCCTTTAACTTCTTTTTTTCTCATATTGCCAAAGTGAACAGTTCTAATACAATATTGAGTATTAAATTTAATTATGAGCAACTTTGGTTCTTCCCTGATCTTATTGGGAATGGTTCTAGTTTATTCCTATTACATATATGATCCTTGCTGATGGTTTTAAATAGATTCTACTGATCATTTGAAGGAAAATTTAAAGGAAAAATAAATATTCCATTTATTCCTGTACTCTTTAGTGTTTTAAGAGGAATGGGTGTTAGATTTTATCGAATGCTTTTTCTGCATCTATTGAGATAATCATTATGTTTTCTGTTAGTTTGATTATTTATATAGAAAATTATGCTAATAGTTTTCCTAATATTGAACCAGTCTTGCATTTCTAATGTAAATACTACCTAGTCATGGTGTATTATATTGATGATAACTTCCTATAATCTCTTTGCTAATATTTTTTTTCTTTATTCTATAATTAAAGCTTTTTATTTTCAAAATATATACATGGATAATTTTCAACATTCACCCTTACAAAACCTTGTGTTCCAATTTTTTTCCCCTCACTTCCCTTCCCTTCTCCCCTAGACATCAAGTGATCTAATATATCTTAAACATGTGCATTTCTTCTATACATATTTACACAAATATCATGCTTCACAAGAAAAATCAGATCAAAAAGAGAAAAAAAATGAGAAAGAGAACAAAATGAAAGCAAACAACAAAAAGAGTGAAAATACTATGTTATGGTCCATATTTAGTTCCACCATCCTCATTCTAAGTGCAGATGGCTTTCTTCATCAAAAGACCATTGGAACTGGCCTGAATCATCTTATTGTTGAAAAAAGCCACATCTATCAAAATTAATCATTATATAATCTTATTATTGCCATCTACAATGATCTCTTGGTTTTGGTGATTTCACTTAGCATCAGTTCATGTAAGTTTCTATAGGCCTCTCTGATATCATCTTGCTGATCATTTCTTATAGAACAATAATATTCCATAGCATTCATACACCATAGCTTATTCAGCCATTCCCTAACTGATGGGCATTCACTCAGTTTCCAGTTTCTTGTCACTACAAAAAGGGCTGACACAAACATTTTTGCATATGTGGGTCCCTTTCCCTCCTTTATGATTTTTTTTTTTTTGCTGAGTATATTGGGGTTAATTGACTTGCCCAGGGTCACACAGCTAGGAAGTATTAAGTGTCTGAGATCAGATTTGAACTCAGGTCCTTCTGACTTCAGGGCTGGTGCTCTATCTACCGCACCACCTAGCTGCCCTTTATGATCTTTTAAAAATACAAATCCAGTAGAAACACTGGTGGATCAAACAGTATGAACATTTTGATAGTCCTTTGGGCATAATTCCAAATTGTTCTACAGAATGGTTGGAACTGTTCACAACTCCACCAACAATGTATTAGTATCCCAGCTTTCTCACATCCTTTCCAATGTTTATCATTATCTTTTCATGTCATCTTAGCCAATTTAAGAGGTGTATAATGGTACCTCAGAGTTGTCTTAATTTACATTTCTTTGATCAATAGTTATTTAGAGCACCTTTTTATATAACTAGAAATGGTTTTAATTTCATCACCTGAAATTTTCTCATTCATATAACTTGACCATTTATCAATTGGAGAATGGTTTGAATGCTTCTAAATTTGAGTCAATTCTCTATATATTTTAGAAATGAGGCCATCATCAGAATCCTTGAATGTAATTTTTCCACCAGTTTATTACTTCCCTTCTAATCTTGTCTGCATTGGTTTTGTCCTATTTTTTTTAAGAATTTTACATCAATATTCATTAGGGAAATTGGTTTATAATTTTCTTTTTCTGTTTTGACTTTATCTGATTTAGTTCTCAGCACCATATCTGTGTCATAAAAGGAATTTGGCAGAACTTCTTCTTTCCCTATTTTTCCAAATAGTTTGTATAGTATTGGAATTAATTGTTCTTTAAATGTTTGGCAAAATTCACATGTAAATCCATCTGACCTTGGAGATTATTTATTAGGGAGCTGATTAATAGTTTGTTCAATTTCTTTTTCTATAGTGGGACTAATTTGGGCAATTTATATTTTTGGAGGTATACATCCATTTCACTTAGATTATCAGATTTACTGGCATACAGTTGGGCAAAATAACTCCTAATTATTGCTTTAATTTCCTCTTCACTATTTTCATTTTTGATACTAACAATTTGATTTTTTTCTTTTCTTTTTTCTAATCAAATTAATTAAAGACTTATTTATTTTTGTTGTTTTTTCATAAAACCAACTATTAGTTTTGTTTATTAGTGCAATAGTTTTCTTACTTTCAATTTTATTAATCTCTTCTTTTATTTTCAGAATTTCAACTGTGGTATTTAATTGAATGTTTTTAATTTGCTCTTTTTCTAACTTTTTAATTTGCATGCTCAATTCATTGATCTTCTCTTTCTCTGTTTTATGCAAGTAAGCATCTATAGATATAAAAACTTCCCCTAAGAATGGCTTAGATTCTAAGTTTAAGGGATAGATTCTAAACTGACTTTTGTCCCACTTCCACCAAGAGAATAGCTTAGGTGTGACACGATGGAACATCTAAAAGGTTTGAAAGTTTAGAGACTGTTGTATTTTTTAAACCATCCCCAAGGATATTTTTTGGATATATTTTGATGGGTACACAACCCATTCTCATGTCTAGAATTGTATTTTCCTTATGGTAAGCATTATCCCCAAATCTGGAGGAAACATGATTGTTTTAGATTTTTAAAAATATCACCAGTCATATTTACCTTCTGAGAATTTTAAGTTGTAACTACAACAACAATAATAGACTCTTAGAGCTAAAAGGCTCTTTTAGAGGAATGAAAGAATTATTTTGTAATTCCTATACTTGTTTACCCAAAGCTCGATATTAAGTAACACCCATTATAATTTCCTACAAATAAAGAATCTCCTTGACCTGATATTATTCATGATTTTGAGATTTTTCTTCAAATTATTCCATCCTATCATCCCAATAGTCAGCCATTTGTCACCTGAAGGGAAGCTCTGTGTTTCTGAAGGAATGTATTGAATTTCAGTCTATTTATTAAGTGCCCACATCTGGAGAGCACTATACCTCCCATAGAAGGAAACATTGAACAAGATACAACCCCCATCTTAATAGAGTTAAACAAAGAAAATATGAACACAATGTTCATGAATGCATGTTGAACTATATAATACTATGACAAATGAAGTATAACATAAAATGATACTAACTAAATACATTGAGGAAGTATGTAAAAAATAGTACATGTTGTAAGTAAGGCCTGCAGCATTCATGGAGATGAAGTATTGAAGATAGCCTCTAAACATTAGGTAAAGATGCAATAAATAGAAAAGTTGGGGTAGGGAAAGCACACATTCACAGGAAATTGGATTGAGGCTAGAAAGACGTGGGGAGAAATCTACTTTGGCTGGGTTTTGACACATAAAGAACAGAGTATAATGGGATAAAGCCCACAGAACAGAGGGATGTCATGTTGTGAAGAGTCTTGAAAGCCAAGCTGAGGGCCCTCCAAGAAATCAAACCAAATATTTGTTGATTGGTTAAGATTGACTTGGGGGTAAAATGAATTATTGATAGGTCTTGAGCAGATTGGAATGGCATGTCAAAATCTGTCTATAAAGAATGTTTGTCTGACTCTTTGTGGAGGGTAAATTGGCAGAGTAAGGTCATGGCAAAAAGAATGTGTTATGAGTCTATTGCAAAAACTAAACGAGGCTCCCTTTACTGTGCATATAGACCAAGAATGTGAAAAACAAAAACAAAAAATAAAAATAAAACTCCTATAAATATCAAAATATTCACAGCAGCATATTGGAATTAGCTAGAAGCAGAAATAAAATGAGAATCTAATGCCTTTCTCATGAGTGAACAACTGTGGTACATGGGTATAATGAAAATAGAATGAATTCTCATCTGTACTGATGAAGGGAAAATTGTGTTTGAATCCCACCTCAAACCGTTAATAACTATGTGACCCTTTATGTGTTTTTTTTTTTCTTTTTTCTTTACCTCTCTGGACCAAAATGAGTTTCCAAAATGAGAAATTGTATTCTGACTACTAAGGTCTCTCAGCTGTACTTCCATGATTCAATGAATCTTTGGAATTCTGAGAAAACTGGGAAGCACTTCATGAACTAATGCAAAACAACATCAATAGAACCAGGAAAACTGTATATGTAACTGCAACTAAACTAACTGCTAAAACAACATACTCGAAAATCACCTAAACTTTGATTGACCATCCTGACCATTGGAAACAAGTGATTAAACATAATTCTCTCATTTCAATAGAAGAGTGGGAGACTAGGGTTATACAATGTTTCATATACTGCCAAATATAATAGTTTTATAGTTGTTTTGGCTAGTTTTATTAATTGTGTTTCTTACACATGCACACACACACACACACACACACACACACACTTTGTTTCTATCCCAAATGATAAAGGGTACTTGCTATTTTCAGAAAGAATGTTGATGTGTATACAAAAAAAGCTTTAATAAATCATTTTAAAAATAATACTAATTCTCATTAATTTATTAAATCACTTAGTTATCAATTCTTCTCTTTATTTGTCTGCTTATTACTACACTGCTACATCTTTAGATGTAGGCTGTGGCAATGAGGATGTGCACTTTTATAATGACAATGATCAGTGAGAATTAATATGAGATATTTTTTTTAAGTAGTCAGAAAGGGGAAGGAACTTGTCTAAAGCCTTATAAATAGTAAAGAGTACAGCTGACATATGAACCAAAATTCTCTGACTCCCAAACCTCTCAATTGCTTTCACAGATGTAATAGTATTACCATGTTTTTGCTAAGCTCCAACTCCTTTTTTATTTATTTGTTTTTAACACACATTGACTTATGAATCATTTTGGGAGAGATTAAAAAAAAAGGGGAAAAAAAGAAGTGAAATAGCATGTGTTGATATACATTGTTTCCTTAGTTCTTTTTCTGTATTCTGATGGTATTTTCTATCCAAAGTCTATTGGGTTTGCTTTAGGTTACAGAACCACTGAGAAGAACCAAGTCTTTCATAGGTGATCATCACACATTCTTGCTATTATTGACAATGTATTCCTGGTTCTGCTTGTTTCACTTAGCATCAGTTCAAGTAAATCTTTCCAGGCCTTTCTAAAACCAGCTTGTTCATAATTTTTTATAGAGCTATAATATTCTATTTCCTTCATATACCACAACTTCTTCAGCTATTTCCCCCAATTGATGCTCATCTACTCATTTTCTAATTCTTTGCGACCACAAAAAGCGAGTTCCAACTCCTATACAGGACAATGCCCATTTACCTGATGAGTTGGAAAAGGCTTGGGAGGATGCCACTAAAGACTAATACACACACCCTTGAAATTTGGGGATTAAGTTGGCCTATTTGAGGGGAGTTGACTCACCATGGTATCTTTCCATAAGACCATTAACCAAATTTGGTTCAGTGGGGTATAGAGTCAGATGAAATATGCTACTTTCTGCTTTATTTCATCTATAATCTTAATAAGATTATTCTATAAAATAATTAAGAATTCTTAGGAATGATGAGGCAATAAATTATAATTATTCTCCATATCACTTAATATCCTACCTCCATACATTTTTTCATACTCCATTCCATGTGTTTGGAATGCCTCTCTCTATATCAGGCTAATTAATTTTCAAGACAGAAACATATGCTCCTAACTAACTCAAATGCCTCCTCTTCCAAGAAGTCTTCATTAATTCCTAATAAATCAGAGATTTCCTTCCCTCTCCCAAGTCAGACATAATTTATTATGTATTTGTCATGTTCTGCTTCATTATATTATCTTTGTTCATATTGTAACTTATTCCTAGGAAGTATGATTCCTGGGAGCAGGGATTTTGGTGTTTTTCATTTTTATGTCTCCCAGAGCCTAGAATAGTGCTCTACATACAGTCATGCTTATTAAATATTTCTTGAATGAAATTGAAAAATCACTACTAACAGGTTCAATGGGGACTACTTGGCTCAAAATAAAGGGGAAAATAGAATCAAGAATAGAGAATTGTGATGTATAAGCTAAAGTCTGGCTTTTATTGTATTGAGCAATCAAATAATCACTCTCTCCTGCCTCCCCCATCCCATTCTTTTTTTCTTTCCTTCTTTCTGTAGCAACAAAGCAACCTTTACTTTGTTGTTGTCTTGGAAAACAACTCTGCTGACAGCAGATTGTAAATTTAAAGGGAGTCCATAACACCATTGGGTGTTGTTTAGTTTATGGGGCCTTCATGAAACCACAGACATATATTTCATTTTCATGGTTTCTTTTTTTTTTTCACTTTTACAGTGAGCATGCAATCTTCTCACTAGACATCTGTGATACAACATCGCTACCAATTTAAATATATTTAGAGGACAAAAACTAGAGCATATTTGGAAGTTTGCCTTCATTCTTAGAAGATAGCCTGCACAAGATGTGTCAAAACTGGGAACTGAAATCTATCTGAAATCAAAACATTATTGAATGTTTAATAGAAGAGACCAAAGAATAGATAGATATGTAGATAGATACATACAAACATGCAAAAATATATATACTCATAATACATGCTTAGGTAGATAGACCCATAAATAATTTGGTTTATAGAGACAGAGAAAAAGAAAAAGAGACAGATACACACACACAGACAATCAGAGACAGACAGGGACAGAGAGAGAAAGGAAAGGAGTGAGAGAGGGAGAAGAACATTTATTAAACATGAGAAATGAACTTTAGGATATAATGTTCAAGTGGACAGAAACCTCAAAACATGAAGTATTAAAATGGAAGATGATCTTAGAATATGGAAAATTACAGCATTGAATACATAATATCAAGGAAGGTACTGTGGCTACAAAGAAATTTAGAGTACAAATAAACCATTATTTCCATATTGCTAGTCTGTGTAGTGGCAGCATTCTATAGTTTTTTTTTTTTTTAAACTAGTGCATGATAATTTCCTACAAATTATTCTTATTAAAACTTAAAAATTACCTTTTATCTCTTAAACATTCCTTTTTCATAAACCCTTGGTTCATCATCTAAGAATGAAGCAGTTTTGTGTGGAAGAAAATTTAAATATTGTATTAGGTCTTCTTTAAAGATTGAGGCTGAAAAAAATGTTCTAGTCTTATTCTTTCATTTTTTAAATAAGAAAATGGAGACCCAGAAAGAATATGACTTGTTCACCTTCACATGGCTTGCAAATCCCTTATGCCTCATGGATTTAGAATTGAAAGTTAGGGGTTATTTAGGGATTTTTGAAAATTTTATGGTGGTTAGAGATTTCAGAGGTCATCTAATGTAACTGCTGTTTGAAACATCAATAATATCCTTTATAACATCACTGTTGAATGATTGGGACAGGTTACACAATGGATAGAGTTCCAGGTACAAAGTCAGAAAAACCTGATATCAAATCCAGTCTTGGACACTTATTAGATGTGTGACTATGGTCAAGTTTCTTAATGTCTCTCTGCCTCAGTTTCCTCAATTATAAAAGAGGGAGAGATATTTCTCCCAAGATTATTGTAAGGATCAAATGAGATAAAAGTTGTAAAGTCCTTAGCATAGTGCCTGGCATATAGTAACCAATATATAAATGTTACCCCTTGGTCTCAGACGCTCACTAGCTTGTGACCCTACTCAAGTCACTAACCCTGTTTCTTTCAGTTTTCTCAACTATAAAATGAACTGGAAAGGAAAATGGCAAACAACTTCAAAATATCTGCCAAGAAACCCTCAAATAAGATTACAAAGAATTAAAGATAATTGAAAAAAAAAAGTCTTAACAAAAATGTTAGCAATTACCATCATCATCACCATCATCATCATCATTATTGTTTTTTTGTTAATCCTATTATTATTATTATTATTATTATTATCCTATATCCTTTGTTTCAGGTACTCCATGTATAGTTACTCCCTCCCCCCCCCACTTTATCTCCAATCCATCCATATTTACCTTCTTTCTGTTCCTTGCATTTGATACCTCATTTTCCATTTCTGTGCCCTTTCATAATTCTTTCATAATTGGTTTCTGATATTTGGAATATTCTCCCTTTTACCTCTACCTGTTAAAATTACAAGGCTTCTTTAAGACTCAATTCAAAGAATAAATTCTACAGAAGGGCTCTGCAGATATCTCCAGATGCTGGAGCCTCCTAATGTTACCTACCATCTATTCATTACCTATCTTTTACATACCTTTTTTTTTTTTTTTTTACATTTTTTGTCCTATTAAAAAGTTAGCTATCCTAGAGTAATTATATATATATATATATATATATATATATATATATATATAT
>JAJPUD010003916.1:36611-48421 GCA_023553655.1 Myrmecobius fasciatus
TATATATATATATATATATATATATATATATATATATATCCTTTTCTTTATACTCCAAGAATTTAGCATAGTACTTAATCAGGAAATCTAATGAGAAGTATCAAATTCTTTCATCTTACTCCAGGACAACCCACATGCACTATCAATAGCCATAAATGCTAATAGAGAGGCAAACCCCCAGATAAGCCAAGATGAGCTCAGAAGCAAGAGTAGAAACTCCCAGGCTGGAAGGACTTAGGAGGGAATGGATTGCTGAGAGGAATAGAATTCAGTATCAGTACCTATTTTGAAAAGCCCACTCAGGAGACAGAAGTATATTGTCCAGATTAGGGACAGCCAATAATAGAGGTATGTCTGTGGACACCGCTCTGAGTGGAGACACATTTGAGGAGGTGAATGTCTAGAATTCCTAGTAGGTTGGGAAATTCAAAGTTAGGAACAAAACGGTCCTGAGCACCTTCTTTAAGAGTGTGGGTACCTGTGATGTCTGGCCATGGTAAATAAGGAATTGAGGTTAAGAATATTAAGTAGCAAGGGGAAGATACCAAACACAATCAAGAAACTATGTATCAAAAGGCAAACCAGATAGAGGAGATCAATTTCCCAACTATAAGTAGAACTTTGGAGGAAAAAGGAAAACAAACTTTTCACATAATGACTACAAAAGAACATGAAGGAAACTAAAATTAACCAACCAAACAAGCTATGGTGAGGGTGGGGGTGGAAACATTGTGGGAAGAATCAGAACTCATAGTTTAGAAAAGAAAGTAGAAAAGATTAAGCTCCCTAATTAATAGGCTGAATGAAACACAAATCATTGATTCTATTTAATAAGAATACTTTTCAGAGAATATGATCAAAATAAAACCAACATGCTCTATTTTTAAAGAAATCATAAGTAAAACTCCCAAGAATTATTCAAAGTAAGGGCAAAATAGAATCCATTGGCTATCCCCTTAAAGAAACTCCAAAAAGAAAACCAGTAATATCAGAGCTGAAAACCAAACCATAGAAAAATGTTGCAAGTTGTCTAGATAGAATACAAGTGTTAAGAAACCACAATCATAAGCATACTGGCAGCAACTGCAGGAAATATAATGCTAAAAGAAAGAATCTTATCTTTCTATTGTAAAAGGCATGTGGTAAAGGCTTACAACCAAGAATAAACTACTCTCTAAGACACAATACTATTTTAAAGAGAAAAATGATATATAAAAATTAAAATGAATAATAGAAGATTTTCAATAATTCCTAGTGAAATTATAAGTATTGAGTATAAACTTTAAAATGTACAGGCACAAGAGTCAAGGAAGGTAAAATTATGAAGCATTTACAATCTAATAGTGAAGAGAAATGGAGGAAAAAGGAGAGAAGAGAAGAGGAAAATGAAGCTGAAAAGAAGGAAGAGGAGGAGACTGAGAAAGGAAGGAAAAAATGGGGAGAAAGGAAGATTTTGAGGCAAGAATCATAGATTGAAATTGCTTTCTAAACCATAAATTATTATAAAATTCAATTCAACAAACATTTTTTGTGAAAATACTTTGGTCACATGAAGTTGAATGAATTTTAAAAATTGAATTGGAGTTATGCTTTTTCCTTTATAACTCTCTGATTATCTTTCTGATAAGTATTATCATTCTGATAAGCAAAAACAATAGGTGACATATAATACTTGTGAAAAAAATTGGATAGTGTTCCAAAAGTCTTAATGCAGTTTTGTTTATTGATGTATTGGTGGTGGTGGTTGTTTGTTCTTCACTTTCAAAAAGAACCATGATATCATGGAGGTTATCCATGACTTGCAAGTGAATTGGATTTCAGTGAGGGAGGGGCTGTGCAAGGTCACCTGCTTCACCTTCTTCTCTTCCCCCTCCCCCCCCCCCCAGCCATTTGGGCCCAGTGGTCAGATAAAGATCCAGACAATTGAAGATTGTTCTGAATGGAATGAAAAACCATGTTTTTTTTTTTTTTGTTGTTGTTGTTGTTGTTGTCTTTTAAACTAAGGTGCCAACAGGTCTCAATTTGACTAGGCCCACACCCATTTAGTATTTAAGGCTAAGTAGGAAGTGAGGCAAAGAAACTCCTATTTCACCTAGTACAAAGAAATCTGGATAAATAAATAAACAAACCAATAAATATGGAAAGAAAAGCTTTTCAGAGTTTCTGACCAAAGCAGAAATGACTACTATTTACATTCAATCTGAGTAATTAGAATCCAAACAATGACCAAATGGGAGTTGGCTTGGAACCTATTGGTGGCCAAATAGAATCAGATTGGTTTTGACTTAAGGCCTGCTCCTTAAGAAAGAAATGTAGCTAGTAAACCCTAAGATAACTTGAAGGGGTTCTGAGATGAAAGAGAAATAATGCTTTTAAAAGCATCTATAGAAAAGGGTAGGATATGTTATGTGGACATAGAAAGGAAAGGAGGGAAGAAAGGGAAGGAAGCTTAGAAGGAAGGAAAGAAGGAAGGAAAGTTAGAAGGAAAGAAGGAAGGAAGGTTGGAAGGAAGGAAAGTTATAAGAAAGGAAGATTGAAAGAAAGGAAGGTTAGAAGGAAGGAAGGTTGAAAGAAAGGAAGGAAGGAAGGAAGGTTAAAAGGAAGAGAGATTAGAAGGAAGGAAAGCTAGAAGGAAGGAAGGAAGGTTGGAAGGAAGAAAAGAAGGAGGAGGAAGAGACTGAAGAAGAAAAGGAAGGAAGGAAGGAAGGAATCTTCCAACTGATTAATTCCAGTTTGTGAGCTTTACTCACAGAAGTTGTTTGTACTTTATTCTCAAAGAAAATCATGACATCAGGGAGGTGGTGAACTGATGTCTTATCTTTGGATTAGGTGAAAGAGATTTTTTTGCTTCAATTGCTTCTTAGTTTTAATCACTGAATGGGTGTGGCTTCAATCAAACTGAGACTTGTTGAAGATCTTAGTTTAAAAAGGCCAAGGTCTCCCACTGGATCCAGGACAATCTTCAATAGTCTTGATCTATCTCTTGCCACCTGACCCATATGAATCTAAAGAGGAAAGTGAGGCACATGACCTTGCATAGCCTTCCCTCACTTCAATCCAATTCACTTATAATGCAGTTTTAAGCTTTACCTCAAATAATTCAGGAATATATTGCATTTTCAAGTTTGAAATTTAAACAACCTTGTAAGATAGATACTAGAAGCATTATTATCCAAATTTTACAGATTAAGAAAACACTAGACCAGGAGTTGGGCTGTAGGTATATCATCTCCTATCTTTCACTCACCAATAGTATGACTTTTTTTTTTTTTTTTTTTTTTTGCTTTTTGCTGAGGCAATTGGGGTTAAGTGACTTGCCCAGGGTCACACAGCTAGGAAGTGTCTGAGAGCAGATTTGAACTCAGGTCCTCCTGACTTCAAGGCTGGTGCTCTATTCACTGCGCCATCTAGCTGCCCCAATAGTATGACTTTTGATATTTCCCTCACAGTCAAAATGCCCTCACTGGATACTTATAGAAGAATGTTGAGGTTTATATGAGAGTTAGCAGATAATGTTGTTTTTGTTTGCTTGTTTGTTCATGATTGCATTTATTTATTTGTTCATTCATATTTTTGTAAAGACAAAGCAAGTACTAAAGATGATAAAAAGGACTTTGGAATAAGCAAGCAGTGGCACTCTCTTACTGATCTTATTAAAGACATTTCCTCTTTCGATTTCAGTTTCCTACATACTGCTTCAGTTAAGCTAGGGATGGGTTGAAAGAAGAGAAAGTGAGTGAAACAAAAGTAAATCAGCCTTATTGTACAAATGAGATTAGAATAAGGAAGTATGGATGGGAAGAGATTTGAACTCAGGCTCTAGGCTAGGTACTCTAACCATTATGCCACCTAGCTGATTAACTCCAAACTGATTTCTAAACTGAAGTCTAATATTTAGCTCTGTGAAATCTCAACTATTGCCTTTTCCACAACCAATTATAAATGAACTTTGGATTTTATTTTATTTTTTAAGTATAAAAATACCAAATGTCTAAGGAACTGATCTATTCTAGTTAATTGAATTAGCTGATGACATGAACATGAAATTTTTCCATCAATGCTTTAGAATAAAATCAACACATATTTATTGAGAGGTTTCTATAAGCAAAACATTATGATAGGAACAGAGAAGGATACAGAGAATTAAAGTTGCCATGGGAATTAGGAATTACAGAGTCAAATTAAAGATAAGCTATTCATTTACTGTGTAAACTCATACATTTCTGAATCTCAATTATTCAACCATATAATAAGGGAGTTAAACTATTCTATCTTAAAGTTCCTTTCCAATTTTAAATTTGCTGCCTTTGATAGAGAGGGAGTCTTTGTTGGATCTAAGATCTCATTGATGTGAAAGCTTCCTCTATTGATAAAGATCACAATCCATCTTCCTCTACTTATGTGAAAATTTTTTTCATGTTCTTGTGCAAATCTTTCATTAAATTTCCACCCAATATTCATTTTCATTCATTCATTATCAAACAAAAGGGAAGATTTAAAATATATATATGAAAATAAAATGTCATATGTTTTATAAGAACATTAAGATATTTAGGCTGGAGACTTAAGTGGGACTAATCTCATTCTACCAGCAATTGAAGGCTTATCCTGTTGAAACTAGCTTCTTGTTTTCAGATAGAACAAAGCTTAAAAGATGAATGTCACAAAGAAATACATTTTAACTCAAACTAAGAATGGATTTCTTTTCTTTGCAATTGGTCCAAAGTGGAGTGGATAACCTTGTAAGACAGTGAGCTCATCAAGAATAAAAGTTCTCCAGACTAGGAGACCCTTTAAACATAAGGAATTTTAATTCAAAAGACCTCAATTTTTACTCTAATTTAGATAAATTTTGATCATGAAAATCATGAAGAAGTCATCTAATCTCACCGAGGCAGTGATCCCTCATCAACTCTTCAGAATAAAATCAAGATGTATTTATTGGATGATTTCAAAGCACTATGATAAATGAAGAGAAGAATACAGAGAATTAAAGGTGTCCATGAAGCCATGGGAATTAGGCATAATACTATTTGTACTTCCTATCTATCACTGTTATTGTGAAAACAAAAAAAGACACTGAAACTAAAACTAACACCTTGGTTATTCAGTCATTTTTTCACTTGTTTTATGACCCCATTTGGATTTTTTCTTGGGAGAGACACTCGAATGGTTTGTCCTTTCCTTCTCCATTTCATTTTTATAGATGAGAAAACTGAGAAAAACAATGTTAAGCAAAATATTAATTGAATACAAGAACTAACTGGTATTGATTCTTAGTCTAAGCTGGTTGTCCTTATGATTGTTCTTTATCTGAAAGAATAATCTCAGGCACTTGAGAAGTAATGGTACAAAATATGAATGAAAGCCTGTTTTTTATATAACTTACAAAATTCTCACACACTTCACAAACTAGCTGGTTTCTAAATCAGCATATATATCTCGTTATCTTAGCTCAGCTTCATTAATATTGTGTCTGGATTAGAGCACTCAGCCACACCACTACTAGGATACCAATTGGCCAACATCTAAGTAAGAAAAGCCGATGAGAATTTTGAAGGTGTTTTTCCTAGCAAATTTGAGAGACATGCTATTGGCTTTCTGTCACTTTTTTCAGGCCTGATTAACACTGCATAAAATTGGGGATTTTTTCAGCTATTCTTCAAAGAAGATTGAGTTTTCTCATCTCTCTCTCTCTCTCTCTCTCTGTCTTTCTCTCTCTCTCGTTCTCACTCTCGCACTTTCTTTCTCTCTTTCTCTCTTTTTCTGTCACCCTCTAAAACAAGTAATTCAATTACTTTCCTATGAACAAAAAAAATATAGTGGATATCAACATATAGGTATTAGACAAATGTTGAAATCCAAAATGAACATGTACTCTTTATAGGGACTTTATAGGGACTTTAATAGGGATATAAAAGAAGACAATGTACATAAACTTATTGAGTTCTAAAATCCATTGTTACTTGTCAAAAGTATTCTTAATGGTGAAGGACAGAAAGATCAGCAGAATACCCTAGTACTGAGTGCCTTCTCAGTTGAGTGAGATTGGCCTTTCATAATCTGGAATGACAAAAAAAATTATGAATAATAAATTCAGGATTTTCTGTTTGCTTGCTTGTTTTTTTGTTTGTTTGTTTGTTTGTTTGTTTTGTTTTGTTTTGTTTTGCTTAGAAATGGAGAGTGGTGGTGATTGCTAATAATACTACCTCACATTTACATAGCCTCTAAAGATTTACAAAATACTGTCTACAAAGCCCTGTGAGGTAAGTTTTACAAATATTCTCATTTTATAGATGAGGGTATTGAATCTTAGAGAGGATAAATGACTTTCATTTAGGTGGCATAGGTGATAGAATGTGGGATCTGGAATCAAGAAGTATTGAGTTCAAATCCTGACCCACATGCTAAAAAGTTGTGTGATCCTGAGCAAGTTACTTAACATCTCTCAGATTCAGTTTCCTCATTTGTAAATGAAGATAATAATGCATATACTTCACAGGGTAGTTATAAGGATCAAATGATCTAAAGTATACAAAGCACTTTACAACTCTTACAATTATATAATTGATAAAATAATGATAATAATAAGAAATAATCCATCCAAGATTAATGAAAATCTCTTACATCATCACTGTCATTAATAATTTTCAGCATACTGTTCTGCTTTTCTATTGAAAAGCATAGAGGATATATGACCTCTTGTCTTCATTGCTAGCACAGTTCTCCACCAAATGTTATCTATGCATATATTAAGATTATATAAGTTTTCTGAATAAAGAAAATACAAAGATGACATCCTCATCTGATAACTAATCAATTTTTTAAATTAAGGAAACTACAAAAAACACTTTTCTGAATGTCAAGTTAGAGAAGTCTTGTAACTTTACTCCTTTAATTCAGCAGTACTCCCATAGATCTGTGATTTCCTTGATGGGAATATTTCCTTCCTCAATCCATATCAGAACTCAAACATATGTTCTCACTTGGAAATAAATATGTCCAAAGTTCTTTTTGGACATACTATGGTCACTTTTACATTCCAGTTCCTGGGGGTGAAAGTATATTTGACTTGATTTGAAGGACTTAGCCAAGTTTTTCATAGCATTTCTCTGATTTCCTTTTCTTTAGAACAAAAGTTGACAAGTTGACATTGCCTTCTTAATTTTTGTTATTGTTTTTCTTTTTTTATTTCTGTTTATGCTTATCATGACAATGGAAACAAATTTACATCTGATTTCTGTCTCTTAAAATGAGGGAACTCCTTTATATTTACTTCTTCAGAGAACCTGAGTCTTCCAATTAACTACCACTTTCTGTTCTTTTCTTTTCTTTTTACCAGCATGTTACTTTGAAGGCATTCTAGTGAGGGCTTTTTACCTTCCACAAGAGGCAGAAAGGAAGGGTTGGCAATCAAAATGTAGGGTCCCAATCTTGTCACTGGTTACTTCTCATTTTGAACCACTTAGTCCATACAATTTCTGGTTTTATTTTATTTTTTTTTTCTTTTGTGCCAGATATATCATTGGACCCATTATTTAGGAATTTCTCTTCTAGAAAAACAGAAAAAGATACCATGGAAGTGAATGTTTTATTATGAAATACAAATTCATGAAGCTGAATAATAATAGCCCACATTTAAATAGCATTGTAAGTTTGCAAAGCACTCTACTTACATCAACTCAAGTACCTTTTGAACAATTTTGTAGTATAAAAAGTAAGGTTATTATTATCCCTACTTGAGAGATTTGAAAACAGACACTGATAGGTAAAGGAATTTGCCCATAGGTTTATTTGTAGTAAGACAAATAAGTGGCATAGTGAATAAAGCACTCCAATTAGGATAAAAAAGATGAGTTTGGGACACCTAGGTGGCACAGTGGATAGAGCACCAGCCCTGAAGTCAGGAGGACCTGAGTTCAAATCTGATCTCAGACACTTAACACTTCCCAGCTGTGTGACCCTGGGCAAGTCACTTAACCCCAATTGCCTGAGCAAAAAAAAAAAAAGACCTCAGTTTGAATTCCTCCTCAGAAGCTTATTAGCTGTATGACCCTGGACAAGTTATTTAATCTCTTATTAATCTCATTTTCTTTATTTGTAAAATTAGAATAATAATAGCACCTACCTCTCTGATTTGTTATGAGGATTGAATGAGATAATAACAGGCATAAAGTGTTTCACAAACCCAAAAGTGCTATAATAATGCTATTAATAGGCACTATGAATAGTGGTAGTCATAGTGTCTAAGGCAAGATTTCAGTCTAGGTGTTGAGGCTTCAAGACCAGCCCATTTTCCAATTGGATATGTTGACTCTTCGAATAATAGGAAAAGGTAAGAAGAGAGAGGAGAATGGTATATATGTGTAATTTCATTCACATAAAGAACTCCAAAATAAAGAACTTCCAAGTACCTGAGCATGTTGGCAAATTCTTGACAACCTACAATGTCAGAATTTGCTTAGGATATTTGAAGGATTAACTGATTTAGTCAGGTTCGCATCTCTAATAAGTGTTAGAGGTGGTAATTTAATACAGATCTTCCTTACTGCAATATCATTTCTCTGTATACCACATTGTTTCTCATCTTTATTTTTTTAACCCTAGCTAAACTTGGCTCTCTCACATCTGTTCTCTATAAGCAGCATTCATCACATTACTTTTTATTCCTGCTTCAGAAATTGCAGACTCCAAAAGAACATCCAACTGTCAGAGACAATCTGAGACATGGATCATGGCTTCAACCCCTTTGTAAATTTGTTATAGTGGAGGGTACAGTCAGGGAGTGAGCAGGAACCATCTCAAAACCTGCTAAAAGCAGTTAGTTGTTAATTTTCAGTATGATAATTTATCCATTGGACATCAGTGAACACTACAAATTAGGACTTGATTGTTTTGCTCATTTTTTAGGCTAAAGAAAATTATGCAGAAAATATTAATAATATACACAAAACTTAAAATGTATTATGAGAACTTACTCTTCACCCAGGAAGCTGATTGTTAAATTTGCCATCATACCACTAAGTACAATGTGATGCATTGTGAATACAATTTAATTCAATACAGAACAAGATAGTATAATATTATACAAAATAATTTAATACAATCTAATATGGTATGAGACAACATAATATAATATAATGTGACATTTATTAAGCACCTACTGAGTACAAGGCACCATTGTAAGTAGGAGATATTTAAAAATTAAGTAAAATATGTTTCTCACCCTTAAGAAACTTACATCACACCATAGTAACCTATAGGGATTAGATGATGATTTGAGGAAGCAGAAAACACTGATAACCAGAGGAATCAGAAGAGTCCCCATAAGAATGTCCATTCTTGTGTGTGTGTGTGTGTGTGTGTGTGTGTATGTATGCATGTTCCTATGATGTTACCCTTTCTCAAAGTTTTCAGGACAGTAATTCATCCTCTAGGTTTAACTAAAATTAGAATTTACTGGCAACAATTCATTACTTCATTTAGTTGGACTTTAGAATAGTGAGATTCAGAGCTGAAATGTATCTTATAAGTTATCCTTCTAGTTTTAGACATATGGAAACTGAGGTTCAAATAGAGTATCCAATCTGGCCAATAGCACATAGGCAGAGAAAACTAAAAATCAAAGTCATGTTTTTCAGTCTCCAAGAGCAATGCTCTCTTCCCTCTACCACAACCTCTGTGAGCTTAGTGGGTTGAAAAATGAAGACCTCACATTGGATCCAAGGGTCTGGCTCTCTAGCCTCCAATTTCTCCTCACTGATAAATAATGGATAATGAGAAGCTGTACTATTACATGCATTAAACATTTGGCATAAAGCTCCAGGACAGCTGGAAACAGCTAATATGGGGTTCAGCTCAGCATGAAATCTGCAGTGGCTTAAAAGAAGTCCCTTTGGAATGATGTTCAATGCTGCCAAGTTCATTACCAGAAAAAAAACAACAACAACAACAACAAAAACTTCCCCTCTTTCAATTTCATTTATAAAATGAGACGATTGTACTATATGATCTCAAAAATCCTTCCAAGCTCTAATATTACATATTATAATATTTAATGTTAGAACTCTCCAGATGTATATTCTTATATTTTCAAGTCTCTTTGACCTTCAATATTGTAAGTTTGAATGTTTTATGATACTAGACCCTTTCCTGGTAAAGTATTTTGTGTTCTAATATTCTCAAGTCATCATTTGTTCCAGTATTCTGTAGTAAGGACTTTTCAAGACCTAACAGTCTGTATTCAAAAAGTCCCTTCTAGATTGAAAAAAATCAATATTATTAAGATCCTTTCTAGTTCTGGAATTCTGTGTCCTGCTTTAAAATTCCAATTTAAAGATCTTATTCAATCCAAATATTACTGTTATGTCTATAAACTCAGTACAAAGAAGAAATTGTGAAACTTTAGGATAAAGCAAAAGAGGAAAAGATTGAGAAAAATAGATAAGACTTTAATCCAATTTTTAAAACATAGAGCCTCAAAAAAATTTTTAAAGGAGATATGGGGAAAAGTTTTATTTAAAAAAACAAAAGGAAAGAGATTTATATATTAAGATCCTACTGTGTGCTTGGTGTTTTATTAAACCCTGGAGATACACAAATGAAAATTAAACCTTGCCCCAGGAAGTTTATAGCATATGTGATGAAGGTGACATTAATGTTGTTGAATAAATACAAAAAAATTATATAAAGTTTGCCTGACCATTGAGTATTCTGCGTATCTAGCTCTCAGAGCCACATGGACTAAGGGCTCAAATCCTCCCCAATTGCTGGGAAACAGGCATACTTCCCCAGCACATAAACACACACACACACACACACACACACACACACACACACACACACATACTTTTCCCCAAACATTATGGGATTTAGAACTAGAAGGGCTGTTAGAGGTTATCTCTTTCTGCCACCATCTCATTTTATAGAGGAAGGGAACTGAGACCCAAACAGGCAAAAGTTGTTTTCTTCAGATAACACAGGCAATAAGAGGAAAGTCTAGGATCTGGACCAGATGTAGGCTGTATAGCATAGTATATGGGATATGGAGCCAGAAATCATGTTTTTAAACCAGTCTTCTTCCTATTTCTATGACTCTGGGAAGATTATTTTAACTCTCTTGGATTCAGTGTGTTTTTTGGTAAAAAAAATAATAATAATAATAACAGCTCCCCCACCCTTCTCCCCCTGAAAAACCACATACCTCTTCCCTCAGAAATTTGTGTCTCTGGGGAAATCTCTTAAATTTTCTGGGTCTCAGTTTCCATCCATCCTTTCATTTGAAAGGGTGAGATTCAAGGCCTCTCCCATTGTTTTTTCCAGCTCAAAATCTGTGATCTGACCTGTTCTTATGAGAAAAGTTTTTTTTTTCTCTTTTAAAAATCCTTTCAAAATGTTTTTGATTTTTGCCATCAGATCCACTATTAAGGGCCCTCAATCTCTGATGAACCAATTTTCTCTGCATATTATTATACCTCTGAAGGTAGAATATTCTTTCTCTTTCAGAATTTCAAAATTTGCTTATCACAAATCTGAGCTTATGGAGAACTTTACCTGGCTTATTTTTCTCCTTTTTAACACTGGTGTTAAGAATTTATGATCATTGATCCCCATGGTTTCATCATTTCTTTTTCAGCAGACATTTTTTTCTTGCTGGTCATAATCAGACACAAAATAGTAGTTATCCTAGCTCATCTTTTTAAAGGATGAAGTCATCATTTTGAGAGAGAGAGAGAGAGAGAGAGAGAGAGAGAGAGAGAGAAGAAGAAGAAGAAGAAGAAGAAGAAGAAGAAGAAGAAGAAGAAGAAGAA
>JAJPUD010003916.1:48431-74644 GCA_023553655.1 Myrmecobius fasciatus
AAGAAGAAGAAGAAGAAGAAGAAGAAGAAGAAGAAGAAGAAGAAGAACTTCAGTAAATATCTGAGTAATTGAAGTTCCCCATCATTTAAAAACATTTTCCAATGCCAGGTTTTTGATCTGCTTCCCAAATTCATCTATTTCATCTTTCTGACCAGGTTGTTTGGATGGTAATAACTGGAATGGAAGTATAATCAGAAGCTCAAAAATTATCCACCTCAGTCAGAAAGGTAACCAATGCTATCTCACTGGCCACCTTGCTAAAAAACTTTTTTGTGGGGACAAACACTTCTCTATATTCTCCCCCACAGCTTCAGGAAACTACAAATTGTCCCTGTACAATTAGTCAGGCTTAATGAGAGATTATCACTGCATTTTATGGAAGTTTGTGAAATGGGGCCACTGTGAAATGTCATGTCACATTTCTTGCAACTCTGGGAAATGTCACTCAATGAATCACCCTGGCAAATTCATTATTGCTACCAATAAAGTCTTTGTATATTGAAAGGAAGAACAGAGTTAGAGACACTGGTTGGCCACAGGTCAGAGAACAGAAAATGGACAAGAAGAATGGTATAAGCTGAGTTATTCAAACACTTCATGTTTGTCTGCAGAAGAAATCATTTCTTGCCACTTCTGGGTGTGTTTATGTTTTAAAAAGAGGACACTTGAAATAGATAATATTTACCCCAAAGAAATAAATCTTGAATTATGGAATATTTGGCAGTGGAACAGATAATAAAAAAGTTTTAGTTGCACAATACATTTAACTCTCCGTTTTATGGGTGAACCCATGGAAAGTTCAATACGTTTTAATTTAACAGATATTTATTAAATGCCTACTATCCACAAGGCCCTCCTTATTTCAGGCCCTATATTAAAGGGCAGGGGGAGAGAGAGAGAGAGAGAGAGAGAGAGAGAGAGAGAGAGAGAGAGAGAAGAAAAAGAATGAAGAAGAAAAGAAAAAAGGAGGAGGAAGATGGGAAGGAGGAGGAAGAAAAGGAAAGAAAGAAAGAAAGAAAGAAGAAAAGAAAGAAATCATGCATTCTACTAAAGGCATACAACATATAAATGGATAAGCAAATAAGAATTCTATAAAACAAATATTGGAAATGATATCAAAAGAAGATAGTGTTAGCAATGGTGAGTCATGGGAGGCTTCCTGAAGAAGGAGATATTTGCCATGTATGAAAATTACGGATCCTGTTAAGCAGATATGAAACAGCTGGCATGAGAGGACCATCTTCCCAACTAATTGGCCCAGTGGATAGAGTGCTGGACCTAGATTCAGAAAGACCCAAGTTCAAATCCAACTTCAGGCATTTACTAGATGGGTAACTTTGAAAAAATCACTTGACCTCTCTGCCTAATTTTAATACTTATCTCCCAGAGTTATTATGAGGATCAAATGAGATGATATTCTTAGCACAGTTCCTGTCACACAGTAGGTGCTTCTATAAATTTCATTATTATTAATTTTTATTTTTATGACAGCTGGCATGTAGCATTTTAAGATTTGCAAAGCATGTTAAATATGTTAACACATTTGATCCCCACAACTCTACAAGACACTTAAGATAGTGGCTATTCTAACCCTATTTCATAGAAGAGAAAATTCAGGGGAAAAAATATATGACTTATCTAGGGTCACACAAGTAATGAGTGTCTGAGTCAGGAAATCCAACTTCCATACTGCATTCATTATAGTACCTATATGCCTATTTATACTCAGGATGTTCACTGGACATTGTGATAACAGGAATTCTGCACTTGCAGTGTAAGAATTTTGCCTACTCATGCCCAATTGCATGTCTGTACTTTCCTCAAAATCTACTTATTAGGGCTCATTCCAAGAGAGGCAGATGTTTGTCACTTTGTTAGGGGCCCTTGCCTGACCTGACCAGAATGATTGATTCAGTAGCCATAAAAATGAATTGGATGCTGATTTATGGCTGTTAATTGTCTGATACCAATGAACATAGCCTGTGTTTTATCCCAGAAGATGGTTATCTCATTTGGAAGTTATTTATTTATTTATGATTGTCATTTATCACATGGCATGGATTTGTTTGTTTGTTTCTGAAGTTTTCATATTGCTAATCTTAATCCTCATTAGACTAATGGACACTTTGCCTGAACAGATGGCTCAATTTTATGATATTAAAGCAAGAAAAAACTTAAAGAAAAAACTTAAATGTCCTCTTCATTTTATATGAGGAAAATAAGACTTGAAGAGATTTTCCTAAGATCTTATGTATATATATATATATATATGTGCATATATATATATATACACACACACATATATATATGTGTATACACACACATATATATATGTGCAGATACATATATATTATACAATACAGTCAGAATTCAAATCTAAGATTTCAAATCCAATGCTCTTTTATCTTCCACCTCTCTCATTCTAAGAATCTGAAGTTCTGAGTTTTGGGATTATCTTTTTCTATTTTCAAGAGAGAACATCTTTGGGAAGAATACTGTGGATTTAAACTCCTGGGCGCAGTGTGCAAGTTGTAAATGCCATAGTACAATTTATTGGGTAAGTGACATGATAAATTGTTTTTTCCATTTTCTGGGGAGGAGAGAAAATAGTTCATCATCTACATCTTCCATTCACATTCAAGGCCACTTACTTGGGAAGGTACCAACTGTACACTGCTGTTTCATATCTGCTTAATGGGACCCCTAATTTTCACACAATGCAATTACCCCCATCTTCAGGAATCTTGCTGTGACTCACCATTGCTAAGACTCTCTCTCTTTTTTTTAATATATCATTTCCAATATTTGTTTTACAAATTTTATGATAGAATTGTTACATTTCCAGATTTTATTTTCTTTTTCAGATGGAATAATATGTTTTACATTTTTATATGGGTTGAAATTTTAGGCACATTAAAGATTAGTTGTATTTATTGAGGATAAGAAGCTAAAGAAACCCTTTTTTCCCCCAGGGTGATGATGATCATATCAAGGTTTGACTAACCTGTATTTCACACTGACTTGATTCTCTTGAACTGGATGGAACGGATATTGACTTTTGAAGTCTTCTGACTTAATTCTTTCAGATGTCGAGGTGTTGTTTTTGGAATTTTGCAAAATGCCATGGTTAAGGCCAAGGGGCAGCTATCAAATTTATCCATTTGAATTTAAAAGTTACAATAGTCAAAGAGTAAAATAGACTTAGTTTCACAGGCTAAAGTAAATCATTCTGTCCAGCCTATCTTTGCACTGGACTTACTTATAAAAGAACCATTTAATATGACCTTATGATATTAGTCATTGATGACACTCCTAGCTAGAGACTGATAAAGAGTACTTTGGAAAAGAATTGTGGTAAGGGAAAACAGCAAAAGTCAGCATGATATAAAAAATAACACTTCCTATTTTTATCTCCCTCTTTCTTCCTATGATCTCCTTAACCTGGCATTCAAGGCCATTTAAAACCTGGGTCTTTTTCAGTGTGACCTTTCCAGGTTAATTTCCCTCCTCTCTCCCTTCAGGGACCCTATGTTTCAACCAATCTAAGTATTCAGATTTCTTTGATTTTTCTGCCTTTGTTTTTTTGTTTAGATTATTATTATTTTCAGAATTATATTTCACTTCTTTAGGAAATATGGGTGATAGACTAGATCATCTCTAAGGCCCCTTCTGGCTCAAATTATTACAATTCTGTAAAATGAAATTGATGTTCTCTATTTTTTTTCTTATTAGGTAATGGAACTCAGTAAATATAAAATGATGATACAATAGGGATTTGAGAACTAACTGGCATACAGAGTTTGTAGTTCACAAGGGCAAGCATAACCTCCTAGTCTTGAGAGCCATTTGGGACTATGCTGATCTTTGAACTGAAAGCTAGGCTTAAATCATGCCTGGGAGTTCTTAAAGAGATACAGATAATCTATGAAAGTATGGACTCAGAGAAAGGAGTGAGCACAAAAAGAGCTGAGAGGCATCAGTAGTCATGGGAAAAATCCAGAGCCCTGACAAGGATATAACTTGCCAAGAAGAAATGAAATGGAAGCAGGGGATAAACATAAGGGAAAAGATGCTTAGAAGAGATGGAGTTGTTATAGAGAAGGGGAAGATTAAGAGGTCACTCACTAGTTTCTTCAGGCTTCACTGAACAGTGGACAAAGGCTGATGTTATAGGTTATGGGGGACCTTTTTCAGGACTGAAGAAAGTTACCTCTGAAAAGTCTATTTTTCCTCAACTTTCACTTCTTGTTTCTGTTTAAAGACATGATAAAATAATCATTTCTTTCATCTCAATGTATCATAAGCACTCATTTTTCTTCTAAACATTAAAGAGTCAAGGGTTGATTAGAGATAAGCAAACATTTAAATTAGAGCAGAGTAAAGCTTATGTCTGAAAGTTGGAAATTTTCCTGGTTAGAGCCTTTGAACTGATGTGATTGTGTTAATAATTTTCTTTCTGTTATAAACATCATAAAAGAAAGGATCTAAATGGACCTTAGAAGCACTATATAACCCTTGGGCCAAAAAATTTTTTAAAATGTTTGTAGTTCAGTCATTTCTCAGTTATGTCTCTGACTCTTCATGACCCTGTTTGGGGTTTTCTTGGCAAAGATGTTGGAGTGGTTTGCCATTTTATCTGGTACTTAATTCAATCTCCAGATAGAAGGGGAAGGAGAAGGCCACAACTAGGGAAAAGATTATACCTTAATCCACTTCCTCCCCCTCCAAAAAAAAAAGTATAGGAAAAGTATAGGAATAATTCCTCTTTGTTTTTATATAGTAGCAAGAGGGTACCAACCAGCCAGCTCTGTGGCTTCCATAGTAATACAATGCCACCTAGGCTCTAGAGTGGTAGAGAATTATCTCTGGGACTATTGTTCCTTATCTCTTAGAATACTCTATCTTTTAGCTCCATCTGCCCTTGACAAACTCTGTGTGTCCCTAGAAGAACTCTTGGGCATGAATCAAATTTGCCTTTTGTTTCAAACAGAAACATAGCCCCAGCTGGTCGTCAGGGATGAGAGGGAAGGTTTGTTCCTATTAATTGTAGTATATCAATCAGTTATTAAATCCCCATTAAACCTTTCTTCAAGGCATGCAACTTATTCCATGATGAGTCTTCTGAACATTCCTCTAATCAGTGATCTTTCCCTTTTCTTTACCATAGAGGTTTGGTCATAAATGAAAAGTCTCTAGGTAATAATTATCTTTTTTAGTTTCCCAATAAGTAGGAAAGGGGAGGGGACTAAATTTTTAAGCTTCTATTTTCCCACTGTGGAACTGATACAGGAACTGAAGAAAGGAAGGGGGTAGGCCAGGGAAATGGCATATTGGGTGCCTAGTTTGATTTATTTCTATTATTCTAAACAAATAGCTTTGTGTTCTCCTGCATACACATTTAACAACCTGCTCTCCAAAAAAAAGTAAATATGACCTATTTTTAAGTTTAATGCAGACAAAACTTAAAAAAATGGGTCATTTTTACTTTTTTATTATGTTTATTAATTCCTTCCATCTAATAATTAATAAAATAAAAAATAGAGCTCTGATTTTCAAATGTGCAGATATCTGATATACAAATGTTCAAAATAAAAATTTAATAATTGGCTCTTGAAAGTCTATATGAATTGGTTCCAGCATACCACTGGGTAAATGTATTATAAGCATATATGTCCACATACATAATATATATACACATATAAACATATATTCATGTACATATGAAGATAGAGGGATTTTTAAGAATATATGTGTATCATGTTTTTCTAAGTACTTCAAGGAAAAAGGCTCCAGGTAAAGGACAAAAAGAGGAGGAATTCATAGGATAGGAGCTAGGACATTTATCTGATTGGTAGAAATACTAATACATATCCTAGACATAGATGAATGATGACATCACCTAAGAAGAACAAAGGGATGAGTCACTGCCAGCCACTTTAAGACCAAGAGAGCTGTAGAAGGAAGTTTGAAATTATCCTCATACAGTCTTCTGATATTTGACATACATACAAAAGAAAGAACTGAGCCCTTGTGTGTTAGCTACATGTCTAGGATCCTGACTTCTGAAAAGAACCAGGCACTGATGATAGTAATCTCTTCAATCAATAAACATTTATTAATCACCTACTATGTGTCAAGCACTGTGCTAAATGATGTTATATGAATGAGGACTGCATTTTAATATAACCAATATTTCAAAATCCCACATGATTTTGTTTATATAAGTATCATTTGATAGGGAAAATGACAAAATGGCACTATTAACTTAGTAATACTTTTTGAATGAATTTGTATTCTTATTAATCAAATCTATGTACATTTTAAAATAACCATCTATATTATTCATGAAATATTTATTCATCTTACAGCAGTAATGCTTACTTATTATATTGAGTCACACTATACTTTTTAAAAAAAGTTAAATAAAGATAAAAATGACAATCGCTGTTGTACATATAGATTTGTGCATGTTTTGTAATAAATCCAAGGCCCTTCACTTGGCAGTGCTCCGAAGACTGATAATCATTGGACTAGAAAGCCGCTGAGACTCCTTCCATCTTTAACCTATGTTCTATTTTACTACAATCTCTCTCCCAAGTTTAACTATCTATTCCCTAAGCCACCTAAAAGCTCTAACATTCTATCTCCTAGGTTCTAAGGTCTCTTCAAACTATAACAGTCTGTGTTTTAAAGGTTGTCTCTGTTCCGACTTTTCACTTTGTCTGCGTCAGTCTCAATTTTTTCATCTCCTACAGAAGAAATTTAGACAATACAATTTCCAGTTCCCTTTTAATTGTAAAGCTAAGACCCTATTGTTGAAAAAATGTTTTTGGAAAAAAAGTGTATGAATATTTTCTCTATCATTTAGGAATGGAATGCCACTACATAAAAATGAATGTAATTTTTTTACAGTAAAAAGATTGCTTGATATAGATGACCATTCCTTTCCAGAATTTAAATGATTATGCACTAATTCTCTCTGTCTCTGTCTCTTTTCTTTGTCTCTCTATCTCTTTGTCTCTGTCTCTTTCACTCTTTTCTGTATGTGTATATGTATGTGTGTGTATCTTCACTGAACTTGATAGTTTAGCAAAAAATTTAATTGAAACTAAAAATAAATCCACAGGGCCCTTTGTCTTATATCCCTGTGTGGTTTTCTCATTGGATATACCCTCTTCTACCAGACCAATGAATATGGGAATTATATAAAGGCAATTTTATTATTGATTTTTTATTAGAAGTAATGTTTCTTGTCTGAACAACAAACTCTGCAGGGGCTGCAGTCTTCTACTGTCCACTGGGTAATTAAGATCAGGTTATGAAATTTGAAGTTGCTTATTCTTTCTTTTGTGATTCTAGTGATGACCATCCATTACTGGCCCAGTGAAGACCAACTTCATAGCATTTTTCCTTTTTTATTTTATGTTTTGTCATTTTTAATTTTAGTAATTCACAGTCAACAATAAGCAAAATTTAGTTTGTATAAAGTAATAAAAGCATTAATCCTACTTGCTGTTTTAATAAGAACTAAAGTCATTTGATGAAAGAAGATAAAAGCAACATTGCCGGACACCAGTCAATGCAAAGCAGTGGAAATAGACACATAAATAGATAGATAAATAGATAATAGATAGACATATATAGGCATACATACATATGCACATATACACATCATTTTAAAATTATCATAATTAATATTTGTACTTATAACTATGACAATTTCTCTTTATTATGATGATTATTTACACTTTATATTTTATATGTGTGAAGTTGCTTGCATCCTATTTTCTTCATGAGTTCCTTGATGGCACAAACCATGTTTTTGACTTTCTTTGTATCCTCAGTACTCAGCATAGTGCCCGGCATAATCAACCAACAAATATTTATTAAGCATTCAATATATTCCAGGCATTGTGCTATGTGCTAGGGATATAAAAAAACAAAAACGAAAGACAGTACTTGTCCATAAAGAACTCACAGTGTAATAATATAGTAAATGTTTAATAAATGGTTTTGAACTTACTTTTCCCTAATCCTTCCTCAAACTCATTGCCATGTTGAGAAATCCTTGAATTTGAAGGATACCTTTATATTTATTAGGTTCTCCCTTCTCACCCCCACTTCTTACCCCCCCCCATTGAATTGGTAAAATAGGTATTGTTAATTGTAGAATTACAATATATCCAGTGTAATCTCTTTGTTGTTCCTCCTACAAGATGTGACATCTCCCAACTTCAGGCATTTTCATTGGCTGTTCTTTATTCCTAGAGTGAATCATGGAGAAATTGGAAAATTATGCTGTTGGACAAATGACTTCTGATTTACTTCCAACCCTATATTCCTGAATATGTGGCTCTAAAACATCTAATCATAGTGAAGAAATTTTCCTCACTGACAGAGTAAGGTGATTTGTTAAGGAATCTTTCAGCTCTAACATTTTATCTTTTGTTTTCTAACTTTAAAAAGAAAGCAGGGGATAAATGGTCAAAGGATATGAACAGACAATTTTCAGATGATGAAATTAAAACATTTCTAGTCCTATGAAAAGGTGTTCCAAATCACTATTGATCAGAGAAATGCAAATTACGACAACTGGGAGATACCACTACACAACTGTCAGATTGGCTAAGACGACAGGAAAAGATAATGACAAATGCTGGAGGGAATGTGGGAAAACTGGGACACTGATACATTGTTGGTGGAACTGTGAACAGATCCAACCATTCTGGAGAGCAATTTGGAACTATGCCCAAAAAGTTATCAAAGTGACCCAGCGGTTTTGATCTTTGGGATTTCTACTAGGCCTATATCCCAAAGAGATCTTAAAGGAAGGAAAGGGACCCACCTGTGCAAAAATGTTTGTGGCAGCCCTTTTTGTAGTGGCTGAATAAATTATGTTATATGAATGTCATGGAATATTATTGTTCTGTAAGAAACAACAAGCAGGATGATTTCAGAGAGGCCTGGAGAGACCTACATGAACTGATGCTGAGTAAAATGAGCAGAACCAGGAGGTCATTATACAACAGCAACAAGAAGACTATATGATGATGAATTTGGATGGACGTGGCTCCCTTCAACAATGAGATGCTTCAAACCAGTTCCAGTTGTTCAGTGATAAAGAAAGCCATATACACCCAGGGAGAGGCCTGTGGGATCTGAGTCTGAACCACAACATAGCATTTTCACACTCTCTATTGATGTTTGCTTGCATTATGTTTTCATTCCCAGGGTTTTTTTCTTTCCTGTACAGCAAGATAACTGTATAAATATGTATGCACATATTTGGTCTGTCAAATATTTTAACATAATTAACATGTATTAGACTTCCTGCCATATAGGGGATGAGGTGGGGAGGTAAGAGGGAAAAATTTATAACAGAGAGCTTTTCAAGGGTCAGTGTTGAAAAATTACCTATGTATGTTTTGCAAATAAAAAGCTTTAATTAAAAAAAAAAGAAAGAAAGAAAGCAGGGTAAAGTAGAAAAAGCATGTATTTTAGAGTGATGGAATTGGGTTCAAGAGTTTACTCTGCTACTTATTACCTGGAGGACCCTTTTGGTGTCCTTTTTCCTTGCTAGGTCTTTAAGGTCTTTTCCAGCTCTAAAACTAAGATTCTTTGATCCTAAGTCATTTAAACTTTCTGGATCATCATTAAGGGAGTTGGTCTATATCTGAGATTCACAATGTAAAATGTGTGAACTAATATCATGTGTATAGATTTTAGGTGTTCTGTGAACTTGAATGGGAAAAAATCATGATTTTCATTTACTTTAGCTTCCCTTTGAACATCTATGTACTTTATTTTACACACAGAAAAAAAACAACCAACCAATCAACAAACAAAACAGTATTCTGATGAAGAATACATAATTGAACCTAGATGCCAAAATCATTTATGAAATAAACAAATAAAAACAGAAAAAAATGTTAAGAACTCTTAATATAGATAGTTTCTAATTTTCTTTCTACCTCTAATATTCTGCATGCCAACATTCTATGTTCTCAGATTCGTTGAAGATCTAATATTACATATTTCAAATGTGTTCTTCAAAAGATCTTTCCAGAAATGCAAGGTCATTTCTACCTATGACATTCTATGATTCTATGAATACATGGAAAAGAAAATTAAGTTATAAAATTAAAGCAAGACATTTGAACTAGCTGTTGCTTGGACAATGAAACTGCCTATTTCCAATGAGGGAAACAAGCTGCAAGAATCTGATTTATTATTAATGGTGATAATTAATAATATTATTTATAAAGAGCCTTCTCCTGCAGCTCTCAGCATACTACACAGATTAAAAAATCATGAAATAAATATGAAAAAAGGATAAAATATTAAAACGCTCAAGGAGGTAACTCAATGTCTCCCACAAGGGGAGCAATACTGACTCAGGAAGGGACAAAGTCTGAAAGGTAAATGATGAACAGCATAAGTCCTTCCTTTGATTGACATTGGGTAACTGAAGGAGAGTTAGACTACTTTACTTGTTTTCAATCAGAGAAATATGTGAAAGAGACATCCTAAAGCACATGTTTTATTTTATTTTCTGCCTTAATTCCTTGCCATTTAAAGTAGCCAAAATTTTAGATTACCTCCCTTTTTTAATGGAGAAAATTGAAGATCAGAATAAGCAAGTGACTTGTCTAGCATTACATTGTCTAGTGTCAGCAATTGTATCATGGCCTGGATATTGTTGAATACTACATCACTTAGGGATGACTAAGTATATGGAAAGAAAAAAAAATTTGAATAAAGAACCTGGAACTAGAAGACTTTAGTCTTAGTTCTACTGCTTAATGACCATATAACTTTCAGCCCCAGTTTTCTCATCTACAAAATGGGGATAATAGCACCTGTACATCATAACCTTGTGATGTGGGAGGTACTTTATAAACCTTTAATGTGGTTATAGAAACTTAAATTCCTATTATTGTCATTATTAATCTCTGCTTATTTTAAGAACACAGCAATTGAGGGGATGAAATAGATGATTAGAGAAATCTCCACCAACTATAACAGCTACACCTGTCTTTTGAAATCATATCCTTCCAAACCAAAGTTAAAGTACACTTCTCTAACTCCGTCCCTGACACACACATATACAATTCCAAAAGTAGAAATTCCTTGGACCTCCCATAAGATTTAGAACTTAGGTTGATTTCAATTGCATATCTATTTGTGTATGTATTGCATTATCCTCCTGGGTTGGAAGGACAGGACATATGTCTTATTCATCTCTGTATTAACCTAACAGAGTGCTCAATACACATTAGACATTTTTCACCTCTTTCTTAAGGATTGATAATCAAATCAACATTATCTTTGTCATTGTGAAGGGCATGATACTCTATTAATCTATGTTTCTGCAGAGGACCCTGGTGTTTCTTATTTTTAAGTGACCTAGACAAAAGTTCCTTTCTTTGTCCACTACTATGTGCCTCATGATACACCCCATGTTACCCCTATCTCTCTAGCATCCCTACCCTCTCTTTCTAAACCTTCTGTTGCTATAGGTGCCAGTTTCTCTCTCTGATATATCTCTTTACAAGATTATACCATGGTAAGGATTTTCATTGAGAATTAATGTGGTACTTAATAGTACTGGGTTATCAAGGGCTGGGGAACTGCCTTTGAAACACGTAACCACTTAACCCTTAAGGATCAAGGGAATTCTATAAGGCAATATTACAGACAAATTGCTAATATGAATAAGGGGAAGAAATTACTACATGAAGATTTCTTCATAATGAGTTCTTCACATTCCCTCTTCCTTTCTTCCCTTCTCCAGAAAATATTTATCCACTAATTACAAGAAAGAAAAAGAAAAATAAGTAGCTACATGCAAATACAATGCAAAAGTAACTTACAACTGATTTCATTTAGTTTCTTGATATTGCTGTTTTTAATAGAGGATTAATGTTCTGCTTATATGCTTAAAATTAAGAAAAAGGAATAAAACATTTGATTCAACAAATACTAGAAACAATAATAAAAACAATCTTTTATAAATTAGTGCCTATGCATCTTTAAAATGACTATCAGGTTGGTAAATAAAGACCTAGAACTTAAATCGCTACTAAAAATGTCTATAACTTAGAGCCCTAAGGAGTAAATTGAGATTTAGATAAATTGCTTAAAGTCACACATTAGTTAATCTTTGAAAAACTAATTGGAATGCAAATTTAAAAAACTTAAAGTAGTATTCTTTTCTCTATACCATGACTTTTTAAACTTTTTTCACTTGTGACCTATTTTCACCTGAGACCTTATTCTGGATTACACAAAGAACGGGAAAAAACATTTATATCACACCTACTATGTGCCAGGCACTATGCTCAATACTTTCAAATATCATCTTCCATATCTTACAGATCTAGTTAAACTGAAGGACTCAAGAAGTTGAACTCCACCAAAGGGAATTTCCTTTCTGATTTGAAGTTTAAGCTCACAAATTATCTCTCTATCCTCTATCTACTTACATAGCTACTTGCCCATCTATCTAATATATTCTTTCATACAGATGTATCCATATATATATGTATATATGTTTAAAACATATATATATATATATATATGTTTTAAGATTTGTATACAAATATACAAAGAAAACCTGAGAATGGGATGAATTTTCCATTCTTACTTTCTGGGTTGGTTTTCTTGCCCAAACTCTTAGAGTCTAGGAATAATTGATTTGTGTAGAATTAAATGCCACTCTAGTTCCTGAGCCCCCAATGATGTGCTTATCATCTACATCAAACTATTCACAATAATATCATTAATTCAAACATAGAATACTTACTGAATTATAAATCAGAAACAATAATAATCACAGTATACTAAAGAGAAGACAAGAGAAATAATATTCATATTCTAATAGTGAACTAAAAGAAATGGCTCATATTCTTCCATCAATGAACACAGTATCTGTGAGAGAGAGTGCACATGTGCATATAGCTATCTAGTAAAAAAGCCCAAATGTCAGTAAATTCATTTTCCTGGGCCAATCTTCAATTCTAGTCTTCAGGGTTTGATAACCTCGGCCTCCTCTGGAAGAATCTGTACAAAAATAATGGCAAAGGATATGTTGAAAATTACTGTAAAGTTATTGTTAGAAGTGCTAAGATTAAGGATAAGTTGAAACTGAGACAGAAAACTAAAGATAACAAAATACACCTCTTTTTCTATAATGTGTATAAGAGGAAAATCAAAAAAGGCACAGACTTTTTGCTGACAGAAAATGGCAGTTGATAATTGATAACAAAGCAAAGATAGAATCACTTAGTTCATCTTTTATTTCTGTTTTCTATTTCAAAGATAATGACATATACACTGGAAAAGACAATCATAATCATTAATACCGAAGTAATCCTGAACATAAGCAAAAAGAATGAGTCATTTCTTCTATGAATGACTTCTTTGGATATTGAAAGAACTGGTACATGTAATTGATGAAGCACAATCATTGATATTTTAAAACCTTTGTAAAAATGAGAGAATTACCATAGGCTATAAAGAAATAAATATACCCACTTTCAAAAATGAAAGAGAACTGAGTCTGCAAAGTATAGGCCAGCAAGCTTGACTTTGGATCCTGGGAAATTTTGTAAAAGTTCATTAGAAGAATGATATATCTGCCAATAAATAGAGAGCAACAAGTCAATTTGGTGTCATTTAGAACAGATCATATCAAAATAAACTTCATTTTCTTTTTCATCAGATTTGTACATTGCTATATCAAGGGGATAGTAAGTTTACCTAGATTTCAATAGATGGAATATTTCATAATGTCTTCAATTTAGATATAGAAGGGACCTTCTTAGTCATATACTTTAGTCTCAGGATTTTATAGAAGAAACTGAGTTGTACAAGAATTGTGACATATCTAAGGTAACTAAATAGCATATAACAGAATCAGGATTCAAACTGAATGTCCTCTAGTGGAAAGATAAAAAGACCCACATTAAACAGTAAAATTAGAGGGATTTCAAAATGGTTTGAATAACCATATTCAAAGAGAACTTTTTAGTTTTTCACTGTCAATTTAGCAAGTTTGTAATAGAATTCCTCAGAGAATTATGGATCTTGTGCTGTTTAATAACTTTTTAATCAATGATTTTTGTGAAAGTATAACTGAAATGCTTATTAAATTTCTAGATGTCAGAAAGCTAGTAAGAACTGCTAAAACAACGAATGACAGAGTAAATATTTGGAAAAAAAAGAGATCTTGACAGGTTAGGACACTAGTATGAATCTAATGAGATGAAGTTCTATAGTGATAAATGCCTTACTCTTAGGTTCTTGGAATGAACTTCATAAATTCTGTATGAAAAAGGCATGATCACACAAAAAGTTGTCTGAAAAACAAACAAACATCTATGGTATGATTTATGGGACTACAATCTCTATATAAATCAACAAAAATGTCAGTCAAAAAAAAAAAAAAAACCTTGAATGTTTTTGGGCCTAATTAAGAGAAGCTTAAACTCTGGGAGTAGGGAATTCTTTTTAAATTCTGCTCTGATGAGAATACAACCAGAATACCATATTCAGTTTTGGGTAAAATAATTTAGCACAGACATTAATTTGTGGCAGAGAATCCAGAGAAGAGAAATCAGGATGGTGAAAGCTATTCAGTCTATATCACATTAAAATCACTTGATAATACGGATGTTTAAATGGAGAAGATAAGACTAAGCAGTGACATTTTTACTTTGTTCAATTATCTAAAAAAAAAAAAAAAACCTATTAGGTAGAAGGACTTTAAAGATGTTCTGCTTGACCAGAGAGGATAGAACTACATACATAAAAGATCATCTTAGTGGGAAGACTCTGGGACTAAGAAAAATAAAAAAAAAAAAGCTTCTTACTATTCAGGGCAAGATGACAAATGGTATACAGTGAAGATGAAAAGGTAAAATAGAAACAGTCTTTGAAAGGTTTTTATTGGATGATGCATGATGGCCAGTGAACATGTTTCCTTAAGGATAGAATATGTGGACACTGATTTTCTATACAAAGACAAAGGTCTACTCATGAAACTAAATTGATGGTGAGAAGAAAGTTTAATCTGATGAGCTATCAACACTCTGTCCTAGAATACACCCTAGTAAAACTCAGCCTCAAGCCTCTGAGCAAGACTCCCAAAGCTAAGGAGCTTCAGTTCACATGCATAAAGAAGAATCTAGTAATGTTCACTTCTTCATGACGCAATCAGCTATCATTTGGAGACCATTCCAGGTGTTCGCATAAAGTTGAAATGGCTCATTTCTGAAAAGTAGCATTAATTAGCTTTCTAGTCTCTTCACAGATGGGTTGATTGGAGGTGTTGCTCACAGCTGCAGACCTCCACAATTCTGCCCTCCCTACAGTGGTCCATCATAGAATTTTATGTTCTCTTTCCATGTGCAGTACTTTATAAACAAATGCCTGGAATTCTGGATGAAATCTGTTTCAGATCCTCATCTCCTTTCTTCAGCAAGAACAGCAAAAAGGGCTCAATTGATACTGGAGAAGTCTAGTAGCAACCATCATGACTGCTAGGTAATTTAAAAAGTATAGTCCACCTTGGGAGATATGCATATAAAATAAAATTCTGCGCAGTTTGAATGTGAGCAAACAATGCCAGAAAAGACCATTTTAGGCTCCAGAGACAGAGTTTAAATTGAAAGGAGTGAGTTAGTCTCATCAGAACAGATCTAAGAGCTTTCTCTTTTTGCCTTTCTTATTCCAACCTAAGGTCATATGGCTTTTTTCGATTATCATGCTATGCAATCAAATCATCTAGAACTTATAGAGTTTTAGTAACTCTATAATTTTTCACATAACAGAGGGGGAGGATTTGTGAAGATGGCAGAGGAGGTTGGTAAATTTCAAGCTTTCCAGATTTCCCCATAAATAGAATAAATTTGCACCTCAGGGTGAACATAGAGTAGTGAAAGAAGACTTAAGGAAGAACAGTATACAAGCTAAGAAGATCTGAAGAAAGAACCAGGGGATTAACCTGTCTGAAGTGCAAACACCTCAGGGCCAATTCCCACAGAAATAGGAAGTGTGGAGTCCCTGGGACTAGCTGGGTGTGGCTGTAGCCTCAGCAGGAACCACAGAAACTTTCATCCCCTGGAGAGTGTGTGGAGTTGGTGTTGAGTCGTAGAAGGGACTCCTCCACCTACTACTACAAACACCAGCCCCATTGTGCTGCAGAGATGTGATCTTGGGCAAGAAGAAGCCAGCACCCAGTGAGTATAGAAGCAGCAGGGCAGGGATGCTGCTGGCTGTGGGCACTTGTTGAAAAATGGAGCTCTTGGTTTGGGGTTCCTGCTCAGAGGAGGGAGCTAAGGTGAAGCCAGAGGCACTATTCCTTCCCCCTACCCAGGTTTATCCTAATATTTGTTATTACAAAAAGAAGAACTAGCAAAGGAAAAAGAACCTCATCACAGAAACCTATTATGTGAATAAGGAAGACCTGGGTTCATCTTCAGAGAAAGATACTGAAGTTTAAAAAAAAAAAAAACTTTTATCCCAAAGAATTATGTGAAAATGGCTCCCTGCCCAGAGAAAATTTACAGAACTCAAAAAAGAATTTAAAAATTAAATGAGAGATATTGAGGAAAAACTAAAAAAAAATTAGAAATTATGCAAGAAAAACAAGATTATGGGGAGAAAAAGTTAACCAATGATAAAAGGAGATATAGAATCTCAAAGATGAAAATAACTCTTTGAAAATTAGAATGGGGGGGGTAGCTAGGTGGCACAGTGGATAGAGCACCAGCCCTGAAGTCAGGAGGACCTGAGTTCAAATATGGTCTCAGACACTTAACATTTCCTAGCTGTGTTACCCTGGGCAAGTCACTTAACCCCATTTGCCCTCAGCAAAAAGCAAAAAAAAAAAAAAAATAGAATTGTGCAAGGGGAAGCCAGTGAAGCTACAAGAGCACAAGAAAATAACAAAACAAGTTCTATAGAATTTAAAAAAATAGAACAGAATGTAAAACATCTTATAAGAAAAGTGACAGATCTGGAGAACAGATCAAGAAGAGAAAATATAAGAATAATTGGACAAACATTGACACAATAAGGCAAGAAGTAATTCAAGAAAATTGTCCTGGAGTGATAGAACATGAGGGGAAAGTGGAAATAGAAAAAAACCCACATCTCAATGAGATTCTTTGTGGAAAATACATAGGAATATTATTGCCAAATTTTTTTTGGCAGTAGGCCAGAAGTGAAGGTGGGACTCAGCTCACTGCGGCAGAAACTCCAAACTCCAAACTCCAAACTCCAAACTCCAAACACCTGGAGTTTATTTGAGGCACTTGGGACACTCTGCCCTGATTGAGGGCAGGTGTTCTGGAAGACTTACCTTGTTTAAGGAGTAATCCTGACTTAGTCCTAGCCCCCACAGGCCCAGCAACTTAAGTTAATTCCTCGAATTGCCCCAGGGCAAAGAACTTCAGCCACCTTTTTATTCCGAGCCTTAAAGAGACATCCCCTCTGTCTAAAAAAAAAATGAAGAAGCAAAAGAGAGCTCTCACCATAAACAGCTTTTATCGAGAGAAAGAAGGGATGACCCCAGATCCTGAGGTTCCTTTAGACAAAACCCAGAGGAAGTTATTAAGGACCATCACTGGTCCCCTTTTCAAAAGGCCTTTCTGGAAGATTTCATAAAAAACGTCAAAAGAGAGCTGGAGGATAAATGGGAAAATAAACTGAAATCAGTGCAAGAAGGATACAATATCTTGCAAGAAGGATATGATGCCCTGCAAAAGAGATATGAAAAAGACACCAATTTATTGGAAAATAAAATTAGTGAAGTGGAAAAAGAGTGCAATGAATAAAAAAAAATCAATTGGCCAGTTACAAAAGGAACTTAAAAAGGTAACTGAAGAAAACAACACTTTAAAAATAAGAATTGAACAAATGTAAGTGAATGACTCAATAAGACTTCAAGAATCAGTAAAACAAAAACAAAAAAAATGAAAAATTAGAAGAAAATATGAAATATCTCCTAGGAAAAACAACTGACTTGGGAAATAGATCTAGGAGAGACAATCTAAGGATTATTGGACTTCCTGAAAACCATGATGAAAAAAAGAATGTAAACACTATCTTCCAGGAAATCCTGAAAGAAAACTGCCCTGAGATTGTGGAATCAGAAGGCAAAATCACCATTGAAAGAATTCACCGATCACGTCCTGAAAGAGACCCCAAAATTAAAACCCCAAGGAATATCGTGGCTAAATTTCAGGACTATAGCACCAAGGAAAAGATTCTGCTAGCAGCTAGAAAGAAACAATTCAAATACCAAGGATCAATAATTAGAATCACACACGATTTGTCAGCCTCCAAGGATCCAAGGATCAAAGGGCCTGGAACCAGATATTCCAAAAGGCAAAGGAACTTGGATTACAGCCAAGAATAACCTATCCAGCTAGAATGAGCATTATCCTCCAGGGAAGAAGATGGTCATTCAATGATATAGGTGAATTTCACCTATTTCTAATGAAAAGACTAGATCTGAACAAAAAATTCTACCTCCAAACACAGAACTCAAGAGATGCATAAAAAGGTAAAAAGGAAAGGACTCTTGAGAACTTTATTTTTACTAGGGGGATACTCAAAGTTTGGGGGTATAATTAACTAGATATTACTTTGATAATATGAAAAAGAAAACTAGAGGGGGAAGTTTTGTCATACTGGGGAAAAGAGGGAAAAAGTGGTAAAATAAGATCTAAAAAAAAGGAGGTAAAAACAAGGTAAAATCACTTGAAGAGACAAAGAAAACCTAATATAATTGAGAGAAAGAGGGGAGGGAGATGAGCATTGTGTAAATTTTACTCTCATCAGGTTGGGTTCTAAAAGTGTATATCAGACACTTGATTTCACGTAGAAACTTTTCTGTTGCTAGAGGGAAGTGGGAGGGAAAGGAGGAAAAAGAAAGGGATAAACTATTAGAAGGGAAAATAGAAGAATCAGGGGAAAGGAGTTAAAAAAAGGGGGAGGGGATCTAAAGGGTGGTGGATTGGGAGAGGGGGTCATCAAAAGCAAAGTACTGAGGAGGGGGGAAGGGAGAAAGGGGAAAGGAAAGAGGAAAACATAACTTGGGTAAATAAGATGGCAGGAAATAAAGAATTAGTTATTCTAACTGTGAATGTGAATGGGATGAACTCTCCCATAAAGCAGAAGCGGATATCAGACTGGATTAAAAACCAGAATCCCACAATATGTTGTCTACAAGAAACACATCTAAAACATAGTGACACATATAGGATGAAGATAAAAGGCTGGAGCAGAACCTATTATGCTTCAGGTGAACAAAAAAAAGCAGGGGTAGCAATCCTTATCTCAGATCAAGTAAAAGCCAAGATAGATCTAATCAAAAGAGATAAGGAAGGAAACTATATTTTATTAAAGGGTACCATAGATAATGTAGCAATATCAATACTAAATATATACGCACCAAGTGCAATAGCATCCACATTCCTAGGAGAGAAATTAAGAGAGATGCAAGAAGAAATAGATAGCCAAACTATACTAGTGGGGGATCTCAACCTTGCTCTCTCAGAATTAGATAAATCAAACCACAAAATAAACAAGAAAGAAACTAGGGAGATAAACCAACTGTTAGTAAAGTTAGGTATGATAGATCTATGGAGAAAGTTGAATGGAGACAGTAGGGAGTTTACTTTTTTCTCAGCAGTCCATGGAACCTATACAAAAATTGACCATGTGTTAGGGCATAAAAACCGCAAAATCAAATGCAGAAAGGCAGAAATAGTAAATGCATCTTTTTCAAATCATGATGCAATAAAAATCACATGCAATATAAGGCCAAGAGAAAATAAACCAAAAGTTAATTGGAAATTAATTAATCTAATCCTGAAGAATGAATGGGTGAAAGAGCAAATCATAAACACAATCAATAATTTCATCCAGGAGAATGACAATAAGGAGACAACATACCAAAATTTGTGGGATACGGCCAAAGCGGTTATTAGGGGCAATTTTATATCTCTAGATGCTTACTTGCATAAAATAGAGAAAGAAAAGATCAATGAATTGGGCTTATTATTAAAAAAACTAGAAAAAGAACAAATTAAAAACCCTTAATTAAATACCAAATTGGAAATTCTAAAAATAAAAGGAGAAATTAATAAAATTGAAAATAAGAAAACTATTGAATTAATAAATAAAACTAAGAGATGATTCTATGAAAAAAACAACAAAATAGAGAAGCCTTTAGTTAATTTGTTAAGAAAAAGGAAAGAGGAAAATCAAATTGTTAGTCTCAAGAATAAGGGAGAACTTTCCTCCAATGAAGAGGAAATTAGAGCAATAATTAGGAGTTACTTTGCCCAACTTTATGCCAGTAAGTTTGATAATCTAAATGAAATGGAGGAATACCTAGAAAAATATAGATTGCCCAGGTTAACAGAAGAGGATGTAAATTATTTAAATAGCCCCATATTAGAAAAAGAAATAGAACAAGCTATTAACCAACTCCCTAAGAAAAAATCTCCAGGGCCGGATGGATTTACCATATGATTATCTCAATAGACGCAGAAAAAGCATTTGATAAAATCCAACACCCTTTCCTATTAAAAACACTAGAGAGTATAGGAATTAATGGGCTTTTCCTTAAAATGATCAGTAGCATCTATTTAAAACCATCAGCAAGCATCATATGTAATGGAGACAAACTAAAACCATTCCCAATAAGATCAGGAGTGAAACAAGGCTGCCCACTATCACCATTACTATTTAATATTGTATTAGAAATGTTAGCTTTAGCAATAAGAGAAGAAAAGAGATAAAAGGAATCAGAGTAGGTAATGAAGAAAACAAATTATCACTCTTTGCAGGACAGTCTAGGCAATAACCTTAACAATTTAGTGTTTGATAAACCCAAAGACCCCAGCTTTTGGGATAAGTACTCACTATTCAGCAAAAACTCCTGGGAAATTGGAAACTAGTGTGGAAGAAATTAGGGCTTGACCCATACCTAACACCACATACCAAGATAAGATCTAAATGGGTTCAAGATCTAGATATAAAGAGTGATTTTGTAAGCAAACTAGAGGAACCTAATATAGTTTACCTCTCAGACTTGTGGAGATGGAATAAATTTATGTCCAAAGAAGATCTGGAACTCCTAAATGAACACCAGATAGATAATTTTGATTATATTAAGTTAAAAAAAGTTTCTGTACAAAATAAAACTAATGTAGACAAGATTAGGAGGGAAGCATCAAATTGGGAAATCATCTTTACATTTAATGGTTCTGATAAAGGCCTCATTTCTAAAATATATAGAGAATTGTCTCATATAGAGAAGAATTTAAGCCACTCTGCAATAGATAAGTGGTCAAGGGATATGAACAGACAATTTTCAGATGATGACATTAAAACCATCTCTAGTCATATGAAAAAGTTGCTCCAAATCACTATTGATCAGAGAAATACAAATTAAGACAACTCTGAGGTACCACTACACACCTGTCAGATTGGCTAAAATGACAGGAAAAGATAAAGATGAATGTTGGAGGAGATGTGGAAAAACTGGGAATCTGATACATTGTTGGTGGAACTGTGAACAGATCCAACCATTCTGGAGAGCAATTTGGAGCTACGCTCAAAAAGTTATCAAACTGTGCATACCCTTTGACCCAGCAGTGTTTCTATTGGGCCTATATCCCAAAGAGATCTTAGAAGAGGGAAAGGGCCCCACATGTGCAAGAATGTTTGTGGCAGCCCTTTTTGTAGTGGCTAGAAACTGGAAACTGAAGGGATGTCCATCAATTGGAGAGTAGCTGAGTAAATTGTGATATATGAATGTTATGGAATATTATTGCTCTGTAAGAAACGATCAGCAGGACGATTTCAGAGAGGCCTGGAGAGACTTGCATGAACTGATGCTGAGTGAAACGAACAGAACCAGGAGATCATTATACACAGCAACAACAATATTCCATGATGATCAATTCTGATGGACATAGCTCTCTGCAACAAAGAATTGTCTCAAACCAGTTCCAATTGTTCACTGAAGAAAACCATATACACCCAGAGAGAGGGATATGAAATATGGACCACAACATAACATTTTCATGCTCTCTATTGACATTCGCTTGCATTGTGTTGCATTTGTCTGATTTTCTTTTTTTTTCTTGTAAATAGGATTTTTCTTGCACAACTTGTCAAGTATTTCAACATTATTAACATGTAGTGGACTTCCTGCCATCTAGGGGAGGGAAGGGGATTGGGGGTAAAAGTTGTAATGGAAAGCTTTGTAAATATCAATGCTGGGGAACTACCCATACATATGTTATACAAATAAATAGCTTTAATTTAAAAAAATTTAACATATTAGAGCCAATATCAAAGATTAATTTCAAAAAATTCAACATGGGCCAATTGTTCATTTTTTTCCATGGGAAATGTATATCATATATTGAAGACTGGCAACAACAATATGGTAGCACAAAAGAAAGACTGGGGCAGAATTAAGGTAAAAATAATAATTGTTATAGAAATGAGAAATAAAGGAAGATAGAGTCATTAGAGGGGTAGGAGGGCTCAGTGTTCTGAAAACCTATTCACATTGGGAATAAGCTAAATAGGCAACACTATTATACCATGAAAGGTATAGCACCCTCCATAATATATAAAGTAATAAGGAGGAAGGGACTGGCAGATGGGGAAGCAAAGATTTAGTGAAAAAGACAAGGAAGGTTTCCATGGGGGAGGGGAGGTTCAGAAATAGCAAGGCATTGAAGCAGAATTAAAGCAAAGACTCAGTCACAGACATAGAAAAGATATATGTATGTATATGTAGGGGTGGGGCAGAGCGTATGTATATGTAACTATCTACATATGTATACATAAATATATCCTCTCAATTATAGCTTGCTTGGAGGTACTGGGAAAATAAAGGGGGGGGAAGAGTAAATTTAAAAAAGGTGCACAGCAGAGAATAAAAGAACAGTTTGCAAATAAGTAAAGAAAAGACACTCATGAATAAAATTTCTTCTACTAATATATATATACATAAATATATATGTATATGTATATGTATGTGTGTGTATATGTATATGCTTTCTTGAACTGGTAATTTGTTGTTATATATTTTGAATCAACCCTGGTGTTCTGCTGGGCACTTGACAATGTTGTCCTTTGTTTTTTTTTTGTTTGTTTGGTTGGTTGGTTTTTTGGGTTTTGTTTTGTTTTTTTGTAATTCTTTCCAATTTTTCTTTTTTTTCAAATAAAATTTTAAAAGATGAAAATATGTCAATAAAATGTCTTCTTTACTCGTATTTGTCCTATGCTGTACTTTTCAATTGGCTTTTTTCAAAACCTAAATTGTAGTTCTTGATTTATATTTATTAAATCACAATTTATGAAAGTAGGCTGATTACTTCATATTGCCATAATCTCTTTGTATTCATATGCTCCTATTCATTATATTCCATCTCACATTCTATCACTTGGTAGTGATTAGCTCTAAAAGACAGCCAGGTACCATGGGTAGAATAAGAGAATATTAGTGTTTTCCAGAAAAGGACTGAGCATCTTTGAGAGGGTGTGAGCATCCCAACCATGTATGGAGAGCTTATAAAGGAGTTTGTAAAACCTCTGGTCAGAATAGCCAAAATTTCCTTCTTTGAAAAGATGATATCTGATGTCTCTTACAATTCAGAATTTCTCCGATTATAATATTTATCATGCTTTCAGTTTATTTTTTGGTCCTCCTGATATCTTTTGTGCCAGTGCTTGAATTGGGGAAATAGGTAATAAGAACATACCAGTCCTAAGAATAATGAGAGGATCTAAAATCTGTAGCTGGCTCTGAAATTATGACATGCCAGGAAAAAAGAGAACTTTCATGGTGATCAATGCTACCAACTCCTAGCATTGTTATGAGCATCAAAAGAGAAAATGCCTGTGAAGTATTATGCAAACATTAAAATGTTATACATGCAAAGTATTTTCTTTGTTTATTTTATCTAAGGTATCAGAGTTAATGAAATACAGAGGTATGAGTTTTGTTTCCATCACTACCTCCTGAAATGTTCTTCATTGTGCCATAGAATTGACTGAGATATTCACCCAAAGACCAGAAGTCATTGAGATGGGAACCTTGGCATAATATTTTGGAAAGAACAGAAAATATTCATAAATAATTAATATTTCTTCAACAATACAATCTATCTAAACATCTTGGTCCCATAGCAAATATTTTTTCTCCACAAGTTAGAATGCTTTTACTTTTTTTAGTAAAAGTAAAAGTAGTCTATATAAACAGACTAGTTAGGAAAAAAATCAAGATAAAACAGGAGAGGTCAAAACTGTCATTGGATATCAATGAACTGGCGGTTTCTTTGTATAACTGCTTAATGTTATTTAGACCAATATCCCTCAGAGAAGACAAAAAAGGCAAAGATTGCCATGTCTGAGAAACCAAAAGTCTTCAATCATTAAAGCAGCAAACAATTCCAAGTCAAACGTTTTGCTACAGAATAAAGGAAAACAAATATTGTATTAGATTTCTGTTTCATAAAGGCTGATGAGATATTATGGCTTACAGAACTTATTCAATATCATGAAGGGTGCTGAAAATTCATGGCTTCTGAGAGATAAGAAAAGCAATGACATTGCACACCAAAATATCTCATATTTATACAGCAGTTTTCTTTTCAGGAACTCTTTTGGCCACTTCAAGGAATCATGGACTTTTAGAACTGAAAAATCTATAGAATATATAATATTTCTATATGAAATGTAAAATGTTGAAGTTTGAAGGGACATTGAAAATCAACCAGTTCCATCTATTCATTTTTCATAAGGTGAAGAAATGAGGCCCAGAAAGAAGTATAGTGTAATTGCCCAGTGGATAGAGCAATGATCTTGGAGGAGGGAAGACTGTGTGGCCCTGGACAAGTTGTTTCATCTCTGCCTCAGTTTCCTGATCTGTAAAATGGGGTTAACAATAGCACTAATCTCCCCTCAGGATTGTTGTGAAGATCAGATACAATCATATCCATAAAATATTTTATAAATTTTAAAGTACTCTATAGATGCTAGCTATTTTAGTGATTAGTTCATGTTTCCCAAGGTCCCACAGAGCTATGGGTTTTGTTCCTATTCTTAATTCCTAAATGTTCCTCATCTACCATGGAATTTACAGAAATTTCTGTAGAATAGGATAGAAGTCATAGAGGTTGGAACTTTGGCCTGCCAGTTCATTTCCCAACAGGTCCTGAACCAATATTAAAGAGCCCTAATCAAAGTCCATTATATTCTGTTAGTAAAATCTTCTTGTGAATTGGAGTAAGGTTACCATAACTGTGAGGGATTTTGCGTTAATGGTATGAGGTGTATATATTTAGAGGAATGGAGAGAGGGACTCAGCATATATTTTACTGGCATAGAGAATGTCAGATGAAGAAACTTTATTATTACATTGTTCAACTTAGAATCTTAGTTTTCTCTGGGTATTGAGAGATAAAAAAAAACATTAATCAGAAACACCCATCCAATATGTATCAAAGATAGTACTTAAATCCAGGCTTTCCTGTCTGAAAAACTGGATCTTACTACACTGTCACTGCAGAGTAAAGTGATGGCTCAGTGGATGCACCAACACTGTGGATGCATCTGGAAATCAGAAATACCTGTATTCGAATACAGCCTCAGCTATTTCTTAGTTTTGTGTCCCTGGTCAAGTCACTTAAATTCCCTTTGAATGTTTCTGCAACTATAAAATGGGAATAATTAATAGCACCTTCCTTAAAGAATAGTGTGATGATTAAATGAGATATTTTTAAAAAGTACTTAACACAGTATAGTACCTGTCACATAGTTGGTAGTATCAGTAGGCACATATCAGAGGTATATGTCTATTTGGCCCAGTATTAAAAAGAATATTAGAACTGAGAAGAAATCATAGCAACAGATCGTATTTATTACATACCATTGCACAGATGACTGGATAAGACATAAGCAATATTTATTCTACAGGTGAGTTATCTGAAGTCCAGACAAGCCCACAGGAAGGAATTGCTTGTAATACCAGTTCAGACATTAAGGTGCTGTATGACCTGGGTCAACTATTTTCCCTTCTGTGTTCCACAGCTGCCCACTGCAGAGCTGCAATTCCAATTCAGGTCCTGTGTGTGTGTGTGTGTGTGTGTGTGTGTGTGTGTGTGTGTGTGTGT